>VWZN01005970.1:0-102299 GCA_013396955.1 Regulus satrapa | reverse complement strand
CGGCGCCGCCGGGGCCGGCCCAGGCCCAGCAGCATCCCCCGGCCACCACAGGTAGGCCCGGGCGGCGCCCGCCGGCACCGCCGCTGTCCCTCCACCGAGCGCCGCTGTTGTGCCGGGAGAGAGCTCGGCTCCTCCGCGTCCCTGCCGACCGCTCTCTGTGTCTGTGTGTGTGCGTGTCTCTGTGTGTGTCTGTCTGTGTCTGTGTGTGTGTGTGTGTGCGTCTGCGTCTCGGTGTGTGTCTGCGTGTCTGTGTGTGTCTGTGTGTTTGCCCGTCTCTGTGTGTTTGTCTCTGTGTGTCTCTCTGCGTCTTTGTCTCTTCACTGGCATCCGTGCCGTGCGTCAGCCTCCATCTGTACTACAAATCTCTGTGCTCTTGCACTTTGTAGCCCATTTCCCACTCTGTCATGGGGGGCCAGCTCCACCATTATTGTCCCTTTTTAGCTGCCTTACCTCCCTCTTGTTATATTTGGGCCAGGTATTTTGGGCTGAACATCTAACTGTAGTGCATTTGACTAACAGGGAGCTTACCTGCCTTGGTTGAAATAAAAAGCATATGGTTTTGTGTGATTAGGTGGTTTGAATGAATTTTAAAAGTGCTGGAAGCCTTTGTCCCAATTTCACTGTAGAAGAAAAGGGAAACTAATTTATCTGAAAAGTTTAATAAAACTCATCTCATTCTTTTTGCAATTTTTAATACCCTACATCCTCACCATGGCGAATGCAGACAGATGAGTAGATCTGAATGGTTTTGAATTATATATGGTGCCATACTTCTGTTCTTCTTGGTATCTTTGTCCTTGCTCTCCTTATAGCCATGAAAGCTATTCTTTTCCTCTGTAGGGACCAAACAGACTAAGTCATCAGTTTTGTATGACTTTTTTCCATCATTCTCTGATTTTTCATATATTTTAATAGCCACCTCCAAAGTTCCTGGTTATATCCCCCCATAACTAAACTCAAACACAGTAAGACCTGAAGCTCACTTTCCTTTCATTGTAAGTCCCTTCCTCCTCCTTGCCATCACCTTTTATTTTATTATACTACCTAATTGTTGATCACATTAAATTTAAATTATCATTCTTTTCAAGACATTGGAGTTATCCACAATAACAACAGGTTAGTCCCTTTTTCCACTGTCCATCTGTGTGTTTTCCAAATGGTTTTGAGGCAGAGCATTTGTCACCCTGGGGTCATTAGCAACAGGCAAGTAGTGAGCCCCTTAGAAGCCAGCACATGGAGATAATGTTGCTCCTTTTTGCCTCAGAAATGGATGTATTTTTAGTGTGTGAAATCCTGTGCATCATTACTGTGAACTATCTGTGCATTTTAGAGTGCATAGATATATATTTTTGAGACATCCTACGTGGTAATGTGTTCTGACTACTGCATATGTCAGGGATCCTTATGTATTTGTTCTGTGTACTTGATAAGCATGTATTTGGTTTCCACATTTATGAGATTTCTTCACCCTGTTTGATGTAGGTTTTAGGACCTTCTGGTGTATGCTTAGATGGTCAGAGATTAGATTTCTCCCATATTTTTTAAAGAGCCATAATGTTATTTATCTGATATTGACAGAATGAGCACATGGAAATGAACTTTGATTCAGTGGTGTTCTCAGGTTGCTAGTTAAGCTGCTGAAGAAGAAGGATATAGAGTTTAGTTATTAACTGTACTTTATTGCAAACTTTATGCATTTTGATTCTACATGAAGGGTAAGACTTCTTTTTTCTTGCTCTTTTTTTTAATAATCCAAAATTAGAAACTCTGTCCCATTACTGTCTTGTGATGCTATTGAGTGAGCAGAATGTACCACACTGCACATTAAGAAAAATGTAAAATCAGTAAGATACGGAACAGAGAAGGTACAAGTGATATTTCTGTCATTGTCCCAAGATCCTGAAATCTGTGTCGTTAGTGCTACAGTGTTTTTTCAAAAGTTATGTGAGGGTTGTTAATGCCTCAGTGCATACATGATACATCTGAAGGACTTCAGAAGCAACATCATGACTCAGTTAACTGTTGCTGCAGCAACTTTCTTTAAGAGTTGGACTTGATGATCCTTGCGGGTCCCTTCCAAGTCAGAATATTCTGTGATTCATTAAATTTCTGTGTTGGGAAAATCATCATTTCTTTTTTTCTTTTTTTTCCCCACATTATGGAAAACACCCACGATTGGTGTGACCTGTCTTTCAACTTTCTTATTTACAGTTCTAAAAACAGTGACTCCTTTGGAAATTAGAAAGGCCTATCACAATCTAAGGATTCTGTTTTATGAGTTGCAACACACTATTCACAGGATTGGATGCAGAATAAAAAGTGGTTTTTAATGATAATATCCCCAGATTTTCTTATTCATGCAGAAGGATGAGGCGCATCCTAACATTTCTTCTTATTTGGGTGTCGGACATACAGATACAGTATTTTTATCTGTACTTCTGGTTTACTGTATTTCTATCTTAATTTAACTAGATCTTGTATTGCTCTTATGTTTTTATTTTCATTATATATATTTTGTAGACCATAAGAACCAGACTGTTCAAAGCTCTTGGTTTTATTTGAGCAAATTCCCTTTTAGGATAGTTGTACTATTCTATCCACAAAATCTTGTTTGGTTATGCAAGTAGTTGCATATTCTATTCCTCCGAACTGTGATCCATCTTCTGAAGTGTAGCTGTTTGCAGTGGCCATGAGGACACTTCACTGTCTTTTCAGTTTCTTACTACATTTTTGACATTTTTTTCCTTAGAGCTGAAAGACAGAATTTTAGGTTTTTTTAAATCTTCACACATCTCTTTTTTTTTGTCCATTGTCTTACCAGGAAAAACCAAAACCATTGTTTTACCCATTCATTTGTGTGGGTTCCTCAAATATATTTAAAGTGTTCCTCTCTCAATATTATCACATAAATTTTATCACATAATCTGCTTATTTGCAGGTGAAATGTGTTAAGTCTAGGCCATGCAGTGCAGGTTATGTGAAAAATACACATTGCTCATTGTTTAACTTTTTACATTTTTTTTTTTAGTCTTGACCCTATGGGGAGTATATTTTCTTATTACTAGGATGGTAAAGAGAGACTATTTAATCTGATATGTGCTTAATAAATATTTTTCTGTTGGGCTTTACTCTGTCCACCAAATAGATTTTTTTTTTTTACATTAAGCATTTATATTGGCTGCTCTTGCTTAGCTGTATGAATTGCTTTTATAAATGCTTTATTTGCTCAAATATGTGATTCCATCTGTTCCCAAACTGTTTTTAAGTTTACCTACTGCAAAAGCACACTTCCATTGTAAATTTCCACTATGAAATGCATTAAATAGTCTTTTTCTTGCATAAAGGCAACTGTAAGGATAACAGTGTTGCCAAGTGACATGATTTTCTCCTAAAATTAGAAATTTTCTAAAAATTTCCTTGCAACTGAATTATTTCTGCTGTTTTCCATGCAGTATTTTCTCCTTTTTCATCTCCAGAATTATTTACAGTGTGATTAATTCATATCCCATTCCCAAAAGTTAAGTGAGAGCTACGACAGCATCTGTCTCATGCACTTTTAAGGAAACTCCTCAGACTAGGTGGTAGGTAGTAAGTGCCTGGAGGAGTACCGTGAAGAAACAGAAAAATCCAGTTGAATGAAGTTGGTGGGAAGTAAAGAATATGTAAAGAAAAAAGTTAGAACAGGAAGTTGCAGAAGTGGCAGTGTGGAGGGATCTGAAGATGAGATGGAAGCAGACAGGAAGGTCCACAGAAGCATGAGAAGCAGGGCATAACATGTTGGAGGGTTATGGGAGAGGTGAGCAGAATAAAGCAACAGAGAATGAAGGACAAGGTGGGAAGCAACTTACATGTGTTTTTCTTCTAGCAAATGTTCAGAATATTAAGCCCAGATCCTTTCTTGAGTTTTGTCATTTAAGGTCTGTTTATTCACACATGATGTTTTGTTCTTTGCTAGTTCAGTCTCTTTGCATTTAACACTCTTCTTGCAAAAAGTGTATTTCAAATAAATCTGTATTTATTCCCTTAAAATGTGAACTACTTAATTGCAGAGTATCATACTTGATGCTATAGATGGTAGCATGAAAGCAGACAAAAAACAGAGGAAAGGATAAAGGACAGCAAAAGCCCTCTAATCAGAAAAGCCATCAAACTAGCGACAGGAAGAATTCTTGAGCATTATGTGCTATTTATCTTCTTTCCAGAATGGAAAGCACTGCAATTTCATTAAGTTATTTTAGCTTGACTTCATCATACACATGATAAAAAAGATTTTTTTAAACTAGCATCTACCCTAAGGCAACATTTTCCTAATGAAAGTTGATAAAAACTGACATACTGGGGTTTTTTTCCTCCTGGAACTAATGAAAACAAACTTTTAATTTAAATATTTGAAAACACTTTGTAAGCCTCAACTAGAAGAAATTGTCCTTATCAGAGGCTGCCTGATGCAGACACTGTCATGGTGAGCCATCCCAGGCTTCTCCCCAGATGTCTTTGCTGTGACAGTGGACAATGCTGAATTCTTTTCAAACGCTCTATGAAATGACAATAAATAACTGTCAAGTAGACTTTATCAAGGTGTCTGTTAGGTGGAGATAGCCTTAAAATTTGAAGCATGAGAATTTACATTCTTTTCCAAAGTTAACTTCTTTTTTTTCCTATTTGAAGTCTAAATATTTGATCTAGATCTTCAGTGTCCAACCCACTTTTGGAATCTGAAGTTCTTGTTGCTAACATTCTTTGCCAAGTTTTATAGTGAGAAAAAACTATTTCCATTGAAGTGTTGATGACATCAGATTTTCTTTTTAATTATCATTATGAGATGATACTTTGCTCATTTTGCCACACTGGGCATGAAGTTCCTCAGTCTGTGGATATATTAGGGTGCATATAGTGAGGTGGCATATATATATATATATATACATATATACATAATTTAGCATATAGATAGATGTAGGTACTAGATAGGATATGTATATCTATCTATATGTGTGTATATATATATATATACATATAGATAGATATAGGTACTAGATAGGATATGTATATCTATCTATATGTGTATGTGTATATATATATATATATACATACACACAAAGATTTTGTGGTTTTTTCTCACACAAAAATCAAGTTCCATGTGAGAACAGTTCTTCAGTCTCTCAGTGCATGCTGACACACTTCAACATTTCATTCTGTGTTGGGTTGTCCGTGACTCTCAGTCAATGTCAATTAAGACAAGGAAGTATTTGTGGGGAAAATAAAATGCCCATTGAATAATGCTTTGGTTTTTTATACTTGCTTTACAGGCCAAAGTTCAAAAAACATCAGTTCATCTCCAAGCATAGAAAGCTTGTCTGGAGGACGTGAATTTACAGGATCTCCACCTTTGTCTGCATCAAAAAAGGATTCCTTTTTCAGCACCATCTCCCGTTCACGTTCCCAAAGCAAAACTATGAGCAGAAAAGAGTCGGTGGGTTCTTTTAACCTTTTAAAGCTATTTTAATGTCACACTGCATTACTCATTAGAGGCACTCATTTCTTCTGTACATTGAACACTTGCACTTGGAAACGTTTCCCTAAGCATGCATTAATGGCCAAAGCAGAAATAAGCTGTTTCAACTTTTTGTGTTGAGTGACATGTCCATTATGGCTTCCATCCCATTATCCTGCCTGAAATGAAATTGTGAAAGTGCCTGTTGCCTCTGAGAAAGACGAGAGAAGTCCTGTAAGATTTTTTGCTTTGTTAGACTTTCACTGTAGTCCTGAAGTTAATAAACAGTTCTGTGGGAAGCTTGAATGCTCAGCAGATCCAAACATGTCCATCTGTTGTCCCTGAAATTCCTTAATACATCAGAGGTTTCCCAGTGTCTGTAGCATCTGTAGTCTGCAGTCACAGTTCTATTTCTTGTGCAGCTCTGACCTTCCATTTGGTCACAAGAAGCTAGTATTTAAACAGATTGCTCTCATCCAAGAAAATCAGCTCTTACCATGGGTATGTTCCAAAGAAATTCTCATCCCATCCAAGATATTTTAGGAGCCTTACCTTGATAAACTAGGTATGCCGTGGAACATAAGAATTCTTGTTCATTCTCTATATAATTTCCCTCTGTTACTCTGCTGACTAGAAAACAGTTACATAATAGATGTAATAAGTGGTATTTTTTGTAAGGTGAAGGCACAGTGGTTTTCTCCATTCTTTTTTCAGAAATATGGGCTCATATAACTATCCACTGATTTTAGTATGTAGAAATTGTAATAGCCAAATTTCTGTTACAGCATTCTTCAGGTGTTTAGACCTAATATTGCACAGAAGTTTCATCTGAACATCTCAGTGCTTTTTACTTTAAGCAGCAGAATCTTTATTAATAGTCACATCATGTTTTCAATTTGATATTCAAAACATTCTAATGAAATGCACAACTTTGTGCAACTTTGTTCAGTTTTTGTTCACTGAATGAGAGTGTTTAATTCTTGTTCCAAATGCTTTACTGTTGTCTAAAGGAAAGCTGTGTTTTGTGGTTAGTCAACAAGAAGCTGTAATTTTGGTTTCTGACCATTTAAAATATGTTGAATTTCATTTAAAGCTAAAACAACAATTTAATTTCTTTCTGCTTGTCCTCATGAGTTGAAGAAAGATAAATATAGCAATACTGAACTTGTATTTTTATGTGGCTTAACAAGATCTAAATACAGCTTTCATTTACAACTTTTATCCAGGCCAGAACTTGGGAGTTTTGCACCAGTAGAGTTGAAGAATAATTCCTCCTTAGTCCTCTAATAGGAGACAGGAGGATTTACCATTATATATTCATACTCAGTAAAATCCATTAATTATTAATGTGGGGTTTTTTGTAAATAATGTCCCAAATTTGGGGTATTCATGTTTTCATGAAGAATTTTAGAGAATAAAAAAGTTGCATTATAACAGATTTGTTGTCCTTATGATAAATTTTTAGTGGATTGGTTATTGTGATAAATCTGGACATAAATTTTCAAAATAATTCATTGAACTGTGATATGCAGTTTAGATTTTAGCTTTTTATGATTAAACCAGCTAGAAAAGGTTATAGGCTAAAAAAATCCATTTACTTTGGTTCAGTTTTTGACTGACGCTGAATATAGGCAAACAGAATTTGTAACAGGTCCAAGAGGAAAAGGTTTATTCAAATCTGTTTTCTGTTGCACAAGAGAATGTTTGGTTTGTGTTTTCCTGTAAATTTCATGGTGCTTCATTTTCCACATAGAGTAGAAAACCCCAAAGAGTTCTTCCTGAGGCCCCAAAGTAGCTGGATCAGTATTCTTGAATTGAACAATTGCTTCATCTACGGCTGTTTTCTGGAAGCAGAAGGCTTGCTTGAAAGTATAATGGAACCACATTGTTTTATTTACCAGATTGGACTGTTTTACATTTTTAATCTTATAATTATACAGATTATGTTGTTAAGTATTAGGGAAATTACCTTTGTTGGAACATTGCCATGCATCAATCTCTTTATTAGAAAATGGTTTTAAAATCGGTTATTCTTGGTGTGGCAGATGAAAAATAATCCATTTTCTCTTCATCCTTGTTTTTCTAATACAAACCCTTTCCAAGCAAAGTGGAAATGGAATGCATACATAAAAATACAGCCTTTAACATGAAGTTACAACAAGTAATTTTCACAGCCCAGAGGGCATTACTGTAGTAGTGTCATGGGATAGACAGGAATGTCACAGATTGCGCCTGGAGTGCTGTGTCCAGCACTGGGTTCCCCAGTACAAGAGAGACTTGGGCATACTGGAGAAGGTCCAGCAAAGCGCCACAAGGTGATGAAGGGACTGGAGCATCTCTCCTGTGAGGAAACACTCAGAGAGCTGGGCCTGTTTAGCCTGGAAAATGCAAAAGAGAAGGCTCAGAGGGAATCTCTCCAGTGTGTATCTGGAGGGAAGGTATACAGAGAACAGAGCCAGGCTCCTTTCAGTGGTGCCCAGTGACAGCACCAGAGGCAATGGGCACCAGCTGCAACGCAGGAGGCTGTGTCTGATCATCAAGGAAACATTCTTTCTTCTCTTGGGAGCAACTCAGCACTGGCATAGGTTACCCAGGCAGGTTGTGGACTCTCCATCCTTGGATATATTTAGAAGCCATCTGGACACTAATCCTAGGCAGCTGGCTGTGCATGGTGGCCCCTCTTGAGTGTGGGCTTGGGCAAGATGAGCTTCTGAGGTCCCTTTCAACCCTCAGCCATTCTAGGATTCTGTGAGAGGATAAATTCTCACAGAGGACTGTCTAAATTCTTTATTTCCTAAAGCAAATCCAACAAGTTGGGCTTTATCTGTGAGAGTTAGGATCAAAATTGATATTTAATTTCTTTCATTGCCTCTAAGAATAAAATGTGTCCATTTCTCATACTAAGGACTTCTTAAGGTTAGTAACATTTGGGTTATATTTATTCTTCTACTTATTTTTTCCCCTCAGATGCAGAGATCAGTGGGAGTGACTTTTTTATTATTTCTGTTACCAGAAACAGATGTCCCCTGTTTTATTTAGTTAAAGAAATGAATCTACAACCTCAGGGCTGAATGCACTATATCAGTTTTTTGTTTTGGCAGCCCATGGCATGCTGGTGTTTTTGACATTAGTGTTGAGTGGCACAAAGCTGTATGTTAATGTGAGGTCCACCAAAAGGGTTTGGAAGCCTGTTCTGTGCCCAACATTGAGATGCTTTCCTGTTCCTTTACATCCTTTGTGGCTTTCTGACAGGAATAACTTAAGCAGCAGTTTCTGGAGCTGTCTTCCTATAAACAAACATCAGAATTTTTAATCTGTAATGCATTCTAGTGCCCATTATCTTCTGAATGGTTCAGTCTTGCTGGAATAGTCCTACAAAATTTCCTCTCCCAGCCTGCCTACTGCCCTCTACTTTACAGTGAAGTTGTGAAAAAGGGTGCATTTGTGCCCCATTTATTTCTCATTATGTTTCATTTATGCTTCCAGCAACCATTAAAGAAAGTCTACCTCTCTTTTTAGAAAATAGCAAAGCTGCTTCAACGTTGATTCTGGCAAATATGTTTGGCTGGTCCCAGTTTCTGGCAGAATATTCAGTAAATTGCTTTCAGACATAAAGATGTGCTAGAGAGGAAACTTCTGAGTCAAACAATATAAACATTTCTGAAACTTTAATTTAAAAGAAAAAAAACTAGGAAAGTGTGGATTTGACTGAAAATAAAGTTTTGATTAGGAGAAACTTCATGTTTTAATAAGTAAATTTCTACATAAAAGGTTTCAACTTAAGAAGAATCAAATTGCCCTTTTGGAAAATATATTAGTTTAAAAGTTCCAAAGAAGGAAACATTTCTAAAGAAAATCTGGAGTGGTTTATTTTCTTGACTAAAATAATTTGCAAACATGGTCAATCAGAATACTCATTTCTTTGTAAAAATATCCTGAGCAGAAGTGTCAGGCATTATGCTGGTTTTGATTGCACAGACTTTTTAATTAAATCAAATTTGACAACATATGCTATTGTCCCCACAAGCATGTATAAACAACTGTTAGTGTCTGTGATTTACATAGTTAGTCTGACTGATTTGAAGTTAGTTATGAGTATCCCTACAGGTTAGAAAATTAATGTATGCCATTATTTTCAATTAAATAGGCATCTGCTCTAGTGATTTAAGAGCCTGAGTTTAAGCATATAAACTTGACAGATCTTCTCAAGTAGAAGCATTATATGAAAACCAAAGAGATAATAAAATAAATGCTAGACAACTGCACAAAGAAAACCATGTATTCAAAAATTCCTTTGAAGAAGAACATGCCATTTGTGTATGGTATGCATCATGGAGATGGTTTTTATTACCATATATCTTTTCCCTGACTGTTACTTTTAAAATTTCTTTAGAATGTTTTAAGCAAAATACTTGTTCAGTTCAGACTTACCAATGCCAAACATTTATTTGCAAGTACAAATGCTATGATGAAATGTCCTTTTTTGGGTAAACCTCATAAAATGTGCCCAGAATAAGTTTGTTTGTCTGTGTACATCAGCCAATTCTTTATCAGTATATTTGATTTGTTAGGCCTAAAGTTAAAGACATGTTGATAATTCTCAATGCCATTAAGTTTAAAATATTTTGGTGCCTTAATATTTAACTCTAGTTAATACTGGAGGACATATGTCTTCCTTATTCTGGTGTGACAGGCCAATTCAGACACCACAAAAANACCAAGGCAAAACAAACCCCAAAAAAAAAAAAAAAAAAAAAAAAAAAAGGCAATTTATTTAATACTTCAGTGCTTGTCTAATTTTAGGGTTCGATGAAAAGAATATTAAATTTCAGATGCTGACAGGTCACATGAACAGAGTTCATAGAAAAATCTCTGAGATATTTTGGAGCTGTGTTTCTTTTCTTGGTTGCCTTTCTCTGGCTTACACAACATCCTGTAACTCAAATGAAAGAGCTGAAAAGAGTATAAGAAAAAATAAGTTGCCTTTTATAGTTTTTGTTAGAAATACTTGCAAGTTTCTTATAATTTAGTAAAGCAACAGCTGTATGCATGAGTGGCAGCTTTGAATCCTAGAGCTCCTTATCTTTTTTGAGTGATTCATTTCAGGGAGAAGAAACTGTACTGTGATAAAACCAGGAAGTTAATTTCTTAGGAAGAAAAAAAATTAATAAAAACCTAAGAGGCTCTGCAGTGCTTTTTTCTGTCATATTACAAACAATGAACATATATACAGAACAGACCTGTGGGGCCATTTGGAATATTTTAAAAACGTCAGGGTAAACTTATCTTTCTCTGCTACAGAATATTCAGATACTTGTAGGTGAATAGTACTTTCCAATAGCTTCTGCACAGAATCAGAGTAATACCTCTTAAAAAAAAAAAAAAAAAAAAAAAAAAACCAGTAGGAACATTAAAAATTATTGGGCAGCCCTTCACAATTGTCAGAAAGAATTTTATAATTACCTAAATGGTGAATGGATGAGACCAGCAGCAATGTTTACAAAAGGACCAAAGTGACTGAAGACACAGGAAGTGTGGCACTTCACAGCAATCATGCTACCAGCAGAGGTACAGGACTTGCTCTGTCCATCTGATTTCCATACATTAATCATGAAGTTAATGAACATCCCAGTGGCAAAGAAAAATATATCAGAGGGCTTGTGTCAGTAGCTTGAGCTGCCCCATTTTCCTTTTCAGTGGGAATTCCATCTCTTTATCCTGCTTTTTTAAGATAGCACCATAAAATTACTGCACATTTCTGTGCTGAGAGACCTGCACTGAACTCTCCACAAAAACATGGATGTGGATGAGACGCACATGCCTCTAAACCAGGCTGTTGTTTTATTTTGGAGTTTTTTGAGCGGAAAGGGTTTCTGTGTTTGGAAGATTTTTTTTTTCCCACTGGAATAGGTTGTGGCTATGCATTTAATAGCTTGATTTTTATTTTTGTCAGTGTTTCGTTAAATCAAACCATTCCCTATAAAAACAACAAGACTTGTACTTCTGTTGTTTTAACAATGTAGTAGAAATGGTGCATATTTATAGCCCCTACATAATCACTTCATTTATGCTTTACCTTCCTTAAACTCTGAAAAACTAGAGATTCTAAAACCCTTAAATAAATAATCCTGCACTGGTCTACATCCTCAGTCATGTTAGGAATCATAGCAAAGGTCAAATACATCCAGGCTGACCAGAGGAAAATGTAGTGAAGCAATTTTGCGACTGATGCTTAAAAATAATTTAAATGAGTATGAGTTTAACAAAGGGAGTCCTTCCTTATGAAGTCCTTCATAAAGGACTGTGTATGTTGAAATGTGTGTATTAAAAAGCTTATTCAGGCAGCAAAATCAAGAAGCACAGTTACGTAAGTACATAACACATAACCAAGTCTTTCAGTAAAGTTAAAGTAAATGGGTTCGTGTTTCCCTGTTTCTCTCACACTTGCCACAGTGGCCTTATGCAGGCTTAAAGGCCAGCAATGTGTGTAACAGACAGCCAGAAAGTCCCTCAGGTGTGATAGTGAAACGTTACAGAAGAAATGGGATTCTCATTGCCTATGTGTTTATTCATAAATATTTCCAAAATGCTTACAGCCATACCATCTAAATTAATGTATTCATTTTATTATTTATGAAGAAATTTTCCAATATTCTTAAGTCAACAACCTCAACAGCAGCACTGAGAGAAGCTTTTTATCAGCATTCCTGTTCAAAGGGATAATTTCTAGTACCCTACAGCTCGTTCTGTTCTTATCTATTCCCTTACCAAGTGGAATACTACATATTTTCTCAGCTGTTCAGTGCCATCCACTATGAGTTATGCCCAGCTTTTTACCTTCTGTGGGTCTTGCAGATTTTTGTTTCATTTTTAACCTGTCTCTTGGCAGCCCCACAGCACAGTGCCAGCAGGTGGACTTGCGCAGGCAGCAGGTAGTTAAGTTTCCCATGTCTTGTGTCTGCTTGCAGAAGAGGTTTCTTTCCATCCCTGCTTTCTTTGTCTCCAGGCAGGAGCTTTCTCCATTAGTCGTGTTTATCCTTCCCTGTCTTCCTGCTAGGTAAAAATTGTCTGACCATGGAAGTGGAATATTTTTAAGAGGAAAACGTACCCAGGTTATATGAAAACACATCCTTGTACTCCAGTAGTATATAGATGCTGGTTTCTAGCTCTGAACAGTGAGCCTGGTGCACCTGGAAGCTGTTCCAATAATAGGTTCAACAGGGGGAGCTGCTTTGGAAAATTTCCAAGCCCATGGTCCTTTGCCACTAGTATCTCCAGGCAAGGTGGGATTTGGCAAATTAAGCTGGCAAAATGACTTTGAACTGTTTAAGATGGAAATTCAACAGCAGGACATGGTGTTTAGAAGCTGTTAGCTGGAGTTTCAGCTATTTTCAGGACTTAAATTGAAATTAAATATATCTGTCATATTTTGTAGGCCTTGTAGGTTTTATCTGTCATATTTTTGTAGCCCTGCACAGGTTGTAGGGAGATTCTCTGAGGCACCACTTTTCACTTTCTTCCAAATTTCTATAAATTTTTAGTTTTAAGAGACAATAAATGAAATAAATTGATAATAATATATAAATGTAATAAAACAGCTATTTTGCCTCAAAGTCACCAATCTTAGTAGAGTTTATAAATAAATATGGATGGTAAATAAATATTGTTTATATGTAAAGAATAATAAATAAACATGTAACTCCTAAAACTAGGGGGCAAGGAACAGGAGAGTTATTCCTGTTTGGAAGAAGATAAATAATTGACCACAAATTGTTGTTTCTTATATTTCAAGAAAGCTATAGATATGTAATGCAGTAAAATAATTAATTTTCTTGCGTTTTGAAAATGTGGGCCTCCTCAACAAATGCTGACTATAGAATGCTAGAAATTCAGATGCTGGAAGAGAATTCCTGGGTTATTGGTCATACAGAATCTGAGTTGCAGCCCCTTTCAGTTTTGGTGGGACTTGATCTCTATTTTGAGGGGGAATTTTAACTACAGAAAGGCTGAAATTCTTATTCTTTTAATCCTTTATTATAATCTCTTTGTTCTATTTGTGTGTATATAGCTTGGAGAAGCATCATGAGATGCCAGCCCTTACTGTGTTGTTACAGAGAGCACACAGAGGCAGTAAGGGTTGTAGTAATGCCCAACAATATGTGCCTTTGCAGGTGAATGCCTTCTAGCATTTTAACTTTATTGGCAAATTTGTCTTGGTCTCATTCTACTCTTAACATTTTTTTTTCTGTATTATAAAATTCTTTTCTTGTCTTTGATACTTTGTTTCATCTGAGCCAGCCCTCTGAACCAAATAAACCAAATTTTGTTGTTTTTGTGTTGGTACATAACCTGATTTAGCTTGGCTCCTTGGAGCCATAGTGGATATTTTGTTGACCTTTCCTTAATTTTTTTGGTTTTTTTCTTTTTTTTTTTCTCAGTCCCATTCCTCCCACCCCTTTCAGAGGGCTGTTCACCAAAGATTTGGCAGTGGCAGTTCTGTTTCAGGTTTTTAAACAGATAATTACTCTTCTGAATTTACTTCTTTGAGCAGAAGAGGATGCATTGTACCCAAATGTTTTAGCTTTGACAGCACTACATTTGGAACCTAGACTTCTAGGATTACTGTTGCCTAATTCATTTGTGCTTACTCATATGTCCTCTGATATATTTTGAGATACGCAGTACTACAGAAAGCAAAATTGGGAAGCAACAGGTCAAAGTAATGGTAAGACAGAGAGGAAAAGAGATTTTTTTTAAAAAAAAAAGGTTTCTCTAATCTGACAGAGAAACCTGTTTGTGCTTTAAAGGTTCTGACTACCTAGTGAAATTAAGACAAATTTTGAAAAATATATAAGCAAAAAGGGAAGAAAGACATTCCTACTTAAGCTATCTCATACCACACTGGAATAACAGTCTGGGTTAAAATGGTGTAAAAAAAAAAAGCATAAGGAGTTAAAGTGTTATAAAAAAAAACATGGTTCATGTTTGCTGTGCCTACATTCTGAAGTCAAAAACAAGTTTGTAGGACTTAACTGAAAGTGCTTAAAATGTTTCATATTTATGAAAGTTTATTCAAAATAATAAAATCTAGGCAGTTGTGAAGGTCTGAAGAACACACAAAACATGAATTGTGTGGAAATATATTAAGCGTGGGGATATTTTAATTAGCTCATAGACATATAAATACTGTCAGATATAAATACTGTTCAGCACAAAAAATCAAGACATAACCTCTACTTCTGTGATTAGTATATGAAGACAGTATCTGAACATCTTTATGTCATCCCTGGGTAATATATTAATATTTAAAAAAATTATTTTGTGTAAAACTTTCACTAGTACCAAAATTCTCAATGTAAAAGTGACAATATGCATTTCACCCCTGACTCTGATGTGTTTGGAGCACTTTCATCGAATCATTTCATAGCCCTTTCTGCATCGAAGAAACTTTCTCTAAACATCTGCAAAGTAAATGCTTTATGAAAACTCTCTCAAAAATTCCACCTTTTCATCAACAACAGTTTGGCTCCATGCTGAAGCCATGTCTAGAAGACTGACTAATATAGCCATATTGTTTCCATGTCCTCCCCATATGTGTGTCACCAGCCATCTGTTGTCTCTTGGCTTACACTGTGAAGTCCTTCAGAGAAGCAGGATTTTTCTTTATATTTGTGCAGCACCCAGCAGAGCAAGGCTTTGGTCCTGATGAGGGACCGTGAGTGATACAGTTAAATAACAAGTTAAATTCATAAATAAAATAAATTAAAAGCTTGGGTTAAGTTCCACTGTATGTAATTCAGTGCACATAAATAGGAGTTTCTGGTTTAAATGTCACCATATGCTCTACACTATTCTACATTTTTACATAGAATGTAAAAAAAATATGGGGGTGTCAAACAACATTCAACTTTCAGAAATTCAAGATATAAGGTTAAATCTTGTATTTAATTCTTAGATTAGAAAATTAAATAAATTCCCACAAAATGGAAGGAGTAACCACTGCTTTTTACTGCAGGGGAATTTGCTTAAAATTAAATGAGAAAGTAATTTATGCCTTACATTTGAGTCTTGTTTGACTTGTAAACTGCTACTGACATCTAAAAAGTATACTCTCTGTATAATTTATGAACAAGAACTTAAGTACTGGTAAGATTCCTAGCAAGTCTCTGACTTCAGGATTTCCATGTATCAACCTTATTTTTCCCATTATTTTCCTCTAAATGTTTTGATACCTCATCAAAATTATTTTCTAATTTGCCCAGCCAATTTGCCAAGAGCTATGGGAATGTTTCCTGAGTGCTCTTACTATGAATACTGAAAAAACTGAAAACGTGACTGGGCAAATTAATATAAGAAAAGTAGCTATTAACTACAGGAAAAAGCAAACAAGCAAACAAAACAACGCCACATCACCTCAAGCTCAAGACATCGCTGATGTGCGAGTCTGTATAGTCTGGAAGAGTATTCTGGGCATGCTTACATCATGGCATTCTGTTTTCTCCACACTTCACCCAATCCATCATTGACTGCATCAGAGCAGATCCCCAGGAAGACTGGGCTCTTCTTCCAGCTCAGTTCTGTCACTGGTTTGGGGTTTTTTTTTTTATATTTTAAATTTCAGCATTAGTGCTTAAATACCTTAAATACCATTAAATACTCTTCTCTTTGAAGATAGTTTCTTTTCCACAGCACTTAACATTTGGTAGTGCTGCCAAGTTAATTCTTATTCAGGATTCAGATTTTAAATGAATGGAATTTTGCCATTCTGGGTATTAATGAATGAATTGCTTGGACATACATTGTTGTAAGCTTTGAAAACAGACTTAGCTCTTTCTTGACTTTCCTACATGGGTTAAGCAGACAAAAGTACAGTTTTTCTTTCATCTCCTGAATAGCAAAACTGAAAACTAAATAGTATTGTGAAAGAAAGGCAGAGATTACAGTCCTGATTTTATGGGTTTGTATTCCCTCTTTTCCATAATTCTGTGTTAACCTACGTGTCACATATATGGGAAAAATTTTGTTTAAACTGATGAAAGCAATTTTGAGAGTTTTGGCTTCTTCCAAAACTATATGTCATCAGTGCTTGTAAAGGATACCAAATTCCAGTGCCCTTACCCAGGTCTGCAAACCATATTGCAGCTTGTAAAGTCATGAGCTGTAAAAGGATAGGATTGCAATTGCAATGTCAAAAGTGTAAAACTTTCTGTTCTTGACTATATTGACCACTTTCAGTTATTCACAGCATTTTTTCTGATGCACTAAAATTTGATGAAAAGTGGGGCATGGGGAGGCATTGCTGATTTCATTATGAGCTCAGGAGAAAAGGAAGGATATAAAAATTTATTTCCATAGCTGTCTTTGTAAAGGTGAGAAGATAGATTAAAGGAGGGGTAATAAAACAGAAGAACAAGCTTTGGACAAAAGGAGAGTACCAGAAGTGTATAGTCAGGGGGAGAAATAGCAAAGAAATGTCAAAAAGTTAATCATGAAGGAATTAGTTCTTAGGGCAAAAGGAAAAAGGGAAATGTAACAATGTAAGCAAAGTTCTATATGTGGGTAAGAAGAAAGAGATATATGAGAAACATAAATATAAGTCAGATTTTGCAGATTTAGTGTTGTCAAAACCAGGAAAATAGTTTTTCTGTATATATGGCAATAGAGATGTGATATGAAGGCACTCAAATAGAATCTTTATTTGACTGGAGACATAAATTCTAGCCAGCTTAATATTGCTAGTGAAATGTAAATCAATGTAGTATCACAAATAAACTTTTTCTTTTTCATTCTCCTGTTAAATTCCAGATGTTAATGTTTATCTGTAAGGTTGAAGGTGTGTAATAGTTTTTTGAGAACCCTGGAACTGAATTTTCAGGAAGTATTATGTTGTTTTTCTGCAAAATTGCCTACATAATTTGGCAGATCTTGGTCTCCCATGTCTGATGCAGTGATTCCTTAGTTTGATTTGCTGCTTGATTTGCTTCTCTTCCTCATTATGCAGCTCCCAATATTACAAAATGTTGAGCTTTATAGGAACATGTTGTTTGGTAAATTGACACTGATTTTGTATTTTGGTTGAATGTGTTGGAAGCATTGTTCGAGATTTTCTGGTGCTGTGTGTGTCAGACCAGCTGAAAGGGCAGTTTCAGCTGAAAGGTTGGTCCAGACCATACTGGATTTCTCCTGACCTAGGTTTGGCCTGTTTGAAAAATTTATAAGTCGCTATTCATGTATAAGAGTGATCAACTCAGCACTACTATACGTACACAACATAAAAATGTTATCCAGGCTACTCATTTTTTAGCACAATGAAAAGTTGCACTTAGAGGAAAGTTCAGTGTATGCTGCACTGAGAGCATCTGCACTATGCTGGCTATAAATCAGTTGTCTCATCTAATACTGCTAAAGAATTTGATGTTAGAATATTGAGAAAAGATCAATTTTCCTGAGGGACTTCGTGATTTTGCTGCTTGACTGTACAAAGAAATCTTTGAAAGGTACTGTGAAAAGATTAGTCTTAGAAATATTGTATAGAAGAGACTTCTGCTTAAGCTGCTACTTGGAATAAGACAATCACTAGCATTGGGTCAGGTCAGTGACTTTGAATAGAAACTGCCTCTTCTGTAAGTAATCTCTTCCAGTTCTGATTCTTCTAATGAAGAATATTTTCCTTATGACTATTTTGAACCTTCCAAGAGGCAGTTTTGGGCCATAATGCCTTCTATATAATCTGTGAAGAGTTTGATTCCATTGTCTTTGTCACTTCATGTAGTTACAGGCTCCCAGTAGATCCCCCTTGAGCTCCTCTTCACCAGAATAAACAAGCAGTGCTCCTTCAGCCTCTCCTCCAGACCTGTAGCCTTCACAGCAGCCCTGCACTGTGCCTTCTCCAGTTTTCCAGTGTCTTTGATTTGCAGGCCCAAAGCATTATTAAAGGTGAGGGCTTACATGCACTGAGTAGAAAGAGGTGTGATTGCTTTCCTGGATCTGCTGACCACATTGCTCATAATGTAGCTCAGTGCAACTGTTTACATTATTCATGATAAGAGAACTTTATTATAAACAGCTGAACAGCTGCCATAGCTTCCATATCCTTTTCAGCAGGTCTGAAACAAAAAGTTCCTTCCCTGGTGCATTGGGGTTTTTCTTCTCAGGTGCAGAATTCTGCACTTATGGTAATTTCTAAAACAGAAATCACAGAAATACTTCTCTTGCCTAGGCTTTCCGTGTGTCATGGTGTTTGCGAGCTGAAGTTCCACCAGTCAGCACAGCAGCCACACCTCCCAATTTTGTGTCATCTGAAAATATACTCAGTGTACATTCTGTCTTCTTATCTGGGCTATTGATAAAGATACTGAACAGTGTCTTCACAGCAGTCCATTTGTTACTGTGCTCATTTCTGAACATCAATCAGGCATCAAGCTATTGACTCTGTTCTTTAAGATTGGGATTCTGAACCATCCAGACCACCTACAGTCCTTTAATTCAGCCCATACTTCATCATATTGTAAGTGATGATGCTTTTGGAAATGTGTCAAAAGCCTAACTAAAGTAAAACTCACTTCCCTTTCTTCATCTGCATGGCCAGTCATTTTGTCATAGTGGGCAACCAGGTTGGTCAAGCATGATTTGCTCTCGGTAAATCCTTGTTGACTTTTCTTGATTATTGTCTTGTCCTTTACATGTTGGAAATTGGTTCCAAGAGGACATGCTCCACGATTTTTCCAAGGACTAAGGTGAGGCCAACCATTGTATAGTTCCTTAGATACCTATCCTCACTCTTGCTTAGTAAGTATGCAAAATTAATCTTTCTGCAGTCATCAAGGATGTTTGGTAATAGCAATTATTTTTCACAGGTGGTAGCCACTAGTGTTGCAATCAGTGCCCTATAAGTTTTTTTCAGCACCCAAAAGTCTATCCCTTGTGGTCCCATGTGTTTGAACACACACTGCTTCTTCAGGTATTCACCAGCTTATGCCCTTCCATACCTATTCCTCTCTTTTCCAAACAACACATTTGGGGCTCTGGGAACAGAGTTGGCCTAAAAAGTGAGATGCAAAAATGGATTCAAGTGCTGCAACCTTTTCTGTATCATGTGTCATTGTCTTATCCCTTAGTTTTCCTTGAATGTCCTTTTGCTGCTCTGCATACTGATAAGATTACTTCTTGTTACCCCTTAATGTCCCCCATTAATTTTTGCTCCAGATGGGGTTTTGTCCTTCCTAGTTTTGTTCATGTGCCCAAACAATGATTATACGCCTGTCCTTTGTTTCCTGCCATTGTTTCCACACATGTGCTCTCCATTTCCACCATTTCCACCTCCATATGTGCTTTTCCCATTTTAGTTCATTAAGAAGCTCCTTACTCAGCCAAGTGGACTTTCTTCCTAGCTTGTCTATATGTGCTGATTCCTCATCTATGTCTGGGTCAGGTCCCTGTTCTGTGGCAAAGTCGTCCCTTCCCCCCCCAGATTAGCAAGTCTTTTCACAAAGATTTCTTCCCCATCTTTGCCAGGTAGACCTGTTCTATAAGTTGTTTGTCCTCATCACACTGGGTGCCACAAGCAAAATGGCTGAAGCCCAGCTAATGCCACCAAATAAGTAACCATATATGGTCTCCCTGATACACGTGCTGCTCTCCAGACTTTTCCCTTTTGCTGTAGGATTGAAGGGAAACACCATGAGGGTTCCTGTCCCCTTCACCCTTGCTCAGGAGCCCTACAGTAACTTTTGAACTGAAATGGTTTCACATCACCCTATCTCTGGTGTACACATGAATACACAGGAAAAAAGTCAGAACATTAGGTGACCCCAAACAGTCTTTTGCAACACCACAAGCTGAGGCTCCATATAAGCAAGAAACCTCCCTAGCTGACAAGTCGGACTGGAAGAGTCACCAGCCATGCACTGTCACCCATCACTTTTCCTTGGTAGTGCTCTGATACAGTGTCCAGCCCAAATTCTTCCTCTGAGGGAGCTGGTTCTTACCCTCTGCTGCCTGGGCCCTGCACCACTGGGCAACCCTTCTGCTGCCAGAAGTCACAAGTTTACAGTTCCCTCCCTCTTTATAAGTGCGTGCTTTCTTCCCCTTATGTATCTTCTTGCTTTCATGTATCTCGCCTTAGTTGCACCTTACCTATCTGTCACATGAAGTTTTATACCTGAAAAGATCTTGTCAATCACCTGTCAGTCACCCCAGCACAATAAAACACACCTGCCTCTTCTTACAACTCCTCACCTGCTGCTGGGAAACTACAGCAGAGCTGGCCACCCATCAGGGAGGTCACTCTGAGAGTCTGCACAGAGGTTGTCACAGCATGCTGGTGGAGGTTACGCCTTGTAGCAAGTCATCACCATTTGGGTGTTGTCTAATCATGCAAAAAGCCCTGGGTCTCTTGTGTGTCGAATGCCAAGTTAACTGTCTTGCCTATTTGTCCATCCCACTGCCAGCACTCCTTGGTGCCCTTCCCGCAGGTGCCCGATAAGTCAGGAACTCCAAGTTTGTTTAGCCTTGTGCAAGATTTCCTCCTTGGAAAGGAGACCTCTTGCACTGTCTGTAACTCCCTGACCACACCTTCCTCCTTTGTGCCTGCTGGGTTTGCTGAACACTGCTCCTCCCCATGCTGGATCCCAGCAAGCAGAAAGAATGGAGGATATAGTTTAATCGGCATTGCTCTCACTTGCCAAGAGAAGAGGTTCTGCTATATAATTGAAAAGGTCATTTTCAGACTCTGTTTTAGTGGATTCAGCTGTCCACAAGCCTTTCAAGATCAAGTTAATACAGTTCTCACCTATGAATAAGAAAAAAAAATAGTTTAGGAGACAAGGAAATATTTCTTACAGTAAGTTAAATTTTCTCATTCACCGTTGGAGATAAATGAGGGTTCAGTTACTGGCTAATGAGAATATAATTTGATTGTGTTATTTTATAGTAGAATACTCAAATGTCACTTTTCCCTATCTTACAGCTGCACTTGCAGTGCCAATGGCAGTTCAAAATTTATGGTAGATTGTTTCTTGCAATCAATTGCTGTTTGTACTAGAAAAAGGTCTTCTGCAGGAACATCACTTGAATAGAAATGTCAGTGCAGATATGTTTGTATAGGCCATGACAGAACTGCAGACTTTGAATGAGGTCACTCAGGAACTCTAAATTGGCAAATGAAATCAATTCCTTTGAGGTCTAAGTGGTCAAAGTACGAGGATAAGAAGAAAAAGGTGAGAATATATAATATAAAGAAATAGCAAGGAAAAGAAATTCATACCTATTAGATGTAAGGAAAAAGCATGTAGGCAAAAAGTGATACTGCTTCGTCTTGCAAATGCTACAGTTACATTGCTTTTTATTGATCAATTGCTTTTGGATTTATGATATATTAGTGCAAAGTTTCCTTGACTTGGTTTCTGATGGAGATTAAGATCACATATACCTTTAAATCAAGACTGACTCATTCTGTTTATTCTTGCTGATCAGTTTTGGGTTTTTTTGCATTTGAAAAGTAATTCACTCTCTAATGCTTAGTGGTCTCCATCAGACAAGACTGTGAGAGAACTGCAAAGCTCCAAAGAAAAACAGAAGGCTAAAAAGTTACTTTGGCTTTCTCTGAGTATCTCAGAGTTTCTCTGAGTTCAATTGCTTACTTAAACAAAAGCCTGCTAATACTGCTTATGACTTTGAAGTAATTTTTCCAAAGAAGTGTTGACCTTCCTCTGCAGTATGGCCTTCAAAGTCAAGACTGGATGGGTTTTTAAACCATCAAAGTCATTCAAAGAGGAGTTCTTAGCTGAGATAGTTCCCATTGCTTAGACAGGGCATGTATCCATACCTGGGTACTAATGCTTCTCCTGGGCCTTAAAATCAAATGTTTAAATTCCTATTTTAAATTACATTTGATGCATATTTTTTAAACATAACTTGATAATTTAGAGTAACTGTTTTATAGTATGTGTGCTAAAAATAGCTTTCACCTAAATATTATGTATGATGGTATCTGAAAGTGAAGTTGGCTGTGCACAGAAGTGTAGGGATTAAATAGATATATAGAGGACGATGTGTTACAAAAATAAGTGTTCCAAAGTATATGGCAGTAATATATCCTTGAGATGCAATACTAGGTCTCATAAAATATATATTTTAAAATTATAAATAATAATTTTTAAAAAAAGGTTTCAAAGGAATAGCTGAGAGAGCTACTCTGGCAGAAGTTAGAATTTTCCTCATTTGGTAAGTTTTTTCAGCCAGTGCTGTGGTACTACTGTGTTTGAACTAGTGAAACCAGGTAGCTGGTCTATAAAAGAGTTCTGAATCATTAACCTTTCTGAGATCAATGTAGATAGATTTTTATTTAACTCCTTAGAAGGAAGAAGAGTAGTACTACTAAACACTGGTTTAATTTTCCAAGAACAAAGGAATAGAAAAAGTTAAAAGAGATCTACGCATGTCAAGGATTGACCTACTGCTTTTAACTCTGCATTAGAGAAATCTGGGGGGTTTTAATGCTAATAATCTCTTCATTGTAGGAGGAGGAATTAGAGGCCCAGATTTCATTCCTACAAGGACAGCTAAACGATTTGGAAGCCATGTGCAAATATTGTGCAAAGATGATGAACACACATCTTGGTAAGTGCAGTACCTTGTATTAACCTTTAAATCTTTGCAAAGGCTCTATCAGTGTTTGTATTAGAACTAAAACAATATTTATGTAGTACAGTGTGTATTATTTTATAAGCCATGATAAAGATTGGAGTACTCAGTTGTTCTGTGAGATGCTGCCAGTAACTGTGTCTTTATTCTGTCACACTTTTAAACTTGGGAGTAGGATAGCCACTGATGATACTAAAAAGAAGGAGAGGCATTTTAGCCCAGATGCCTTTGATTTCTTGTATGGTAAGAGACTTGTTCTAGTTCAAACCATGTGAACTTAGAGACTTGAAGTCCATTTGCAGTTCAACAGCCCCACAGTGATACTCGATGCGTGTAGTGATAGTTGTATAAGATTCATGTACTTTCATTAAATGCAACATTTTCATAGTCTAGGATTACCTTTGATGTGTTAAAACTTTACTTTAGCCTGGATAGTTTGTAATATTTTTCTCAGAATGGAAGAAATGTAGTAAGATAAAAGTTAATACATTGGGAACAGAAACAGCAAATACTCCAGTCTAAAATTTTGCCTACATATTGCCAAGACAAATCAGAGAAAGTAAACAAAAAAGTCCACTCTGATGAACCTCAGGTGAATATGTTTAACTAGGTTTTGATAAAAGTGGTGGTTTTAAACTGTGTTGAAATGAACTCTAAATGTTAGTATAATTCATTATGTGAAAATGCACCACTGTTGAGAAATCAGGGCAAAACTGCAATAATTTTAAGATTTATTTATGACCTGGAATATCTGAGCAAGTTAAATTAAAGTTGAATATTTCACTGCATAGAATTAAGCATGTGATATCTAGGTTTGCCAGGTCAGATAGTTCAGATATGCAAGCTATATTGTATTTGTATTTCCTTTTATGTGGGTGTTCTAGTAGGTGCTGTTACAAGCCTAAGAAAAGTTAAGAATATTATATTGCTTGAAAGTTGGGAATCACAGCCTTGAAAAGCCAAGTCTAAACCTCCAACCCTGACAGCTTTAGTCTGATGTATTGTATTGCTTTTGTGAAGGCCCATGACTAATGATGAGATTAGAACCAAGCAAAGGAATAAATTATTAGCTACTGAAATGATGGGGAAAAGATTGCTGTGTCAAGAAGAAAAATGGAAGTTTCTTTCCTCTGGGAAAGGAAGGTGAGGAGTATTTAGCAAGGGTTTCAATTCCAAGCATAAACATTTCACCAACTATAGCTGCACCAGAGATGAGAATAAACTCAGACAAAGCTCCTGGAAGTAGTCTGTCTTTGAGCACTGGATTAAGGAACTGAAAGCCTATGATCTGTGGTCTTATTCAGGTGTTTTTTTTCCCAAATATATTGGAAAAAAAAGCATTTAGGGCCAGTAGTCTCCCAGGAGCACTGTGGAATGGTTTGTTACCCTCATCAAACAAAGAAAGCCATCTCTTTGTCAAAGAAAGCTTTGGCTGCAGGGTGTGCTGGGGTGCATTGTGACACCCCTGAAACACTCTCAGGGCCTGCCAGCCTAGTCTCTTCCCTGTCTACTCCCTGTACTCCTTCACAATATCCTGCATATCTTGTCAACATTATGGACTTCTAACTTTATAAATTAGTGTGTTTATATCCTATAGAGATTAATATTTACGAGTGATAAACAGCACGGAGAGACAGAGACACCACTGACCGTCACAGCCTCTACACTTGCAGCAAATTGATGAGTTAGGTATGCCCAAATCAGCCAGCAGATGATCCACATGAAAGCAGGAGGAAAAAAAACCTGCCAGGATTAGGATCCCATTCCTTCCAGGATGAGATTTTGCTGATGTGCAAAATCCCGTCTGACCTGAAATCTGTGTGTCCATGCAGCACATGCCAGGAGGCTGTGCAAGAAAATGGACTCTCTGGTGCATCACAGAGCACCCCCTGAGGATTATCTCCATACACTTTTCAGGGCTTCAGAGAAGAGCAACAAAATAAAACTAAGAGCATATCTGGTTATTTCTAAAAAGCAAAGTTAGCAGGTGCTGGTACGGCATCTGATCTGATTCTCCCCCAGGTTTTACCCATGAAAATGGCTTTGTTTCAAAAATTGCAGAGCAGATGAGGTATATCACTCCTCTTGTAAACTGACAGAACACTTAAGTTCAAGGATATTACTTCTTCCTCTGGGGCTGAATTTTTCTGACTTCATCGCCCAGTTATTGGCTCATGTAGCATTTTTAATAGCAAAGCTGAAAACCTTCATTTAACTTACCTATACACCGTGATTAAGTAATCTCTCAGCACCGTCTTTGCTAAGTAGCACACTAAGTTTCATTTTATGTGGGTGACTCTTTAGACCAGATAATTTTTGTGGTCTTCCTTTGAATTCTTCAGGATTTTCATATGTCTTTTCTAGTGGGTTAATTGTGTAAGAATATGCTGTGCCAGCACTGAGCCCAGAAAAGTGGTTACTTAGCACAGGGAAGGTCATCTCTCTACTCTCATTGGCGTTGCTCTTTTTAAACATTTGTAATGCAGCATCACATTATTACAGCTCTTTGATACAGTGATAGTTTGAGGTGATAATATGTGATGACCTTTAAAATTTGGTGAATCACAGCTTTCTAAACAGAGGCATTTATCCTGTGGGTAAAATCAGGGAATGTTTATTTCTGCATGTGTTCCTTGTATTTGACAATATTAAAATTCACTTCTTGCCATTTGGCATTTTAGCTGAATAATTCAGGTAACTGATGTACTTGATTTTCTTCTGCCCTTCTAACTGCAGACATATCCATCATATATTTAATAGTTGTCTAAATTGTTGATAAAAACATGCAGATATTGAAAAGTTGGGGAGTCTTACAGAACTAATTCTTTCAGCAAAGAGTTAGACAACATTTCTATGAATTATGAATGTGTCAGTCAAACAGTCAGGCCTGCCTTTTAAATTTGATAAAATTTAAGTGCTTATTCTTAAAAACCTCCCTTTTTTTGATGGATGTTGTAAACCTTTCTTTTCAGACATTATTAGCTAACCAATATTCTTACCCTGTATGATACATTGCATTTGCAGGTCATGTTATAACAAAACAATATTAATTCAGGCTTATAAAAATGCATATCTGGTAGTCATTTGCCACAAAATTATCACAGTATCATACAATTACAGAATATTCTTCTCATGGTTTATAATGAGACAGTTGAGGATTTTTTTGGCTGTCTTTTCTCAGGTTCTTTCCCTTACAAGGGGGATCCAGATGACAGTCAGGTGCAGTTACTTCGTTACAGAGATGATATGTTGTAGCTGAGAAATTATCAAAATAACCATGAAATTATCTATGCTGTTTTGAATATGAGGGATAGAATGGCAGTTTTTATTTTGTTCATATATTCAAAGATGCTTTCATTAAATGTTTATCTTCTGTAAATAAACCCCACAGTCTACAACATGGCAACGACATAATTAACTGCTTGTAATATCAGAGCATGTTACCATGGGAATGAATGATGGTTCTGAAATATTGCTACCTAGTGCTTAGTGTAGAAATTAGAAATAGGGATTTCATTATTAAAATGGAGGAAAGTCATTTTGTGATCTTTGTCTCCGTCTTAGGGCTGTGCATTAGAAAGAGCTTTACTTTCTTCCCTCTTTCCCTTAACCAATGGAGAACTGCTCAGGGGAAATTCCTTTTAAAACCTCCAAGGACAAATCTCAAAAATTAGGTATGTAAAATGGCAGTACAGGGAAGCAGATTTTGCTGTTGCTACCACCTGTTTTCACAAGCTTGTCATAGCTTTCAAAAGAAGAAAGTGCTGTGTTCAATTTTTCCATTATTGAAATGAAGATGCATCCAAACTTGTAAACCCGTCATGTGGCTTTGTTCACAAAATAAATGCAGAATATTACTCAGCTAATAGTGAAAAAGTATAGTTGCCATAGCTATCACTGCTCCAGCATCATCACAAATACATTTTCTTGATGTTACTTTCTCAGGCACTAGCCTTTTTCAGGAAATAATATTGTCACTGTTGATTTCAGAATACAGTAATACTCTTTAGCATTTTTCTTTCTGGAAGATACTCTACTGTTTGTGCACATAAATTCCTTAAGGCTCAATGATTTAGGAAGCCATAATACACCATTTAAGTATTACAATATTATTACCTCTCATAATGTTACTTCTTTTTTGGAGAATTTTGATTGTTTCCTCCTTTCTTGCACTATGTGAAAATAAAAGCATCAAGCTAGCAAGTGCATTGAGAAAAAAGTTTTTCCTGGTAACTGGTAAATGTGGCATTTGGCTGATGACTTAGAGTGGATAGTGAAAAACATGTCTAAGAGACATGCACACAAATAGCATTCAGAGGGCCTTATAATATCTGCTGGAATATCTTGTCCTTCACATTGGACATAGGACAGAGTTTGGGGTGTTTGTTCAACATGAAGTCAGTCTGGAGTGTTTCAAAGAGCAAAGCTTTGTTACATCCCAGACTCAAGCCTGTTAAATGGCAGTTCAGGTGACACCAGGTAAGGACACTGTCCTCTGACACCATCTGCATCTAGTGTCTTTAGGCTTTGGACCCCGTCCACACCGGCCCAAAATTAAAGTACAGCTTCTTAACAAAAAGTAAATTAAAACTCTGGAGAAGTATCAGCCTTCCATATCAATATGAAAGATTGTAGAGATCCTATATTAACTTGCCAGTTATGTCCCAGAAAGGAAAATGCTGGGTTTTAAAGTTTTGTCTCTCTGTATGGAACAGGAACCAATCCATCACTATTATCTAAGACAGAAGAACCTACCATTTGTTTCCAACAGTGGCATAGTTTCAGACCTCCAAGTGTGGGAAAGTTTACCCAATAATTACACATGTAGCACAGGAAGTCCTTCTCATTAGAAGCAATTTAAAGGAACATTGGTTCAATATTAACTTGGATATGGAGATCTTTATACAGAAACTATTTTTTTTGATGGGCAATTCATCAGGTTATAAAAGTAGAGAAACTAAGGTCATTCCCCACTTGCTTTTGCTTAAGGGCAGCCCTATGTAAATGCAGAAGGTTGCTTCCCCAGCTAGCTGAGATTCAGAAGCAATTTAGCTGCTTTCTTGCTGCGCAGAGCTTCAGTTAATAAGCCCTGAGGATTCATACCAGTTCTGCAGAGTTAGCTCACAGGGTTCTGCACAATACCCTAGAAATATGTCCAAAGGTACCCAGTTATACAGAGGAAACATAAGTCTGCCTGGTTTTATTAATTTCACCTTCATACTGTTACTGCTTAACTTGAACCAGCTGCCAGAGGGAGATTCAGGTGGGTCTCAGAAATATGTTGCTCAGTATCCAGGTCTTTAAATCACTTCTTGTCTTTGAGGCAACATTGCAAAACCTCTTAGCTCTGACCCACATGTGGTAAGTTTATGCTTAAGCATCATGGTTTCAGTAAGCCAAAGCAAATAAATCCTTCTCTGAGCCACCCATGCAGGGCTGTTGGCTTTTCCTTGTGGTGCATTTTCCAATTTCACTCCTGCTATCTATCTGGCTAATGTGTTGCTATGTCCTTCACCACTATTCCAGTGCATCTCTGCCCCTCCATTGTGGATTATGGAAGGGATGTGGAAATTCATCTCCCATTTTTCCAAACACCAGCATCCTGCCTTTGGAATGGTGTGTCAGCTCTCAGCTCTCATAGGTAGCCTGTAAAAAACTGTATGTGTTTACAAAATGCCCAGAAGTTATGGCATCATGGTAACAAGAAAAATGAAAACCCATCTTGTGCGAGTTCTTTGGATGCGATCATAGAACATCCCTGCCAGAAACATCAAGGAGTACTGGCCCTTTTATATTCACTAGCACTTCCTGACATCTCCCAGACAAATATTATTTGGAAGACTTATTAAAAACAGTTCAAAGCCACTGTGATTATTTTTACTGTGATTATTGCAAGCACCATGAGCAAGGAAGACAAAATATAAAAATAAAGAAATAAAAACTTACAGGATATAGTTGCTAGTATAATTTTAGTTCTTGTGTGAAATAGCACCTTTAGAGGTTTAATTAGACTGATTTCATTCCTCCCTCTTTTAGCAGTCAGTGCAATCATTTTAAGGATGCATTTTATTAGAAGGGTCATTTACAGTGGGGAAAGAAGAGGAGAAAGTATTCCTCAGTATTTAGGGACTGACATACTACCCGATATGGATCTGGACACAGTGCTTGTTAAGTGTGTGCAAGGTAACAGTGAATTCTGGTTTTATGTGTCATGTGATGAGATGAAAGGTAATAACATTTTTGTAAGGGTAAAATGAAATGGAAATTATTTTGCTGCCCTGTGCTGAAATGAAATACTTCAGCATTTGTTGAGGAAGTAAATGCTTTAAATGAGTTCTCTTATGCTTGGAACATAAATAAAATAATCCATGGTTTATAAATCCAATGTGATTACAAATGCTCTCAGTAAAAAAGGCCACATCAAACACAGGCCTGTGAGTCTAAGGGATTGCTGTATTTGGTTAGGAATAATGATGTAAAATAACCTATAAAAACAGCATATGAAGAAAGAACATTAGCAAATTTATTAAATCACATGTAGGAATGTTTACTGGAAAACAAATATTTGTTGTATAGCATAGTATCAAATGAATATTTGTTGTGCAGACTTACTTTCAGACTGTAACTTCTGGTCATTTTAAAGATGCATGTGTATATATATATATTTATATATGAAGAATAGAAGTGTAATTCTTCATGTTCCATGATTTTTAACTACCTTTTTGTCACTTCAGGGTAGCTCCTAAGGTCAAAAACAACTGGTTCAACTCAAAGGAGGCTTACTTTCTTTCTGTAACAGCTGTGCCAGCTGTGGTAGGCACCTACAGATGCTTTCATCCCAGTAGTCTGACTGGAAAAGGAGATTAAAGTAATGAAGTTTACACAGCCCCTCATTACCTGATTAACAGCTTTCCTTAAAACTTTCAGTGAATTCCCATTACCTCCTCCCTGCTGCTCAGCAAGCATCTCCCTTATACTAAAGCACACTGACAATCCACCCTTTCCTTTCCAGCATCTCTTAGGCAGTGGTTTCTCTTCCAGTTCCAGCTTTAAGGGAATAAAACCTTAGCAGAAGCTAAATTGTTCTACGAATAAATTGTTAGCTTCCCCATTATTTCCGTAAATATAAGGTATGTGTTAAGCATAATCTGCTTACTGTGTGTAAATTCGAGTTCACAGCTAAGAATTGACTGTGTCTTTGAGCAAGGTATGGACAAAATTACTTCATGACCCTACCAATCTCCTTCTTTGTACATCTGCAAATCTGTGCCTTGCTATGAGTTGATGATAGGTAACTTTTTACTACTATTTCTCTGATGTCACGAGCATTACCACACTTCAAATATTGATAAGTGTTGGTGCTCTGCATGACACATGAACCAGAAGTTTATAATAGATCCCTTATATTCAACAGTGTATAAATACATAATTTATATTCAAATAAATGTTTTAAAGAGTGCAGTGTTTCACAGATAATTTCATACTTCAGATTTTTAGGATCTTTAAGTTCTTAAAGCTTTAAATGTTGCTAAGTAATGCTTTTAATATAATGTGTAGTTGTTACTATAAATGTTGGCATTCACAGTGAGCTAGGGAATGAAAGGCTACTTAGCAGTGTTGCCTTCATCAACACTTAGATCTCAAACACTATTGTTTTAGAAGGGAATGTAACTTCTCTCATTTGTATTTTTAATGCTGGAAGGAAAATGCAGTAGTTGGAAACATCCTGAGTTGCATTATTAAACAGCAATATCACTATGTCATACAGCATAGTATTTCTAGAAAGGCCACAAACCAATGTTAAGGTCTAGAGTTCATTTTCCTGCTCATCAGACCCAGTTCAGGTGGGGAAGTAGTATTTGTTGTGAAAAGAGAGAAAGATTGATTATCAGAAGCTGAAGTCCCAGTCTATCCTTCTAGCCCCTTTATGTTCTTGAAAAAGTAGTCTTGCTATCACTAGTATATTGTGCAGGGAATGTTGGAAACATTTTCTGTAAACCCTGATTTCATAAAGACAATCATACAAAAGTACCAGAGTATGAGTCCAGAGACTTGGCTGTGCCTTGACATATATGGTAACATCAGGATGTTTTGGCTTTCCTCTTTTGGAAAAATAAAGAGGTGTAGTGATACTCTCAGTTTTCTCTTTCTCCTGCCTACATTGGAAGTGAGAAGGTACTTTTGCATTCTGAGTTTGAGCTCTCTTCTCAGTAGTGAAAGCAAGGGTGAAAAAAGTTGATTTAACATGACTCTGGCACTCTTGCTTGCTCACAAGTCATTGATGAGGAGCTGGTAGTAGAAAAGCAGCATTTGTAATACAGCTTGCAGCTATTCGAGTTAGCTCCTCTCAGCAGGAGTCATCTTCCTGGAAAGGCCCCACAGAGACCAGCTTAAAATAGAAATCATTAGGAGAGAGATGCATTGCAAAAGCAGCAGTGAGGGAAAAAACAAAGAACCTCAGAGAAGTTTGGTTTTCTCCACATCCATCCAATTTTATGTCAAGTGTGCTTTGTGCCTTCATCCGGCAGGGTGTTTATTCCCACCTCCTCGGTGGAAGGGAAGAGGTGCGGATTTGTCTTCTGGATGGATGGGCATGAAGAGATGCCTGAGGGGACCTTGTCTACAGCAGACAAGTCTTCCCATTCATTTAGTGCAGCTCTGGTTGGGTTTCTTGCAAAGTCTCTATTGAATGCAAGCAAAATTTCCAGTGAAAGTTACTTGATTTAATAAGCCTCTAAAATAATTATGCCAAGCCTAACAGCTGTTCCACATTCAGAGAGGAACGTTCTGAATAGCCCTTTTCCCTGGCCTGGGAACTTAGTAGTGACCCCTCACACCATCATGCAATATGGAGCATTTGAATCGTCACAGGGCATAAGCTTTCTCTAATTTTCCTGCTAGAAGCTGCTGTGTATGCTTTTCCTCTTTCCTTGCTATAGATAGCATGCCTCCAGTTTAAAATTTAGCAATTAATTTAGGGGAAGGGAATTGAAATCCTGTTTTTTTTAAAAAAATTACTTCTACAGTGAGTGTGCATGTAAAGTGATTTACAATTTGCCATAACTGTAACAGCAAAAACTGAAAAATATATTTCATCTTAACTTTTAGCTGTTTCAACTGTTGCTGACAAACTCACTACCTGCTACAGCATTTCTCCTTTTTTTTTTTTTTTGAAAGAACATGAATGCAGTAATTTGAGTGTTCCCGCTCTGTAGTTGTAGTTGGATTTAAAGTATATCAAGGCAGCTAATCACAGTCTCACTCAGGAAGTAATTATTGATTTACTGATCTAGTATCTATCCAGCTTAAACAAGTCTACTCATTTAAGAATAAGTAACCAAAACTAATTCTAATCCGTTATATAAAAGGCATCCTTTGAGATGTGAATCTGGTTTCAGGGCATCCATCAAAGTGGATAATGTTGCTGACTTTGGAAGAGAACAACTGGTTTAACAGCTCCAGTATTTCTGAGGCTTTGTCAGGATCACAGTCAGGGTATGACAGTTCATTTTGTGATGGTTAGACATTTGTTAGCACTATTTTGAAACAAATCCGGAGTCTTGTAATGGCAGTCGGGTGTCTCGTACGCCTCTCAGCAGTGCTCTGACCACTGGGTGAGAAGTTGCAAAATTCACTTTTTGTTTTCCTCTATTAAGACCTTAATTGAATAAAGAAATATTGTCTTTTTCTGCAGAAAACATTTGGCATCAGCTAAATGAAATCTTGAAAGAAAGGAAAAAAAACCAAGGCAGTCAGGAATATTTTACCTTAACCTTAGTTTTCTATGTACAATAAGGTTTTAATAACTTTTGAATAACAACAGCTATCCCAATAGATAGATATTTATAGCACAGAATCAAACTTAACTCAGTTTTGAGTAACACAGAAATCACATAATCAGTTCGTTTTATTCATTGTATCAGTGGACTTTTTTTTAAAGGTAGGAAGGTGTTTTCACTTCTAAATTGACATCTGCAGGGATTTTTATAGTTACTTTTTATTTTTAAATTTTTAAAAAACAGCTGTGAGGTACTGATGTAGAGCAGCAGATAAGGAAAAAAATCAATATGTAGCCAATTCATTCATATACATGAAGCACTTCTCTCCAAGTACAGTAACATCTCCTGTGAAGGAAGAATAATTAGATTATACATCTCAGCTTAAAGTAAAAGTCCTTCAGCTGAGTGATACCATATCAAATATGCTTCCCAGCACTCTTGAATTTTTTTTGAAAGAAGTATTTCTAGTTGCTAAGGTATCTTTTGAGATACAGAAAGGTAAAATAAGCTTTTGTCTGCACTTGAGAGTTTATTTTCCCTCTTCGTCTCAGCAACTGACTGCCCTGTGAGGTGCCCCCAAGAGAAGCTTGGATGAGAGTCTCCCCAGTGAGGATGCTGCACCCTGGCACAGCCATTCACAGGAGAGCAACTTAGAGCACATAACAACTTTCTTGCCATGCCTCCTCTTGTTCCCACCTCTCTTTCCAGTCCACATGGATTTCAAAGGGTGGTCCCAGCAGGAGGATGTGATCAAGGAGGCACTCACGCAAAATCACATTGTCTATATGCTTCACTCATCTAATGACTTTTGTTTTAATTCCTCCCCACTCATTAACCAGGGAAGAAGACTGGTAAATTTGCATTTCACTTACTTGAATGTTCAAAAACTTTGCATTCAAAAGAGATGAGGACAGTAGATTAGAAGCCGTGCTCAGTTCAAGGACATATTTAAGAAAATGATTCATTGCCAATTCCACAAAGAATTCTACCTTCCTTCTGTTTCATTGCGCTAGAGAACGACATTCCAATTTATGCCCTTATGTCTCAGTTGCTACTTATTGGCTGTATTTCCTACATTTCCTACATTTTTGCTCCTAAACTTTTTTCCCCTGAAACTAATCTTAAAATCTGGCATTAATCTTGCTAAAGTAAATATGTGATTATACAAACATTTCTATTAATTTTTTACTTCTGAGTAACTATCATATTCCATTCAGAAGTTTTTAGAAATTTCTCAGTGTACTGGCTCATCAAACATGATTACAGCTGGGTTTTATAGTGATGATATATTCTTTTCCGTATTTTTTTCAATATTGACTTGCAAAATATCTCAAAAGAACAGTAATAATATTAGAGTATTTCCACATCATGTGGAATACCTTTCAGCTTTTGTTTTCTTGCTCTTGTCCCAGTTTTTTCGATTTCCTTAATTTAGTTTTCAGCAGGTTGGAGGTTTTCTTTGAATTAGTTTCTTGGTCCATCTGCTCAGTCAGTATGCATGCCCTAGTTTTTTAATGTATGGTTTAATTGATGTGGGGAATCACACACTATGGAATACTTTTCTTTCTAATGCTGAGAAATGAAAAAGACAGTTGAATTTAGTGATTCAGGCTGTGGTCAAGTATGGCTGTCCTACCTATGAAGGCTTTGGATTTCTGATGTTTCAGAATGTCTGAACCTTTTAAAAGAAGGAAATCATGCTTTCTTTGAAACAGTGGAAAACAGAATGTAAATTATTTTTTATAAATAAATATTAATGTATTTTACTTACCAAATTGAGGAACTAGACAATTTAGTATAAAATAAAAAAGCAAGTACAATGTTTCAATAATTATGGATTTTGTCAAGATGCTATATATTTGCAGAAATATCTGTTTTTTTATTATTTCTGGCCTTCATAATGCAGTGTTCTTCTCATGAAAAATTGTTCAATTGTATAACAATTTGACAACTGTACAGCATTGCTGCAGGACATTGCCACTGTAGTATAGTAAATAATGTGTTCTAAATAACATGAGCATAGATCTCCTTGTTCAGGCAGGCTGCTTATGCAGAGCTGAGTTACAGTACCTTCACTGATGCTCTTCACCTTGATCTTTGCTTGATACCACCTTGACTTTCATCAGCTATTGCCTTTCATGGCTCTAGACTCTTTCATTCCTTCTACATCTCAGGTTGCTTTTTAGCAGTTCATTTAGTACTTAGCTGTGGATCCTTTCTCCTCTTTGCCCTTTCCATTCCTCCTTTATATCCATTACTTATTTCTGGCCCTGACTCAATTTCAAACATGGGTTTATGCACAGATTTTAAATCTGCCTCTCCCACTTCTTTCTTCCTGTCCTGTCTCCCACATCTCATTATTTTGATATTTATTCTGTAAACACAAAACTCACACCAAATTACTCAATGCTTTTACTTGAAACTTCATATTGTGTCAGAGTTGGCAGTGTCATCATGTTTGTCCTTGTCAGGATCATCTGTTAACAGCAGCTCTGGCTTCTCACTGATTTGGGCCCTGAACATGCAGGGTGTTGTTGAAAACAAACAAATGAAATGCAGGTGTGGATTAATGGTACAAAGCTCTAATTGTGAAGTACCTGGGATACTCATGAGCAGCAAAGCATTCTTGCCAAATGAGTGTCACTGAGGGATTTGGGCTCAGTTTGTGTACTTAAGACAGGAGTGGCACAATGGAGTATCCTGTCATTTTCAGTTGACAGATACCATCTCATTCTGCCAATCTGTCTCTAGGAATCTTTGCTCTTTTCTTAAAGAGGAGGGAAGTAAGAGCTGGGAGGCCAGAGGATGAACTGAGTCTGTGGAGTTATTGGAGTTGTAGTTTCTCTGGGCTGTGTTGGAGTGTATCGTTGCCTGGGGCTGTCTTACTGCAAACACTCTATAACTAGGGTACTGAAATGCATCCTTGAAAGACTATGCTGTGGGTATGAAAGGCAAGAGTCTCTTGAAGTGTTGGTACTGCACTGCTCCTTCTGTCAAATAAATTTTTCTCAGCCCTGGGTCTTTTACCTAAAAGAAGATAATAGAAAGGGAATTTAAATTTTTGTAGTCCTCCTATAAAGATGAGTAATTCTAGCATCTGCAGTGGCCATGGGATCAAGATGAAGATTGCTATGCTTCTCCCTAAACCTTTCTGTGAGATGCAGCAGATTTCTATAACTGTTTTACAATGTTTTCCAAAGTTCAAAACTGTATGCAACACAGAGGCTGGTGTGGTCTTCTAGGGGCCAGTAGTAGCCTTGTTACGTAAGAGCAACAGAAGTCCTGCAGGAGCAGAGCATTGCTGGAGGCTTCCTGGCAGCAGTGCTGGACTCAGGCTGGCATCACTTCTGCAGATAATAAGGTTGTCAGTCTCTAGGTTTGGATACAAAATTGTGTTTGCAGGTCACGGAAGTTTGTTTTGAAAGCATCAGTCAGCAGTAAGCAACAGCAAGTTAGAGTTTATTTAGGATGTTTTCTCCCTTTATCTTTCTTTTCTTTTGATGTCACAGGAAATATCCAGGAAGTCATTCTGCAAGAACGCTTGGAAAAAGAAGATGAAATTCTGGTTTCCTTGGCTGGTTTGAAGCAGGTATTGCTGTTACTTAGCTTAACCTTCCTGTGCTCTTCAAAGCTATTAGTCCTTTCTCCTTTTTTTCCTCCAATTTTCTTATTTTTGTATACTGTTGTTTTGTCTTCTTGTAGCTGTTTTACTGGCACATCAAACATTGTGGTATATTTTTATTTGTAACAATAAAACTCAGCTATAAAGAGTTCAAACAACTTGCACAGTATTTGCTCCTGTGGAAGTTTTGAAGTCCTCAAATCAAAACTAAAGAAATGCAATACCATTAATGCAACACCAGTGGCTTAAGTGCCAGACTTAAGCCACTCTGTCATTTTTCTTAATGCAAAATGTACTTGCTTGGCGATAACTATGCCTGTTTCCCCATTATTTCATTGTGACAGCACTTGAACATCATTGAATTAAAGGAAAAAATACTACATACATAAAATGAGAATGCTGCTGAACATCTGTAGCTCTGATTGTACTACCCTCTGCTCCCTCAAAATACCTTTTATGAGGAACACCGTGACATATGTTAAACCTATAATGAGGGAGAGAATAATCTTAACATTTTGTTCTCCTTAGATTTTCTGGGTAACTTTTTTTCAGAGTCTAATAAAAACCCCATTTCACTTTTATTTGTATCTTTAACCAATATAAGTATGAATATTGACTTGCTTCCTGTCTTTTCAAAGCAAATATTTTGGGGAAATGGTGTATTGAAAGCTGTCTGCACAGAGCTTTAGAAAATGTAGAATTCCTCCCAGTTTTTAACTAACATCCTTTCCCCTTCTATTCAACAACAGATCAAGGATATCCTGAAAGGTTCATTACGTTTCAATCAGAGCCAGCTGGAAGCTGAAGAAAATGAACAAATCACTATTGCTGATGATCATTACTGTTCCAATAATCAGAACAAGGGGGCAGGTGATGCCCTAAAGGGACCTGTCATGACAAAGCAACAGTTCATCTCAGAACAACAGGTAAAATAGAAACATCTCAAGCAGGCCACTGATGGCCTTCCATTTTTTGGAAAATTCTGTAGCATGTCCAGACATTATGTGCGACGCAGCACCATTCCTGGTCCATATGGAGAGTGAGTTAAAAGTGTATCTCTAGCTACTGTCCTACTGTGATTTTTTATTGTAGCCTTATGCCCAAACACAGATGTTTAAGTCTAAGTGTTAGTCAGTGTGTTTTTGGGGGGAGTTCTTTCACACTGTTGAATCACAGAATCACAGAGTAATTTCCTACCAAAAAAATGTAAAAACTGCAGGTAAATGTTCCCATACCAAATGTTCCCACATGATTATTCTCATTGTCCTTGTCCTCCAGGATCCCATTATGTAAGAGCTGATTAACTGCATTGCAGTGTATTCATGGCCAGTGCCAAAAAGGAAGGAGGTTGCTTTTACCTTCTACTTCATTGTATTGACTTTCTCCTTGAATCTGTAAATAATGTTTTCACATACAAAGCATACAGTCATAGGACAAGTTCATAGACAAAGGGCCCTCTCTGTCTAAGACTTTGTCCAACCCAAACGTGATCTTAAAAATAAGTATTTTTGTGCCTGCTCATTTCTATGTTGGAGTCCTATTAAGTCTGCCACCCTGCTGCTGATACACTCATAAATCAGTGACAGCACTATCGCCTCAAAGTCTAACTGAGTCTGCAGTCAGTTCACTTTTGACAAGTTTGTTTAGGAACTACAGGAAATATTTATTCATTTTCACATAATGACGCAAGGTCATTTTGATTTATTATGCACCGTCCCCCTGAGTTAGAACACTCTATGTTCAAAAACATATTTTAATTGTATTTTGTTATTAGAAGCAATATCAAGATCCGTTTTTTTATACTCATTAATGGCAAAGAGAGTTTTCATTGCTTATTTAGCTGTTGCCATTACAATCACTATTTTCTGCTGTAATAAAGCCATAGGTTAAACTGATACAGTATATAATGGCCTCCAATTTGTGCCATTGATCTCCTAGTATTTTATATTAAGTGCCTCTTTTTTTCTTCCCAAAATGGCAAATAATGTTTTTGTGATGATTTTTCACTTCTAGAAACTTGAAGGTGGTGTGCCATATAACATTGCAGCAAGCTGTGTGTGTGTGTGTGTGTGTGTGTGTGTGTGTGCAAACCCTACTGATGCTGGAGAAGCCCTTACTTGGAGGCTGCTCTAAACTATGTATCATGGATGGATGTCCTGGGACTCTTTAAGTATTGAGGGTGGAGCAAGTGAAGCCTGTTCTGCACAGGTTTCTCTCCAGTGCACATTTTCAGGGCCATGTATAATGGGCTTGTCCCACCATGCAGTCAGAGTATACACATCCAGCCCCAGGAACTGAGTGGCATCCATGGCTCCCCCAATTTCAAGGCTGCTTATAAGTCAACTATGAGCAACGTGAGTAGAAGTTGTGCAAGCTGAGCTGCTGCAGAGCATTAATGAGGCATTAGCACTGTATGGTTTATGTTTGGAGGTACAGTACATTCATATGGATTAGCCTCCTCTCCTCTTATCTTCTGGAAATTCCAATTATGATAATAGGAACAACAGCACCTTTGACAGAGAGAAAAAGATTAGTGTTAGAAATGGCACTCCAGGAGGCCTGGTAGTATCCTTAGTTAGCTAATTAGGGGTAGTTTGTTTGTCTAACTACCTCCTAGTTGCTCTGTGCTGTTTCCAAGCCCTTCGTCTTTAACCACCACGCATAAAATCAAACAAAAAGAAGAGAGCTTTGAACCCCTTTTAATAAAACACAGGAAAATAAAACTGTGAAACAGTGGACTGTGATATTAGTCTGTTAATTGATGGGTTCAGTTGTTGGCCCAAACCAGGCCACAGCCCAAGCTTTCAGCTCTGCTGAAGAAGAGTGCCCTAGGTCATGCCAGGAGTACTTTCTGAGAGCTGCAGGGGGATTTAAAAACAGCCACTTCTAGGCGTTTTAATGCATTTCTTGCTAAATAAATTTCTATTCTATTTGCATTTTCTGTGGCTTTGTTAATGCATGTAATTCTATTTGGTGTGATTTGTGCTGTAGAGATTGTTCTTTCCTGGCATTATAGGGTTATTTTCTAGGGCAGCTGGAACAGTTACAGGTGTATCTGTTCTGTAATTGAGATTAAAATATGGTCTTTTGTGCTTGGTTGTTATATAAGTATAAATTATTTATCATCTTTGCTTTTTTTAAAAGTGTTCTTCCTCTTTTTTGTCTCAAAATCCCTTTCTGTAAAATGAGGATAAGGATATAGCCCTTCTTTGTAAAGGAAAGCTGCAAAATTAAAAATGCAAAAAAAAAAAAAATTAAGATAAAGGCTAAAAGAAATCAAGCATTTTTTGGAATGTTTGGCTTTGATAGCAGCATGCAGTTGACAAACAGAAGGCTTCTGTTGCTAAATAATGAATGATAATTAACACATTATCTTGCCTTTATGTCTGTTCAAAGAAGGAGGCAAAATGAGCTGCTGTTCTTCTAAGCTTTCTTGAATTGTACCCTTGCAGTTAGTTTTAACTCATTCACAGTATGAAGGCAAATGAAATAAGCCTGGTCCTAGTAGCTGATATTCATCAGGAAAAATTGTTTGGAGAAGCCATATGGCAATGGGCGTAAGGTTGTTAACTTTCAAAGCTACTGGAAGTATAATTCTGTCATTTTTCATTTATTCAGTAGTGGCAGCAGATGGGAGAAAACATGCTTCACGTCAGCATGAGTTTCCTGAAACAGAAACAGGCAAAAGAAGAAGGAAGGAGGTATTTTACCTCTGGAAATATCAGTTCCAAAATACCAGTGTATGCTAGGGATAGGCAAACATTTATAGGAAGCCCTTTTATAGGATTTTGAGTTCAATATCTCTGCCTTACTGCTTCTGTGTTACTTCAGTGAGCTATAGGTCTCCTTAACCGAACCGAAAAGTGTGGGTGGCATGAAGAGTACTGTGGGGAAGCTCAACAGTAACAACAAGAAACTGGGATGAGTAGTTCTCTTTCCTTTTAATAAAGAGCAGGATGTAGATGCAGTTTTTCAGCTGCAGTAGAACACATTCTTGAAAGCAGAATTTAGGAAATTGGGGAGTGCCAGAGACAAAAATACTGATCTTGCTGGGCGAGTGTTTTACTAAGATTTGTGTCACCCTACGCAAGGTGGAGGTGTGAGGGCTGTGAGGACTGAAATAAAAGATTCTTGATAGCTTGGAATAATCAAGTGTATAATTTTGAAAAATGAGACGGTACTGCATTCCCTGAGAGCTTTTGAATAGAAATGTGGAAAGAGGCCAGGTGAATTATGTGGCAGTGGTTGTTTAGAGGAATGTATATTTCTGTTGTACAGGGCAGGGCAGTGGGAACAAAGTGCTGAAATTTTGACTATGGCATTAGAGCTCCCAGAAAAGTATCAATACCCACTGGAGGATTAGGGGATTGAGAGGAGCCTTGCTTGAGAAGGACTGAGCAATACTGGTGGATGAGAGGCTGGATATTTCCTAAATGTGCACTCAAGCCCAGAAATCCAGCTGTACCCTGGGCTGCATCCAAAGCAGCGTGGCCAGCAGACCAAGGGTGGTGATTCTGCCCCTCTGCTCCCCTCTGGGGAGACCCCACCTGGAGCACTGCATCCAGCTCTGGGGTCCCCAGCACAGAAAGGACATGGGACTGTCAGAGCAAGTCCAGAGCAGCATGACAAAGATGGTTAGAGGGTTGGAGCACCTCTCATGTGAGGAAAGGCTGAGAGAGTTGGTGATTTTCAGCCAGGAGAAGAGAAGGCTCCAGAGAGACCTAACTGTAGCCCTTCAGTACTGAAAGGGGGCTTAAAACAGAGATGCAGACAAATTTCTTAGCAGGGCCTGTTGCAATTGGACAAGGGGCAATGGTTTTGAACTAGAAGAGGATCTAAGATTCCTAGATCTAAGGAAGAAATTTCTTTATGATGGCGATGGTTGTGAGACACTGGAACAGATTTCCCAGAGAGGTGGTGGGTGCCCCATCCCTGGAAACATTGATGGTCCAGTTAGACAGGGCTGTCAGCAACCTTGTCTAGTTGAAGATGTCCCTGTGCCCCGCTGTGGTAGTTGGACTATGTGACCTTTAAAGGTCACATAGTCCCAAAGTATTTTGTGATTCTGTGTTGATGGAGCAGAGCCATGGTTGTGTACTGCCTGCGTCCTCAGCCCCCTGGAGATGGCAGCTGACTCACTGACAGCTCACGAAGACAGCATTTCAGTCAAGATGAAAGCAAAAGGCTAATTACTAACAAATGATGTCTCAACTCAGAAGTGTTTAAACAGTGAAGTATCTCTCCTTGTAGGAAAGAACTCTGTGGTTTTAACTTCATGGAAACTGCTTGAAGTTTTTGACATCTGACCTACTCTGGTTCTGCATGTATCAGGAGAGTTGGAGATCAATTTTGATAATACTCAGAAAAGGCTGGTTGTTGATACTTCTAAAACCAACCTGTTGAGTTTTGTATAAATTTTAATAATTCTTCTGTGAAAAGAGAGTTACTATCAAAAATAATACATGTCACTTTCTATCAGTGTGACAACTGTCTTACATTGGGACAGGTAAAATTTTAACCAATGCTCCTGACTCGAGATACTTCCATTTGAATTATAAAGTATTAAAATTAGTTCATTACAAAATGGAATATTATATGTTATTAGACCTATAGTAATATTAATTATATAATACTATTATACCTATATACTTGTAGATAACCCAAAAAAAATTTAAATTATGAGAACAAGATATTTCAAAATTTACTAGAAAGGGAGATATTTGGATCCTTATTAATAGAAATTTGGGCACAATTCTGTATTTTAATATATTCTTCCATTCAGGTGATATTTATCTTGATTGTGACTTTTAACAGTTTGCAATTTTGACTGTGTAAATGACAACCAAAGCCTTCCAGCTCCCTCATTTCATCTTACAGTCGTTCATCGTAACAGGTGGTTTTTGCTTCCTGAGCTACTCTCCAGTACCATTTCAAGATCATCCTGATCTATAATCAGTAATCAAAACTACAAAATAATTTTCAGCTATAATAATAAATTTTGCAAAATAAGTTTTGCTGGCAGCCATGGATTCTGTAACTGCAGTTGTGGCTTGCTGATTCTTGTGGTACTCCAGTTTTATATACCATGCTGTAGGTTCACCTTTATCTCCTTCAGATTATTCCTGGGGTTCCTTCAGATTATTCCTGGGGTTTTTCCTGGTTTTTCTTTTTTTTTTTTTCTTTTTTTTTAATACCTATAATCTCTTTTCACCCCAGAATTAATTTAGTTTGTTGGGTTTGTTTCCTTGCTTGCTTGCTTGCTTTTTGTGGAAGGGTCACAGCTGAAAGGCTGGTATTGCCACAAATGTGGACATACACATTTCCCCCGACTTCTCCTTTTCCTCAGTCTTGCATTCACGTAAAGAAGTACATTGGTTTCAGCATCACACCACTTCAGGATGCTTGTACCTACAGGCTGTTTGGCAGGTTGCATTATTACTGTCATAATAAAACCTGTGTGGAAGCAACCAGGGAGGCAGCTGTGTTCTTGCCAGAGGAACATAGTACTAGACAGGAGCTGAATGCAGCTCTTGCAGAAGGAAACAAAGTGTTTCCCATTTGGTTTGTAACCAAGCTAAAAAGCTACCAGGTGTCAACAAGTGAGAAATCTCACTCTACTGTGTATGGCAATCTCCCTTTCTAATTACGTATAGTTCTGACTGGAAAAACTGGGATTCTGAGTGTGGCTAGTATAATGGAATATAAGATTAAGACTTTCATACAGTTTTCTGATGCACCAATGCATGATCTCAAGCCACTACCTAAGTTCTCAGGACACACATTTCCCAAGGTCTAAAAAGACAGAAATGGGATTCCCAGACCCTCATTTTCTGGAAGAGGTAGGAAATAGCCAACAATACTAACCCTGGAAGCTCGGGCAGCCCTGATTTTTTGAACCCTAAATGGTGCACACTAAACCAAGTCTTTGGGTGGTTCAGATCTTCCCAGTTAGGGTTTTTTTCCTAGGAAATCTTTAATCAAACCATTCTCCTGAAAAGCTCCAAAATGCTATTGTACATGCAGACCAGAAGAAGATTTCTCAAACCTAACTAGTTCATTAAATACTACAGAAACCTGCTGTAATTACTGAAAATCTTCACAGCTGTAATGTATGGGTTTGATGCTTGGCTGATGTGGTCACTGTGTGGATGCACTGTGATGATGAGACGTGTAAGACTGTTAGACCAAAAAATGTATTTTTAGAGTATTACATTTTACACTTTTTAAAATTAGCTCAGTTGGTCAGAGCATAGTGCTAATATGCCAAGGTTGTGGGTTTGATCCCTGTGTGGGCCATTCACTTAAGAGCTGGGCTCAATGATCTTTGTGGGTTGCTTCTAGTTCAGAATACTCTTGTGATTCTGTGAAATAACAAATTATGTCATCCAAAATTAATATCCACTTTATTTTTCACTTTCTTTACTCATTATCACTTTTGGATAATAATTATTCCTTTGTCCCATTCCCATATGCCTGACATGCTTCATAAGCCTCCTTATGTCGTCACACTGGTGCCCACCTTAACTCCTTTCTGTGCTATTGTTTCACAGACTCCGACTGATCCCAGCACTAGTGAGAGCAAGAGTGCTGATGACTATATTATGGTTTCCAAAGAAGAGGAGAGAAGTAAAAGTGCTGTTCCAGAGCCGGTGCAGGCTCTTCAGGCACACAAGGAGGCAGCTGTGAAGCCAGAAGCTCCATCTCGTTCTTCTTTGATATTTTCTGACCCTTTGATGGGTTCCATTTCAGCCTCCTCCAGCAACCTGAGCTCCAGCCCTGATGATGACAGTAGTAATAACAGCAAAGATTCTGACTTTGCTATTGTCAGCCCACTGGACATCTAAAGAAACAAGTTGGGAGAGTTTGGGAAATCTGTCATTACAGCTCGGCTCTAATTTATGTGATTCTATGAGCTGAATAGTTCTTTGGATTACAAGGACAGAAAATAGATAAAGGTAACCCATTTCAGCTGCCAAAAGCCTGAATTAAAATTTTAAAAAGGCAAACAAAGAGGAAAAAACCCATAAATTTGCTACTTTAAAAAAATAATGTATACATTTTAATAACTGCCTTAAATAAAGACCCAGTAAAACCCAGTTCTAATATACAGTTATTATTGATTATGCTGTTACCTTACTTAAGAGCTTTGTTACTATAGAACTGTTGCTTTTTCAGTACATAAAATAGTATATGCTAGGTACCATAATGGAAATGTGTGGATACTTGGCACCAGACCTGAAGCAACAAAGACTAGGGCTTGATTTAATATTGTCCTTTTACAAAAGATGCTTGACTGGGTTTTCTGTGTAGGAAAGGGTACTGTTTCTTCAGAGACTGTAATTAGAGAAATAGGGAATGAGTTATCAAAAAAGATAAAAAGCATCATCCTAGTAGGAAGTTTGTTCTCCCTTGAGGAATCCTGGTTTCTTTGTTTTTATCTGGCAATAGCCTGAGGTGTGTTCAGGGCAGAGGTTTGTGTAGTGGTTCCTCAGTGCTTACAGGAGACTATGTGACAAACTCCTTGAGAATGGGACCTACACAGCAGAGCCTTGTTTGCCTTTGTCTGCTTTTTCCCCTTGAGAGTTCCCAGTTCACTTCTTTCCCTCTTTATCTTTGTCTACTTTTACTTCCCTTGGCATGATTTTCTAAATTTTACTCAGACTACCACAGTTAAAACAATAGGTGCAAGGGAAATAACCGTGTTTCATAATGTAGACCTGAGCTGGTTGAATTAAAACTAGCTCAAGTATTATAACTTACCAGGGAAGGTTGCAAAGTGAAATGAAATCTTCATAATTAAAAGCACTTTATGTCTCATTGCTATTATCTTCTATAGACTCTGTTTACATATATTCCTGTATGATTTTCGTATTTCTAATCAAGAGAAACATAATGGTGCAACAGCATTAACCAACAGAAAGTTTCTAATTAACTCTGTTACTTGTTCTTCTATGGAAAAGTGTATTCCTTTCCCATAAAGTCCATAGCACATTTGATAACAGCTTTTTTCAAGAAGGTGAGGGGGGCTTTCTGTACTCTCTGATCCCTTTAACTTCTGTTGGAAATCACAAAACAAAACTGGTGGTGAGTAGACCTCTCCTCTTGCAGGAACTTCACTGAGTTAGCTTGAGGAAAGAATGTTAGTATGTCACTCTGTCACAGCAGCAAAAAAAAAAAAAAAAGTGTTACTTGCTTTTAAAATGCATATACATTATACCATGCAACAACTTCCTATTTGCATGGCAAAGCTTGTGTTTGTTCCAAGTTATGAAATTGTAGTTATTTGCTGCTTAGTCTATAATTGTAAATGAAGTACCCTATCCCAAAGATGAGATGACATGAAATTTGCTGGTCTTAGATTTTACAAGGTCTGTGTCGGTGACTGAGCTGAGGAGTTAATTGTCGTGTAATTACATGGTAGCTACCATTCTTACATGTCCAAAAGCCACCATGTAGTTCATCAGAGATTATTTGTGCCTTGTAAAATGTTAAAATACTAGAATGTTATGAGCAGGCATAGCATCACACCCCTCTGCAACAGGGTGTTGCAAACAGATGGCTATTTAGATGAAAGATCTTAAATGCATAATATTTTGGAGAGGTGTTTATTTTGCTTTAATTTTAAGCTTCATAAAACATCACTTTGGAATTCAGCATGCATGCCTGTCTCCAGTTTATTTTATCACCCAGAGTTTGCATGAATGCCAGAGGATTGGGTGGCTGGTTGATTTATTTAGGTCTTTCAAGCTTTTTTAGCCTTAACCTATACAGCTTGTGGCACCATCAGCAAAGGGTGGCTGTTGAAGAAGTACCTGTGGAAAGAGGAAAGAAATATTCTGGGGACAGAGAGAAAATTTTTATATTCTGTGATACATAAACCTTCAAAGATTCCAGTAGCTTGGCAGGAGAAAATGTTTTTACTTCTTTTTTTTTATTTTTTTAAGCATCAGTCTTTTGATTTCTGTTCTAGTGGGTTGTTTCAGGGATCACATTGCTATTTTCTTGAACAGTCTCATTGCCAATGGAAGAGTGTGATTTGTACAGGTTTTTTTTTATTTTTGTAAATTAGTTGTATCTTTAATATTGCATATATTAAAACAGTAGTAAAAGTATATAAAGATTTGGGGAGTTTCTAAGAAGAATCAGTGAATACTGATGAACTGAATGCGCATCATGTCATGGGATATGATAAAAATCTTCAAAAGCAGAGAGATGATTATACAAATGATCAGAGTAACTCCAATAAGTGAATCTGCTTTGGTTGTACCATGTCCTTCCACATCTCAAATATGTTGTCTCTAATATTTGATCATAGTGCAGAGATAGTTAAAAGCATTTTAGTATATTCATCAAGTTAGAAACTGGCAAATTAGATAAAACGTCAAATCATCACCCTGTTTTGTGTTATTTTAAGAATATACTGAAGGAGAAATTGTCATTTAAATAAAAGATTATTCTTTTTCTCCAGAAATGACCTGCTCATAACGTTCATGGACAATGATAATCAGATAGAAAATTTATAAGCATTGCAAATTGCTGACAAAAACTAATGCAGCATTAAGATTGCTGATCTGAGACTGTTTTACTCTATCTCACATCTGTAATTTATTACTTTAAAATCTCTTGCATGTCATGTCAGTTGTATGTACTGCAGAAAGGCAGTATCATATTCTGACTGGGTATTGATTTAGTCGTGGAGCTTTGTATCTTTACTCTGGAAGAACATCTAGCTCGCTTTATTAAAGAAAGAATTAACAAAATTTCTGNTAAACCTTCAAAGATTCCAGTAGCTTGGCAGGAGAAAATGTTTTTACTTCTTTTTTTTTATTTTTTTAAGCATCAGTCTTTTGATTTCTGTTCTAGTGGGTTGTTTCAGGGATCACATTGCTATTTTCTTGAACAGTCTCATTACCAATGGAAGAGTGTGATTTGTACAGGTTTTTTTTATTTTTGTAAATTAGTTGTATCTTTAATATTGCATATATTAAAACAGTAGTAAAAGTATATAAAGATTTGGGGAGTTTCTAAGAAGAATCAGTGAATACTGATGAACTGAATGCGCATCATGTCATGGGATATGATAAAAATCTTCAAAAGCAGAGAGATGATTATACAAATGATCAGAGTAACTCCAATAAGTGAATCTGCTTTGGTTGTACCATGTCCTTCCACATCTCAAATATGTTGTCTCTAATATTTGATCATAGTGCAGAGATAGTTAAAAGCATTTTAGTATATTCATCAAGTTAGAAACTGGCAAATTAGATAAAACGTCAAATCATCACCCTGTTTTGTGTTATTTTAAGAATATACTGAAGGAGAAATTGTCATTTAAATAAAAGATTTTTTTTTTTCTCCAGAAATGACCTGCTCATAACGTTCATGGACAATGATAATCAGATAGAAAATTTATAAGCATTGCAAATTGCTGACAAAAACTAATGCAGCATTAAGATTGCTGATCTGAGACTGTTTTACTCTATCTCACATCTGTAATTTATTACTTTAAAATCTCTTGCATGTCATGTCAGTTGTATGTACTGCAGAAAGGCAGTATCATATTCTGACTGGGTATTGATTTAGTCGTGGAGCTTTGTATCTTTACTCTGGAAGAACATCTAGCTCGCTTTATTAAAGAAAGAATTAACAAAATTTCTGAGTTGTGCTTGTTCTTTTTTTTTTTAAAGAGGGAAAGTTTTTTTGGCTAGAATACTGGAAGTATAATTTCTGAGAACTGGGATGATTACAACTTTAAAACTATCTATATAAGCACAAAGTTTGTTAATACTTTAATCGATTTTAATGCATGTGATCCAGGGAAGAAAGATGCTTGTCATTTATCTCAACTAAACTGCATAGAATATTTCCTAGTTTACCGTATTTCTTGTCTCTGAAAATGAACCAGTATTTACCATGACATAACTTTCCTGCAATTTCATGAAGCTCAGTATAGCATCATCATTGTATCTCAATAACAATGTCAGTATCTGTACAGTACATTTCTGATTCCCTATACTTGAATTTACCCTCTTAACTCTTTCCCATGGTTCTCCAGTATGTACTCATTAAAATGGCATCGAGGCAACTATTTTAAAGAATACATTTCAGATTTAAGGTATAGCTGTGCCTGGCAGTTACATTGTCATCTGTTCATATGCAATCCTAACATGAACATATTTTCAAATTCTTGGTGTCAGCCCTTAAATAATACTTTTGATTTTGTGAATGATTCTAATGGTTTATTAGACTTGAAAAGGTGCAATTTCATAAAATAAACTTCATTTGGCTACAGCATAGTAATTACACTGTCTTGTAATCTGTGCTGTTCTTTTGAGAGTGATTATATACAGTCTGTGCATTAGTGTTTCCTCTGTCCCCCAATCTGCTAGACTCTGACTTTAGTAGTTAGCTAAATTTAGAGATGAAAGAGTGTGAAAAAAGGTCATTAGACTAACAGCAACTTGAAGTATGCTCATAGGCAACTTGCCTTCCTGCTTCTCACAACTTACTTAACCACTGAAATGGTAAGGGAGGTTTTAGCTGTGTGGGAGGATCCTGCAAGAGGCAAAGTGCATAGCCCTAGAAACAGACAATGAGCTGGAAGGGATGCAGCTTGAGACTCTGAGACTATGGGTTCTTTAGGGCAGGAATCGTCTTTTTCTCTTACGTTTTACAACACAAACGTTGTCAAAATTAGGATAATAATAATAATTATATACTTATTATTTCACCACATTTTGCTCTTTCAAACAGCGAGCTAGGTTTAATTCAGTAACAGTAACTCAGCTGATAGCAGTAGTGTTGGAGCAGCAGAATTTGGTCCCACACTGCTGAAATAAGTGCAGATGAGGAACAGTAGTTTAAATTAATTAAAACCAAAGAAACCTCACCCCAGAAACAGGACTATAATGTTGCCAAATACAAAAACTGTATTTCTTTCAAGATATATATGAAGTATTTTGTAAATTGTGCTTCAGGCAGCACTTGAGTACCTTGTTTGGCTACGTCAGGTAGGTTTGTGCAAACTTGTCTTTGTTTTTAACTTGTAAAAGCCTAGCTGATGCCAGGATGTGGGAAGTATTAAAATACATCAGCTGCAGAGAGAAGACATTGTGATTCCATTTTCTTATGAATGGTAAGAATTTGATCCTTCAAATCCTGCTGATTTAACACTTTCACTGTCTTCCATGGTGACAACATGAAAAATCCTGTAATCCTTTCCAGAGGCCTGATGGGACTTCCCCTGCTTAAGTCATCACATGCAGTTGCAGAGCTCTGAGCTGAGTAAGTTTTCACAGCTTTGCCTTTGACTGATTTGCTTTGTAGCAAAACCAGGTTTGTCTGAATTTTTTAACTCACACAAAGAAGCATCTGCGGATACTACAAATTATCATGTCAGTGTTTGAAACCTTTTTGGAATATAAATGCTACATAGTTTTGAGATGGGAGAATAGTTGTCAAAATATCTTGACTGCAAACCTGCTGTGTTAATTGAATTCAGCAGGTAGGGAATATAGCAGCACTTCCAGAGCATCATTAAACTGTCCTTTAAAATAAGAGTAGATCAAGCAAACAGATATTAGAAGGCATATTGTCAGTGGTGTCATAGAGCTTGCCAGATAATATATATCTCTCTGCAATAGTCAGGAACATGCATCATTTCTGTCCTCAAATGGAGGGGCTTGCAGCACTCTGGAATATGTGGCAGAAAATGTAAGGGAACGTGAGCCTGTTCATAAAAACATGTTTAAAGCTTCAAGGATTAGAGTATACCAAAATTATTTTAAAAATATAAAATAAATACAAAAGAAGCTTATTTAGGCTTGCAAAGATTATCAGGTCTCAAAACAGTTTCATTTAGTTCAGAAAAGTTTGCTGAAGCTTCAGCCTCCAGGTGATAGCACAGGGTGACTTACAGAAGCATTTATAGGAGTTTGGGACTGCAGTGAACTTCTTGTGCTTCAGACTTATAACTTTAAATTCTGGAGAACATTAATTCCAGTATGTAAGCAATGAATTGCACATGTTTACTAAGTTGCAAAGAAGTAATGATGGGGAAATTCCTCAGCAGACCCTCTTACCAAACTTCTTTTGTTCTTATTTCCCACAGTCAAGCCCATCTGACAATACTGTGGTACCCATAAAAACTTCAGCTGTTTAAACTTCTTGAATAAATGAATGAAATAATTCTCAGTCACTGTGATCAAAGTTAGCTGTTACTCATCTCAGAATTCTAATACCCTGTGTCTGCAGCCTGGCCACCAGCCCAACCAGTGTGCTTCTTGTTCTTGTATAAAATCTGAAATCTTATTAAAATGTCACAATACTTCTACAGCAGGTGGTATCCATATTCAGTCCTCATGACTTCCCTGTGGTTAACTTTATTATAAGTTTTATTGCCTAATATTTTCTCTAGCCATACTTCCATTTTAATTCTTACAATCAAGAAAAAAATAGAATACATTCTTGGCTTTGCTCAAAAATACTTGGGTTTTTCTTTTCTGCCTCTACTGGTAAAGTCTCTTTGCTGAGAATTTTTGGTTCTGTTTCTTGTAAAACAGCCTATGTGTATTTATACTGCTTGTGAGCTGAAGTTCTGATGTATGTTCTCTTTTAAAATGCTGAAAAAAACCACTGAATTCTCCAAACTTTTTCCCCTAATAAATGGGGCTGGAGTTAATAATAAACTTTTTTTTTTTAAAATTATGAATAGGAATAGTGTCTATTTTCAATTTCTAAAAAAATAGCATCTTTTAGTAAACACACTGGAGAGCAAATAATGCACTCTACCAAATGATGCCATTTTCTTTAAAAAAAAACAAAAATTCATTCTTCCCCCTGGTGAAACCATGGAGAGGGGGAACTCTATCTGGGGCAGAGGGAAAGGTGGCCCATGGTTGTGCTTGGAGGAAATGTGGGACACCCAAGGCCATGCCACCCAGGCATGTGTTCCTGTGTCTGGAGCATGAGAAGAGCCATCCTTGTGAAGGAGCCACAGGTTGGAGTGTTACTGGACTGATGGAGGATCAGAAGATGAAAATTAGTGTGGCTTACCTTCCACAGGTCTTTAAGCTTCACAGGAAATAAAAATGGGAAAGCAATTGAAAGCATCATTAACTGTGCTGGCACTGCAGTCACTGAAATGTGCTTACCTCAGTGTTTTCTTTCAGTGGGATTCAAATTTTGCATTGTAGAGGGGCTTATAAAGAGAAAATAAAAATCTTTTTCATATTCTGACATTTTTGCTGTATGTGAATATTGTGAGTTTTTAAAGAGATGTTATTAGTGGCATATGTCCACATAGGGATTGCAGCAATTTTCCTCTCCTCCATGTATCAGACGTTCTGAAATAGGCTAAAGAAAAGAGCGTCTTTTAAATTCTTGTAATCTGAGTGCTGAGTTTTTATGTGATGGTATTAGTGTACTAGCACTGAGTAGAAAACAAATGTCTGTTGAAACATGTTGGAGAGAAAAAGTGTCTACAATTTTTCATCTACGTGAGCACTGTGTGTTTTGCCAGTGCTTGTTAAGGTGGCCTTACTGGAGGAAGTTACATGATGAATATGGCTTCTGCAGACTTTTTTCCTTTTTTTTCTTTTTTTTTTTTTAAGAAAAAAAATCAGTACTTGCTTTTTGCATATAAAATTTCTTATTATTTTCTAAAATCTTTCATTGTCTGAAAATACCTTTTTGTTGTGCAAGATATGTCAAGAGTTTTTCTTCTTCACCATCCTCTGTCTTATGTCTGCAGACAAGTATGTACCCAACCTGCAGAACCATGTTACCTCCCTATCACTGTCTTCCCCAGGTTGGGATTTATGAGAGAAGCAGTTGCAAATCATTTGGGGGAAACTGCACCAAGAGATGTGAGGGCACAATACAAATTCCAGGTGGGCTCAAATGAGCAAGTCGTACCTTGCCAGCAAACATTCACTGGTTCTCTGACCTTGCAAAGCCACAAGCACACCAAAGGTCTCAGGCTGTTGAATCTGGCCTCCTGAGAAGGGGAAGCATTTGTAGGAAGCAATGTGCCATTATTTGAGAATATCTGTATCCTTTACCTTCAAAATCAGAAAACATGAGTCTAAACTTCAGCAAGGTTATAAAATGCACAGCAAAGACCTCAAGCACAGAAAAGCAGCCCAAAATCCTCACATTTTGTAAGCTTGTCAATGCACAAGATAAAGACTGGTGCTGGGGGCTGGTGATAAAAATATGAACTCCTGTTTCTGCTGCAAAATGCTGATGAAACCAAATAGAACCGTCAGGTAGGAGCAAGGTGAGTTCAACAAAATGTGAAATACCATTCTCTTCAGAAAGAAACTGTAAAAGTTTCAAATATACTACTTTGATACTCTCTAAGAGGAAGTTACCTTCTGGTTCAAAATTATTTCAGCTGGAAACTTTATGTAATCCTTTACAGAAAGTACAAAAGGTGAAATAGATACAAAGTTTTAAAACTAATGTATTTTAATCTGATGTTTTAAAATTCCTACATCAATTCACTGGTGTTTGGATGGAGGGGAACTTATCTTTAATAAGAAATAAAAGGTGGGCCTGGGCTGCAGGATGCTCCTTGGGAACAGAGCCAGGCAAGTTTAAAACAGAGAGATACTTAAAACAGAAAGTGGAGCTTTGCAGCTTACACTCAAAGGCAGGACTGACCTTTTATGGGGCTGGCTGCTGGAGGTAGGTGCTGACCTGAAAAATTCACTCCTCTAGGAGAGGTGGTGAGCAGTGCTGTCAGGGACAGCTCATACACTGGGGCAGATGGAGCTGGCTGTCTGTCTGGCTGTTGTCTCTGTACATGCCTGGCCGTCTGGCTGGCTGGCAGACTGGGATGCTGTATCAATATCAAAACCATTAGCTGTATGATTGGCATGCACCACATTTTGGATTAAAGAACAGCAGGTTAACCCAAGGTTTTAGCAGTGTGCTGGGAAATCTCTCTAACCTGGCACTTGCAGAGCTACCATGGGGAAAGGTAAATCCCCATTTCCAGAGCCTACAGTGCAGACCCAGCCTGCTTGGATCAGATCACCCTGAGTGTGAATCAGCACATTTTGGCTGATGCCCACAGCCACGGCAGCTTATTCAGATCAAGATATGTTTCTTTTTTATCCAACATCTGCTGGCCTAGATAACTATGTTCATCACAGGGCTTAGAGTGGCACTGCAAGCCAGCAAGTCTGGGGAATCCAAGTGGTCTCCATAAAGAAAGGCACCCCAGGGAAGTTTTTATTTATTTTTGATAAGAGGATCTGCTAAAATTTGAAAGTTTTAGAGAGAATAACAGAGGACTAAGCTCCTCTCCCCTTCCTGCTCCATCAAGATAGCTCTGTGCTAGCACTTGCTCATTTCTGCTGAAGGTGTGTATCCAAGACACCCATAAGAAATGACAGGTCCTTGTCCTGTCCAGGGTCACTGGAAATGCTAACAGCCCCTAAGTACCCCCTTGGTCTTCAGAGATACCAGACACTGATCACACTTGCACTCATGGGTCTGGTTGGTTGTGCACAGAACGTCTGTGTTGAAAGCATTCTCAAACCTCTGCTGGGAGCGGTTCACCACAGAGCCTCCCCGTCAGCGCCTGCCACAGCTGCTGGTGGTGCTGCATCACGTAGTAAACCCCAGCGAGGGCGGCGGCAGCTGACACTTCTTGGAAGTCCTCGCCTCAGTTCAGGGAAAGTCTTGAAGAGGAATCACAGGCCACCCAGTGCCTCTGCACCAGGGTGGGGACAGGACACTTGCCAGCAGCCCAGCACTAAGCGCTAGCGGCAGTGCCTGACCCTTGCCTGCTCCTTCAGAGGCTGCATTGATTTTGGGGGCTGCATGGGGCGCTTAGCACCCATCCTGCAGTTCACTCTGTGCCAGACATCCTCCCCATGCTCTACTCCTCAGCCTCTCAGCATCACGTATTGCTCTTCTGAGGCTGCTGTGGAGGCAGCAGCAAGTTTGCAAAGGCTTTTGGTATGAGTGGGCACTGAGCCTTGTACAGACTGCTGTAGTCTAATTTTCATAGATCCATGCGTCTTCCCATTTGGCTTCATCTGGGGAGAATGGTTTCCCTTTTGGTTGTAATTGGCTTCCTGCTGATAATCTTCAAAGAGCTCTTCTTGGGACTTGAACTCATCAGGAGGGTGAAGGGGGACGGTTGGTGTCTTCACTTTTTCAGAGTCAGGAAAGTGTTTGGAGCTATTTTCTTTCTTTTAAATGTGTATAGGCTTTCCTCCCGGGGATGAGCATGCTGCCTGTCCAGTGCTGCTCTGTGCCCCAGGTGATGATCAAGGCTCCAACAGGACACTGAGCATGTTTCAGGGGGGGCAAGGGTACCACCAGTGATGATGGGAAAAGTCTGCATATGAGCAGGTACAGCCACGGCCCTCGCCCACCCCATGCACACCCAGAAACCCAGGCTGGGCTGTGGCAGCAGGGAGCTGTGCAGTGCAGCCTCCAAGTTTCCCTGTGAACAAGGCTCTTCGATAAGCAGAGCGTGAAGAACCCCATCACCAAAGGCCCTCTGCCATGCAGTGCGTGGGCCAGGCAGTGCCCTGTGGACTACCAGTGCCCCACAGCACAATGAATCTGCACTGACCTGAAACGGCATTAAAAATAGGTCCCAGGGTACAAGACTGGGGAGAGCGGAAAGGCAAAGCATGAGCTCATCGCTGCTGCTGCTGCTGACTTTTGCATTTGAACAGATTTTCTGAAGCAGTAAAGAAGCAGCTAACATCTGGTTAGACTTTTGTTATAGAGTCCATGTTTTAGCGCCATAATTACTGTTGCATTCAGAGCTTTCCTGAATTCCCTTATTTTACATCTCACATAGCTTAATGAAAGCAGCTAAGAGATTGAGCTAAAAATGCTTGTGCAATATTGATTAGGAGGACAATTTTAGGAATGTTTGGTAACTAGAACATTTCATTAAAATAACTTCTTTTTCTAAAAAATCTTATATAGTGTCTTGTGATTTTGTGACCTAACTTCTCAGCTAAGGATTAAAGATTTTTTTTTTTTTTCAAAGTAAAAGTGTGGGAGAGTAAAAGAAACTAACTGTACCATTACACTAATGAGGAGAGGCTGTGAGAGCAGTGTGAAGGCTATTGACTCTAGTTGCCTCGAAACAGATTCACAAACAGCTCAAAGAATAAATTTAAGTACACATTAATAACAAGTGCATTAGTCACATTAGGGCTTAATGAAGTGTTTATGAAAAGCAGCCTTGTAGCACTGTCCTTCAGAAGTAATTCACTAAGTAAATGTTCTAGATTTAATTTGTCCGGTGTTGAGGTCACTTAGGAAGGGAGACAAGGATAGGATACCCAACATTGTTTCGGGATTAACAATCAATTGGAGAAAGTTAGAAATTTTCCTGGAGCATCTGTGCTTTATCAGATTCAACTTTACATGTCGTAAATACATAGACACCATTAAAATCAAGAGTAGAGCTTACACTGAGCTCTGATTTTCACTGAACTCTTGGTAGGAACTGGGCAAGAAATGGGGACTTGAAGAGAGATTCTGTTCATTACAAATGGAGGCTGCCAATCACCATTTAATTGCCTCAATGCAAGGCAGAGCACTGCCTTTTCTGCCCCACCTTGGACACTTGCCCATGCTGTTTTTCTTTTGTAGGTGACCTGTGACTAGGGAGTCTGAAATTGTAATACTGCCATCTCTGCTATAATCTCTGGGGTCATTATGGAAGCAGGGAACTTGCTGTGCTCCCACTGCAGCTGCGTCAAGTTCCACCAGCTACCCAAGAGTCATACAGGGAAGTGAGGAGTTAACTGCTTCTGCTTGGCTGTTGGAGAAGACCAGCATGATAACTCATCAGCAAACTGGCTGTCTGAATTCACAGACAGTGATAGAGCTGCACCAAGCAGGAGCAGGAGCCAGTTTGTCTTTGGTTTTGGTTTCATTGTGACCCCATATATTCTTCAAGGGTAGAGCAGGCTCTGCATAGGATGCTGAGGTGGGACCAGAGTTAGCATTTCAATGAATTAGCTGCCTCTAATCCACTGAAGTGGATATTTAATAGCTGAAGTGCTTTGCTGCCTCTGAAAAAACTGCCAGCAGCTTTAAAGTCTTTTCTGAGCTGTTCTGTACGCCCTTTTCCAAGCTCTGGAGAGTATAATTATAGCTCTTCCCTAATATTGCATAACGAATACATGAAAAATGGTGTCCTCTGCTGCTGAGGTAATGGGAAGACCCTGCTTTACTTCAGATTGATAATTGGAGTAGGTTTATTGATTACAGCATTTCTGAGAACTATAAACTCAGAAAAGAAAGAAAAGTAGTTGGCTTCAGAGCTTAAGTGTAAAAGTACTATAGCTATAGTATGCAGTGATATATACTAGTGATATTGCTAATATATAGTGATACATAACTCTATCACTAGTGTCACATACTTGGTTGTATTAATGCTGCAAAGAAAATTCTGCAATGCCCTGGATGCTGAGAGCATAATGTCTCTGCTCTTGTTTGATTTTCTACAGAATTCAAGATTAAGCCCATATTTGAAGAATAGCTTGGATCAAATTGGTACATGCAACAGAAGTAATCAGATGAGACTGTTTGCTATACTGAAAGAAAGTTGCTGCCCCCAAAAAAATCATTTTGTGACTTCAATAACTCTCAGGGCATGGAAATATTGACTGATAGATGCATGACTTCTCCTGAATTATCAATTGCCTGTGTGTACTAATGTAGAAAATACAGACAGTGTCTATTCTTTGCCAATGACTGGAAAAATAATTCATGCTCTAGGTTACCTTCGTGGTTTTCAACAATAAAGGCTGGGCAAGCTTTATGCTTTCATTAAGGAATAAATCCAGCACAGACAGAAGAAGGTGTTGGATACGTCAGCCTCTGCACTGTTACGTGCCAATTTACCTAATATCATGTAGTGCAATCTCTCTGCAGCATGAGAAAATAAAATAATTTAGAGCAGGTTCTTTTCCTCAGTCTTTCACAAAGTACATTTTCAGATCTTTGCTATTCAACCTATTCTACAAAAAAGGAAGAAGTAATTCTGTGTGTACATGTGGTTTATTATTTCAGGGTGTTTATTATTTTTTACATAAAAGTACTGAACTTTATTTGAATTCACTAGTTAATTTAATTTGTGGGAGAGGAAAGTTCTGGGGAAAAAAAATTACTTGTCAAAGTCTGTGCAGAACAAATATGGTATGCTTCATGTTTGAATCTGGAAACCAAGACTTCTCCTTTTAGAAAGTGTGGGAAAGAATACCAATGAACTCTCACACATGGGATGACTTTAAATAATCTTTCTTCATCTGGAAGGCTCTAACATTAACAGAGGACCTAGTATCTCTGGGGAGCATAAGCGAGCCTTTATGGAAGGATGAAGGAGTTTTGGACAAGGATGACCTGAGCAAGATCAAAAACCAAACATTGGTTTGAAACATTTTGGCAGTTGCTGTATTTTAACTAGCTTCCTTTGTATATAATGAAAACCTTCATTAAAACAATAAATAAATAGTGTGCAATGTTTATCCAGCCTTAAATAAGATAGTGCTATCACGGTATTTGAAATTCACCATGGTCGTAGAGAGGACTGCTCCTTAAGTTTTGCTTTAAAAAGCAAATCCCTCAGTCTTCCTTTGATACAGTAAGTTTTAGGAAGCAAAGAACTTAGATGGTTTGTGAGATGCTGACATTTCCAAACTGGTCTTCTACAATGATCCTCCATATCTGAACATCTTAGGGAGCGAAATCCCTAATGGGCCTCCCAATCTCCATCTTATCTTTCTTCTTACAGTAAAAGACAGAACTCAGCACAGGGCACAAATATTACTTTGTTGCGACAGATTTACACTTCTTCCGAGGAGGGGAAGGAATAGGAAGACACCTTTTATGATGGAAAGGAATCTTCTTGGTATTGTTATATTTCTTAGAGAAGAGAGCTGTGTCCAAGAGCATCACTGAAAAACATTCCCTGAGGATCAGGGCTGGAGTTTACCTCACCCTTAGATATCTGTTTTGGAGATACAGACTATAAAAATGGAATGACAATTAACGTGCTGTTTTCCCCCAGTTATTTTCTTCTACCTTTTCATTGTTTTTATTGTTATTACTGTCTCTTACAAAATACCCGGTGTGATTACTAAGGGTATGAAGCCCTTGCCTTGCAGATCATATGACAAATAACATCAGTCAGGGTACTTTTAACGGAGAAAAATATCACCTGCTCACAGTGTCCTTCAGGAAGCAGGGAGATGTTCATTCTTGCATGTTTTCTTACTGTATTTCCTGTAAGGCTCAGTTGTTGGTTGGAGTAAACACCCAGATGACTGCTGCAGGTTGTTATGGGTTGAAATAGCAGGTAGTTCATGTTATTTGCGTACAAAGTTTCAGTTCTGTAGTCGCATAGCAGATCTTGAAACTAGGCCTCCACACTTCTTTGGTACGTGGGAAGAACACGTTTCTCTAGGCTTTGATTATAAATTCTGTACATTGAATAATTTATGTTAACCAGGATTCTCAAATAAAACCAGTGAAAATGCAAATAATGCTCCTTCCTTTTTATGAGAAAACTTCTGAAAGCATATAAATATTTTGTTAGAAGCTCCATTTCAGCTAGCAGACCTCCAGAAATTAGGGCACTGAGCTGTAAATTTCACATCCTGTTTTTTCCTTAATACCATCTGGGGAAAATAATGGAATCTAGGCTTTACTGTCTTTCCACAGATCATACACAAGCAAAAAGGCTATCACTTGCTTTGTTGTGTTGAGACTGTCACCATTCATGTGAAGCCTAAACCTCGGATTAATCTCTGAACCATGATGGCTTTATTTTCAAAGCAGCAAGCTTAACTTAAAAGCTCTATGTGACTTGATGTTTTGGCTGCCTGAGGCTTCTCTGGTCTCTAGGTCTCCTTACAGTGGCCATATCTCATCCAACTCCCCATTGAAAGGTGTTACACTAACTCACTGCCCTGGCAGGAGAAACAGAGATAGGAAATTGACTCTAGATTTTCTTCTTCCAAACATTGCAGCATTGCATCTATACCACTGATTTTTAATTTTTTTTTTTAATATATTTTGAAATATTTTTAGATTTTTGTAAATCTTGTGCGTTGTATTATATATAAATATAATAATATTTATAAATACAATATAACACACGTTATATTTCAACTAGAAAACTCATTTTATCCTCAAATTACTAACACCCAGAAGCCAAGGAGCTGCATTTCCCAGTCACTGCAGCATTGCCACAGGAAGATGAGACCCATCAAAATTCTTATTGTCACAAAGGATTTAGATTTTATGCAGAGGAAATAGCAATCCTGTCAGTTTTGTTACCTAATTCTTCACCCTTCAAAAAGAAAAAGAACTTCTGGTTCTTTCAAAAATTCAGCAACATGATAGCTCATGATCTCCATCTTGGTCTGTGTTTCCAGAAGCCTCCTAGTTGATTACTGTTAAGGACTTGAGTCTCCTTTCTTACATTTAATGTAACAGGAGTAATATGAATGGGGTTTGGGTGGTTTTTTTTGCTCATTAAGCAGTCAGCAGGAGCTCACTTAATGGAGCACAAACTCACAGTTATTACATTATCACTTAATTATTCAGCACTGACATCACTGCATCCTCACAGCAGGCAGCCACCCAACTTGGGAAGGGGTGTGTGTTCATCTCAGCCTTGTACATCTTCCTGAAAATAGGATAACAGGAGTGTCTGGAGGCAGCTCTGTGCCAGGCTGATCCTGCCTTACTTCATAAAGCCTTTCAAGCAAACCAGGCCCTCATTGCAGAGCACAAGCCACAGGAAGATAATCTGAAATAGGGCAGCTACAGGGAAGGGTAATCAGAGGGAAGGAGCTGCCCGTAAAAATGTCACATTGCTGTACAACTGTGCTTGCTGAGATATTTTTAGGTTGTTTAATAGATAGAAAGGGAGGCATGGATGCTTTTGCAGTGGTAAAAGGTATTCACCTAAATTTGCTGAAATCACAATTCTTTAGTTAATCCACAGGTGAAAAAAATTTAACGCCATGAAGCTGCTGTTTTTCTCTGAGTTAATTCCTAGTGTAGGCTACCCTGTAGTCCATGAGGAGTTAATTTTTTTTATTGAGTCTCTCCCAAACAAAATCTTGTGAAATGGCCAGATTATCCTACCTCTTCACAAAGCTGTGTTACAGGGTGATGCTGTAGAGTTTTTGTTCTCCTGGTGGAGTTTTAATCACTCTTCTTTCCAACATGCAGCACAGCAAAGGCCAGATGCCAGGCAGTGTAGGGTCTCAGCTGAGTCTCTTTGTACAACAGCTCCATTGCCAAAGTCAGTCATTGTTCAGGTGGCAAAATTGGGGTGAGTCAACAGTGCTCAGCTTTGCGAGGCCACGCACCAGCTCACTACAGAAAATGTGGAAAAGCAGCAAGGAAAAGAGGCAGGAATACTCTACTCAAGGGCTTGTGGGGTTTTTTCATTGTTCTGTGCAGAAGAATATGTTCTCTTAGTGCTTTCTCAAGGGAAAAGAAAAATCTCTTTGGGCAGAATTGTCTTTAACAGAAATGATTGGCAGACTCACGCAGAAGCACATTCCTGCAGATAAGTGATTGCTTCTTATATAAGGGAACAGCTTTTTCAGGAAGTCCTGAATGCAAAACTTTTGAACATCTTGTATTCAGTGTTGAGAACACATGACACAGGAATTTGTATTCACCACAGTGAGAGACCTGTGAAGTTTCTGGCAACGACTTTATAGATTATGTTTGTTGCTGTGTCATTCTGAGATTTAGAGGTGATTTTAAAGGGTGATTTGCAAAGGCAGAAATGGTTTTGTTCCACAGATGTTGCAAAGACAGAAATTGTTTTGTTCCACAGATGTTACAAAGGTGCCTAAGTTGTGTTGAATCTATGGATCAGGGTCTGGGAATTTGCAGCCACAGAGGGATCTCTTGTACCCATTTCCTTCTTTATTTAACTTTGGGTCTGTAATTTTCTTTTTGTTGTTAGCAAGACAACACAAAGGTAAAAATTCTTTAAACCTTGGTTTCTTTAGCAGAAATTACTCCTTTTCTGTTGCCAGAAAATTCCCTGAGGAGGGGAAGCCAAGAATGTCAGGGGAAATACAGGTAACACGTGAGGCTTGAGGAAATGTCTCCGATGACTTGTGGAATATTGAATGTTACAGAAGAGTGATCCCATATCTGTGGATATGGTTTGATATCTACCTGCTGAAGAGATTACTGCCTGGTATGATTTCACTGAGTTTTTGGATCTTTGGGGTGTTTCAGAAGTAGACTTCAGAAACATTTTGAGTGTCTTACTACATGGAGGCATACGCAGATTGCTGATATATTACTGTATAGTCTGCATATTACATCTATGGAAAGCTCATGGAATTTTCATGAGGAAAGTGTCCTCAGTATGCAACACAGGAAAGGCAGGAGGTCTGATGAAGCTGGGCAGCCGGAGCCCTGAAGTCTAGTGCATGCAGACAGTGGGGGTATGAACCCCACAGAAGTTTTTCTTCAAAGAAAACATGTTCATTGGATGTTTAACCTAGAGGATGGCATTTGGGTGTAAGCATCGCTCATATAGTTAAATGTAAGTAAATTCCAGTGTTAGGAACTGAACTGGCAAACTAGAATGCAGGCTGGCATCACGTTCAGTCTTTCAGGGTTTAGGGCATTCTGCAGCCACAGTATCTTCTTAACATTGAACAAGTTATTCAAAGTCATCCTAAAACTTCTTTTCCTGCCCCTACAGTGTTGCAGGGAGAGTTGACAAAATTGTCCAGCCACATAGGCAAAGCATGATCCTAATTCAATTATTTATTCAATAAACAGTTTCTGACATTCAGTCTATAGCTTTGTTCCAGTGGAAAATAGCTATTATCATCCAAGGATGGTGACAACTTGTACTTGTCTCCAGCATGAAGACAAATTTATTTTCGAGAAAAGGAGGAGGTGCTTTACAAATCCAGGACATACTTGGACAGTCCCTGTGGCCAGACGCCCATTACCTTGAGAAGTCTGAGAAGCTGCAGCCCTAGAAGGGCTTTTCCAGCTCTGCTCTGCTCCAAGGAAGCCAGATTTCTCAGACATCAGGTGGTAGCTGTACCTCAGCAGGATATGCATACATACAAGAGGTTCCACAACACCTCGGTGTTTCTGATGTTGATGCTATTCAGAAGTTTGTATATATTACCAGTGTAAGGAAAAACAGCTAAAAGGAGAATCATGTTTAATAATGAAAGTGCAGTNTACCAGTGTAAGGAAAAACAGCTACAAGGAGAATAATGAAAGTGCAGAAATGACACCAGGAGTGGTATTTTTCTGACTTTCAAGGCTTCCACAATAAGCAGAATATCTCTGTTGTTTTTTGGGGTTTTTTTGTCACTTCACTCTGCCTTCCACCTAAAAAGTGAACTTTTTATTCTCCCTTAGTTTGTTGTGCTCTGCTATCAGTCAGAAGAGTGACTTGTGACCTTTTAGGGCTGTGACCAGTGTTTCCTGACTGTGCATTAGCCCAAGCTATTTCATGCATTATTTGACAGCACAGAGATGAAAAAACTCGCAGTAATTTAATTGCAAACATGACTCTTGCAAGCTCTGCCTTGCAAGCACTCTACCTTGGGAATTCATTTGCTTCTTTAACTTGATACAGAGAAAGTCTTGTCTTCATTGCTTACAAGTGTGCAAAGAGATGGCTAATTGAGCTGTTGTCATCTTTGTTGCAAATGAGACCAGCATTCTGGAGCTGTAGTCTCAAGAGCACTATTAATCATCTTAAAGTGTCCTTTTTACTGCAAGCCCAGAGTAATGCAGATTGATTAAGGAACTGGGGGAGAGACGTGTGAAAACAATGCATCTGACAGATGCACTGGCCACTGGATTCAGGAGGAAGGAAAACTTGCTTTCTCTGAATTTATATTTAGAGCTATTAAAGGTTTAAAGAAAATTATTGTAGCTACCTGAAATTTTCAAATGCTAATAGTTCCCCTCAGATAGATGGAGCTGCCTCTAAAATATTCCTGTGGATTGAAGCAGGGACATCCAGGATGGTGTCCCTCCCTCCTGTAGCATGAAGAAGTGCAGTCCACTCTGATATTCTCACTGCTCCTCCTTACTTTGTTCCTCTAATTTATTCCTGAGAGGCTGAGACTAACAGGGGAGTGAAAATTATGTGCTGACTGCTCTTGTTAACATTCAGTGACCTACTCCTGTTGCTTTGCTGGCAGAAGCCCCCCTCCCCACATTACAGGGAAGTGACAGAGGTGTGCTGCTGGTGCCTCAGTGGGTGGCTGGAGTCTCACACGTGAGTGCAGCCATCTGTGCTCCCTGTCGATCTAACACATGTAAAATACAAAATTAAACATGATGAAGGCAGTCGGGGGTAGGTTAATGTCAAGCTGGAGAGAGACTTTTTCTTCCTCTGTTCTTTTATTCTACTGTGTTGGTTCACCATGATCCTTTAAAGGGTTTTTATCTGTTGTATATTGATGTTTCTGAACAGTGCTGCTTGCTGAGAAAGCTCTGCAAGAATTGCCTCTTCAAGGTATTTAATTTTGATCTCATGTATGGAAATCTACAAAGGTATTACTAACAGGAGTTACTGCATCGTGGTTCACATCAACTGCACTTACAGAGAGTCTGGGATGAATCCCACAGAAAATATAGGAGCTGATTTCCAAATAGTTATGGCTAGAACAGAGAAGCAAGGAGCTGCCAGCATAGCTGGTACTTCCCATTTCAGCAGAGAGAGAACAAGAAACATTGCTTGTCTCCACCAAAGGATGCCCTTCAGAGTCCACTGGCAAAGGGCTGATGACTGCTCTTTCCTAAGAAGGAAAAACTCTGTTCCTACCTGAGCTCTGTTGCCTACCTGTTGCCTGCTAGGCAAAACAGGTAGGTGCTGCAGTCTGATCCCAGCCCTTTGTGGCATCTGTGGGGAAAGCAAGGATGTTGTATCTTTCTCCTTCAGTCACTTACAACAATTGCTGTCATGACCAGCTAGGTCACTTTTTAAATGTATTTTGTTGTCTGCACAGAAGCCTTTCTACATGAAGTTGGGCAGGATTACTCATGATAAGCTCATGGTTGCTCTAGCTTTCATTTTCCTTTTGCCCTGCCTGAGTTGATTGTCTGTAAAATACAGTTTTATTTCTCGAGTTTCTACTCAAGCTGTGAGGTGAGGGTGCCTCTGGACAACATGGCAGAAACCTGCCAGTCTTGCACCAAACAGATCATGTTTCCATGGCTGGAAGCAGTGGGCTGATGCTGACATGGTGTTTACCAAGGCTAGCTTCTCCTCTCTCCCAAGAATATCCCTGAGTCTGCCAGCTGAGCAACTGGAAGCAGCACACTCTTAGCAGATATGCAGCAACAGGGGGCAATTTAAATCACGTTCTTGGCTGTGCTGTTCAGGACCCTCTGTATATTGTGGGTCTTGCACAGGAATGTGGTAAGCAAGGTGGCAGCTTATCCTCAAGAATGCCTCTGTTGAACACTTGCATTCTACTCATGAATTATCTTTGGATACATATGATGGTTTACATTAAGTCATTTTCTTACATGGTTGGCTGTAGTAACCCTAATTCACCAATCTTGTCTACACCAAGGTATTTGTTTGTTCCGCTTGAATAGCGAACTTTGGGTGTCTCGGCAAAGGATGCTGAGTTACATTTACAAATTGGCACAGAAAAAGAGTAGCTTTATCTCCAAATGGGACTTTGCTTCCAGGAGGATTAGTGAATGAGTGCATGGGAATTCATTCTGAGTCTTTGTTTCTTCCCTTTATTCCAATATCCACATTTTTATTTTCATAAGTGCAGGGGTGCACCCAGTCAACCTGGTGGTCTCTTCATGGGATACACGTCTTCTGAAAAGGAAAAAACAAAGTGATCCATAGAAATGCAGTCTGAAGCTGCTTTCATAACACAGCCTCTCCCACCATATCCCCAAACCCCAAATTACTAATTTTGCTCAGCCATGAGGCACGGAGAAAAAAAAGATCAAGGTATCTTTGATCGGGAACTTGAAGCAAACAGGGACTAAAAAATGAATGAATAACTGAGTTTACTCTTATTTAAGCAACATTGGCAGAAGTCCTTTGAGTGACCTCCACAAAGCTCTGCTGAGGCATCCTTTTATACTCTTCTAGAAGATTAAAGCTAGCTTTCATAGCTTTAAATCTCCTCTTTCATAGATGCCATATGTTATCATTCTTGAGATGCATAAAAGAGAGCTGATTAGAAAGCCACCTTGAAGACATGACTTTACCAAGTCATCCAATTTTGGAGACATAAAATTGTTGCTAGTTTTGGGGCATTTCTCCTGAAAGGGTGAATGAACTATTAAGCTGGAACTGTCATTGGCTTTTTATTGCCCACAGAAGCAGGCGCTGCCTCTAGTGAGATGACAGAGAAGAAATGCTGCGGGCAGCTATTTCAACAGCTCTTTACCAAACAGATTATGCACGATTTGTCTGGCATTGAGTCACTGGCTTGTGTAAACACCAGATGCAAGTGAAATGCAATGTCCTAACTAAAATGCTGTGTTTCAGCCCAGGAAAGCAATAGATTGTTAAAGTTAATGCTGCTGTTATCTATATTTATTATGTAATATGTTATGTGATTGTGTTGTTCTCCCCATCTCCCTGGCCATACCAGTAGCTGCTCTCACACCCAGAAATTGCTGGTCTAGTGCCAGGAAAGGGTGCTGCTGAGACACTCATGTGTGCTTTGCTCTTAGGGTGGGCTCAGAGGGAATGTTTCTTGATGTCTCCAGAAATCAGGTCTTGCTGTTTGATGCCCTAAAGAAGGGCCTGGGCACCATCAACCTTCCTGTTCTCGCTCCAGTGCCTGCGCCTCTGTCCTTAGGGGAGTACTGAGTCTAAGATCCCCAGGGAGAGGCAGGCACAGGGCCTTATTCTGGCCAGAGGGAAGATGTGACCATGGCCTGCTGGGGTGAGTATGGAAGAAGAGAGATATTTGGAAACATTTAAACTGCAGAGACAAAGCCCATGGAGTGAGTGTCTGCCATTATGTCCTCCAATGGCTGCAAAGAGATGCAGGGAAAGCATTGTTGTCACAGAGCTCTCGCTTTCCCAACCCAGTCTCCTCTGCAGCAGTGCTGGCCAGAGTTTCAGGGAGTGTGTCCAGGTACATGAAGGACATGGGTCTTTGCAGGAGAGCTCTTCCTGGGTGGTCAAAGGACCTAGAGGTAGGTGCCCCACCTGAAGGTCACTCCTGGGGCACCTCCCCACAGCTCTCCACAGACACTCATCTCATCAAGCAGCATATGTGTTGTCTCAGTGGGTCAAGGTGCTCAGCCCTGAAGCAGCAAAGCATTCAAGTGCTGGATGACAAACGTGGAGCCAACAGGGCTTTGTAGCTGTTTATAGTAAACATAGCCCTGGGAATGAAGAGGATATCCATGAAGATGATATATAGTCATTTGTGTACATATATACACACAGTCTACACCCCACCAAACTGTTCGCAATCTCACAGCAACCATGTGCCTGAACCTAGAACTACACCTGCTCTTGTAAGACCTTGCCTTGATTTTCTTTTCTTTTCTAGAAGGGCAACAAAACGTCTGATTTCCTTCCTTTCAGGTCTTGGAAAAACTGCATTATCAAAACACTGCCTACAGATCTGGAGAAGAGAACGAGCAAAGCTGTATGAGAAAGGACAACTGGCGATGGTAGTTCACTGCATATCTGCTGTGATGAGGGGATCCAAGACTGTCAAGAAGAGTTGCTGGTTTACCTGAATGGTGTGGCCAACTGACCAATGGCAGAATTAATTAATGCAGTTTGCTTTACAATTGAACAATAATATAAATACGTGATATATATTCAAGTATGAACATGAGTGTTAGGCGGTGCAGAGACTGAACTGGCAGGACACTAGTGATATATGACATTCTCAGGAATTTAGTCACAGACACAAAGAGATATCTGAAAACTGAGCTAGTTCTGCATATTACATACTGCCCAGCTAGGATGGAGTGTATTTTCCTATCCAGCTCTGCAGTTAACACAGCTAGGGATGCTGGGGGTGGACTTCTGATTTCTTGTTCCAGTGGCCAGATGTGGCTCCTCAGCTGGCAGGGAAGGAGGAGGAGTAGCTCATGTTCAGTGTGATGCCTGCTTCATGCACAAAGTAGCAATTGACTTCAAGGTCTGAGGTTTTAGAGGTTTGAGAAAAATAATTCAATTATCTGACAAAAAAATATTACTTAGAGGTACTGAAATGTCATCCTTATTGGTGAAAAGAGATAATTATGGAAAGTCATTAGCCTTCCTGCAGAAGAGCTGTATCTTGATTCTATAGTAATCCAAAGACAAAATATGAAGTACCTGTTTCAAGCTCTCAGCTTTACTTAAGCCATCTGGGATCTGCACAAGCCATCTGATAACAGGTTTGCACCACTGGTCTGTTAAATGAACTTCATTAACCTCCCACTCCGTAACAGTGCATAGCTTTGTGAAGCTTTCTCTTTCTATCCTGCAATTCATTGAATTACCAAGTATCCAAGAAAACCAGCATTCTCTGAGGCTGGGAAAGCCAAAAACTATAGTTTTGATCACAGTGATCTTGAGTCTGAACTTTTTTAATTAATCCCATTTTCCTTCTGGCCTCTTTAAGAGTGAAAGATTTGCAACCTTCTTTTTTATTGCCGTGGCACCACATAGTGGGGAGTGAGCTAGCTTTTCCATCACAAAGCTCTTTTTCATTTCTCAGCAGGCTGAAGCCTGGCACACAATGCTAACCCAAGATGCAGAAAGGTTTGTTTTGGTTGGGGTTTTTTTGGTTTGTTTTTTCTTTTTTTATTCTAGTAGCTTTAAGTGAATTAAGCTTTTTTTGAGTTTTGGGAGCAAACATGGTTGTTTGTTTCTGAGGAGAAAAACTGGGTGCTTTAAGATAGATCCTGGCAAAATCATGCATATATAGAGCCAGGAAAGCCAAGTTGCTTCTCAGGCTCTAAATATACTCTTTCCCCTTACTCTGACAAAGATTTTATTTTTAAAAACAGAAAAGATTCCAGCAATCTTAGTTCTTGCTTTGAATAAGTTCCCTCTTTCGTTCATGTAGTGCGTTTGCCTTTTTTTGTTTTCATTATTTTGCCTTGTCAGTTCAACATTGAATAGAGCCATCCCCTGTCCTAGATTTATCTGCACAGGAAATCCATCCTGTTCCCACTGCAAGCAGCTTCTTCGGGTCACCCTTAGCACAACACTCTGTGGACAAGATGATCACAAACAAGATACACATCTAATCCCTACATGATTTCCAGGGAATGCAGAGAAGGCTTATGCTGGTCTTGCAGTAACTTTACCAAAACATAGCCTTGGCCTAAGAAATAATGTCAATGTAATGAAGCTGCAGGGCAATTATTTACGAGTCCAGTTTCCTTCTTAGATCTCCCCACATGAGATTCAGCTCATTCTCTGAAGAGGGAGTGGGCTTTTCTCTCCTCCATCATTTTTGTTGAGAAAATGTTAATAAAAGTACTGGTAATATCATGTGCTTTACGGTCAGTTGCCTCTGTTTTATTTGTAAAGTGTTCCGAGATGCTTGAATAAGTCCAAAATACCCTTCAGCCATAAGCCATGCTGGAGGAAAATTGATTGAGTAAACTGAAGTCATTAGAGGAAGTAAACAGTGTTAAGCAGGATATATGAATGCATAAGTCTACACTGTTGTTTTGTCCATTTGAAGATTTGTAGTATAGATCTATGATCTCTAGCTTAATTTTGACTTGAATTGGTTTCTGGCTGTGTATTGGAGGTTATTTTCTTACTAAAATTATGTTTTACAAAGAACTGAATTTTAAATACTGATATCCATCTAGTTCCCCTTAAATCACACACAGCATCTGCAGAGGCATGGGTTGTTTTCACTTCTATAACACTAACACAACAGGAGAAATGTCCAATGTGTGCTGCCATTTATGTGCTGCCTCCTCCTAAAGGCAAAATTGTCTGTGTGACCATGTGAACATTCTATTAATGTAAATCCACCCTCAAAAACTAAACTAAGACAAAATCTAGATGGAAAATTATTAAAAATAAATGTCCCTTCTTGCTAAAACCACAACATGGAAAAAAGTCCCTTCTATAAAATTTAACACTTTTTTGTTCTTTGGAGCCTGTAGCTCTTAAAGTTATCTGCCGGGGGAGTTTTCATCAGTGTGTGCTCCATCCTCATGTAACAGAGGGAGGAAGCTGATACAGCCCATCTGTCTCACTTTTGAGGTAGAGTGTGATAAGGAAGCTGATTTGCCTGGCGTCACTTGATGCGCTGAATGACAACGCCAGGAAGAGAGCTCAGGTCTCGTGTGGGCACCACTCTGCTCTCGCTGCCTGAGATCAAAGCAGCCCCTTTCCTTTGGTGCATCTGTCACAGACAAGGAACTACATAAATAGCCTTGCAGCAGCACTTGTGCTCTGACAAGCACATGATTCAATCCCTCAGAAGAAAGTAATGCTGAGCATAGTTACAGTTGTAGTTAGTGGAAATGTCCCATAGGAGTCCAGTGTACAACCTGCAGTCCCCTTTTTCAGTCCCCAAATTTTAAGCTTTGGTATCAATCTTTTGGCTAGTGGCACCACATTTCTTACATGAAGGATTCCTCTCTTCTGAGTCTTGTCAATAATTCTTTCTTACTAAAATCACGCTGAACACACTACAGCAACAGAAAAGCAAGTGGGTTGGGTTTTGTTTCCCTAATTTTTATGACCAGACTTTCTTTTTGGTGCAAACAGAAAGCTTTCAATTGGAGCCATTGCACAGAAGTCAGATAGAAGTCAAATTGTGCCATTGCCTCTCTTGGTGGCACAGTCAGCTTTGCTGGGACATGCTATGAGTGATCTGCTGTGTGTATCTGTAGGAGAAATTTAGCTGAATACTGCAAAGGTGATGAAAGTAAGAACATGAATAAAACCTTCAAAATCCCTATAAAGCTGGTTTTTCATTTTAATAAAAGCTGTAATTCTCTTTCATTATTATATAAAGTAACTTTCTAGCTCTAACAGCCAAGGACAGAAACCAAATTAAATAAAAAAACCACTGTAATTGTATGATACAGGGAATGGAATCCTTTTAATGTCCTTAACATTAAGTGTTAAATTCCCATTTAACAAATGAACAAGAAACAATGGCATGCTTTGGTATATTACCTATTGAAGCATGCAGGGTTGCAGACATAGGGGAAAAAAAAAAAAAAAAAAAAAAAGCTCAATCTTTTGAGTCAAGGCACCTGCCAGAAATTGGTTCAATAGATCCAGGTACAAGGATTCAAATGAAAACAGTCTCTGAATTCATAGGGAAAATTCTCTAAATCCATTTTGTCTAAATATTCCCTGCCCAAGGGGATCCCTGACTACTAGTTAAGCCCTGACCTGGACTTCCATTTAACTTTCTTTTTTTCTGTATTGGCAGCCCATGCTCAGAGATCTTTTATAGAGTGTGGTGTACCCCATGTTGTATGGATGGAGGTTTTAATGGACAGTATTAAGTGGAGATGATAGATACATGCCCCAAACAAGATAAGGGTGATGTGTAACATGGTCTTTCTCTTTAAAATGTACCAAAACCCAAAGCTACTGTGATATTTCAGCCTTGCTTCTTGTTGTAGATTAAGTTTTATTGTTACCTATGACCTCAAGTGAGGTTTTTTTCCCATGTACTTCTCCAAACTGGTAAAATCCTTGTGCAACATAACTGACACCCATCCACCAAGGAGAATGGGCTCTGCAGTGGACACTGCTCCAGTGCCTGAGAGCCTGAGAACTGCCGTGCTTAAAGGAGATGAGCTTTTTACCAGTGAGGTCAGGCTGTGCAAGAGGGAGGCAGAGGTATCTCTGTGGCCACATCCTCAGGACACCCTGAGCCAGCAGAGGAAAGGAGCTGAGCCAAGGAAAAGAGGTGAAACCCAGCCACAGCAAACTGTTACACACCCTTTTCTCAGAGAAGATAACCAGGCATCTTAACTAGATTAAGTGCAAGAAAATCTCCCACTGGCTGCTACAGAAGCCTCAGTTTACAGAACCCCTCTAGAGCCCTCAAAAGGACACACATGGGTTGGGTCACTCCATGGGCATAGCTCTGTCCTGGCTGAATGAAGTCACCACTAAACTTGCCCAGAGCTTGCTTAGACAAGGGACATCAGCATTTGGTCACCACTGAGGACTGAGCTCCTTCCTGTAGGAACACTCAGTCGCCCAAGACTTCCGAGCCCACTGAGTATTCTTCAGGAAAAACAATGCCATTTGGGAATTGTGTTAGAAAACAAAACAAAACAAAAAAGCTTCAACGACATCCTGCTTATTAAAGCCCTAAGGCTGGCAAAAATCATCAAGATGAGCTTTCCCCACCTCTTCCTCCAGTTACATTCATCTTCTTGTCAGGCCTTCTTGTATCCAAACAATAACAAATATGCCAGCAGTTTAAAGCTCATTTCCCCAGCCTGCCTAGGAACCACTCCAAGTCCTGACATTTACCTGATCCAGAAACTGTTTCATTTTACCAAGGTTTCTCCAGACCCCACGCAACAAATTCAAAACCTTTACTTGTCAACTTGCACCATACCTAGACAGTAGCTGCTATTCTTGAAGAAAAGCTCATCAAAGCACAGCAGGTATTAATAAACAGCTGCTGCTTTTCTTCTCAAGCGAAGCAACGAGAAGCTGCTGAAGATCTGTTTACATGATTCTTAAAAAGCAAAGTTCTCCTTTCTCCTCAGAAGCATTATTGATTTAATTGAAAAACTCCCCTGGGGGAGGGGTTGCCTGCAGAAAGGTTGCAGCCTGTTAAGAAAAAATTATCTCCATCAATTGTCAGCTCTTTAACCTAATGATGACAATCTTGAATAGCTTGCTCTACTCGGCAAAATTACATACAGCACTTAATTAGATTAATTAGCAAAATAGAGTTATCATAAAGAGTCTGGCTCTATATTTCAGTGCCAGAAAGGAAGGGGGGAATAAAAGGGGAAAAAATTGTGTACTTTAGTCTGAATGAAACCTGTCACTCACCAAATACTAGCTGAAAACTGCTGTAGCTTGATCGTTGAAATTTTGTTTTCATGTCTATTCTGAAATCTGAAAAACAAGTTTTAAAAACTTCTCCTTTTTTGATGGACACTTGCAATGAATACAACTTAGGATTGCTTGTTGCTGTCTTTCCTAAGGATAGTGTTTCAGAACAATGGCTCCATCCTTAAACAAGAAGAGAGGTGCTGTAAATGGAGGTTGCATGAGGTGATTAGGTGGCTCTNAAATTCAAAACCTTTACTTGTCAACTTGCACCATACCTAGACAGTAGCTGCTATTCTTGAAGAAAAGCTCATCAAAGCACAGCAGGTATTAATAAACAGCTGCTGCTTTTCTTCTCAAGCGAAGCAACGAGAAGCTGCTGAAGATCTGTTTACATGATTCTTAAAAAGCAAAGTTCTCCTTTCTCCTCAGAAGCATTATTGATTTAATTGAAAAACTCCCCTGGGGGAGGGGTTGCCTGCAGAAAGGTTGCAGCCTGTTAAGAAAAAATTATCTCCATCAATTGTCAGCTCTTTAACCTAATGATGACAATCTTGAATAGCTTGCTCTACTCAGCAAAATTACATACAGCACTTAATTAGATTAATTAGCAAAATAGAGTTATCATAAAGAGTCTGGCTCTATATTTCAGTGCCAGAAAGGAAGGGGGGAATAAAAGGGGAAAAAATTGTGTACTTTAGTCTGAATGAAACCTGTCACTCACTAAATACTAGCTGAAAACTGCTGTAGCTTGATCATTGACATTTTGTTTTCACGTCTATTCTGAAATCTGAAAAACAAGTTTTAAAAACTTCTCCTTTTTTGATGGACACTTGCAATGAATACAACTTAGGATTGCTTGTTGCTGTCTTTCCTAAGGATAGTGTTTCAGAACAATGGCTCCATCCTTAAACAAGCAGAGAGGTGCTCTAAATGGAGGTTGCATGAGGCGATGAGGTGGCTCTGACAGGATTCTTAGCATCATAGCCCTGTGCAAGCACAAGTTTTATCAATTTCTTCAGAAAAAACATACTTAAAGAAAAAAAAAAAAGAAAGAAAGAAGTGCATAAATTGGTGGTCTTTGCTAAGCTTGAGATGTGTGAGACTCAATAATGTTTCGTGGATTTGCAATATACACCAAAGTGAATCGATGTTTCATATTTCCTGCTGGGGAACATCAGCACTCACATGATGTTCAACAGTAAAACCCAAGTCCTGGTCTGTGCTTTGTTTAGTGAATTTTAACTCCTGTTTCACACTGAAGATGCCCTCGACTCTTTCCGAGTCATCCAACATTACTTCAACCAAATGTTTATCACTAAAGAAGTTAAGTAAGAAGGATGGATTTGGATCACTTTTTAAAAATGTAGAAATATTAAAAGAATTGTTCAGAAATGTTCTGAACATTTGCCTTTGTTTCTGACTATTTGTGGCAAGCTGAGATAGTTCCCAGGACAGAAAAGCCAAAAGACCTGTAGTAGTCCAAAGGAGTAAACAGGAATTTTCATTATCTGGGCCATCATGGAAAAAAACATAATGTGTTAGTTATGTTGGACAGCTGGGTAGGGGGAGAGAGGGGCAGGTAATCAAAGAGTGACAACCTACTAAATTTCAATTAAAGTTATTTTACCAAGCAAAATATCAAGTAATCTTACCTTCTTTGATATGATTTTGACTTGGTAATTTTGTCCTATGCTCCATGTCATGCCTAAGAGATTCAATTTTAAAATAATACAAACTCTCTGAAATTAGTTTCATGATATTAATATGTAATTAACTTCAAATGGGTAGACACCACCCAGAAGTGTTTCTGGATAAGTGCCATGTACTGCCTGATGGTTGCTTGTAGTTTCTTTATACTGATTTGAAAAAAAATATAATTAAATATCCAATCTACAGAGAACACATGTAACTGTGTAAATAAGTGTAAATAAAAATGAGGTAAAATCACTTGTACAGATGGATTTGCATCACTTTGACTACATGACATCATTAAACACATTTAGGAAAGAAAAAACCTTGTGACTAGTAATGGAAACTCATGCAATATATCACTAGCAGGGATCATGTCTCTGTCATTCCTGAAAACATTTTCATTGTGTCAACACCAACATTTATGCTGAGAGATCAAAAAGGATTAATAATGAAAGCAAAAGAGTGCATCAAGTCACTGACAATGCACTTCAGTGAAATACTTCAATCTGATACATAATGTATGTTCCATCATGGTTAGACGACAGGAAAGATTTTGGATTATAGAGCGAACTGTGATCTTGGTGGACGAGTGGAAGTTCAAGGCAGACAAACTCAAATTCAAAGTGCAAGTCTTACCATGAGAAAAACTAGCCTTTGAAAATCATAACCTACAAAAATTGTTTCATTTTTAATCTTCATAATTTCAGAGCTCTGAGGAAGGAAGTGATGTAGATTTTAAAAAACTGACACAGGTGAAGAATCTAGACAGCAGAACTAGCTGAACTGGTGTTTATGTGTGGCGTTAGACAGACTAAATTACCTGAAGTGTTTCAACCTAAATTTCTGAATACTTCTTTTTCTTATGTATTGAAGGGATATTTGCCAGAAATTTTCAGTAAAGTGGATCTGAGACCAAATTAAGCCTGCACAGTGGCATCCCTCATGCTGAGGAAATGGAGCTGTGATGTTTTCTTTCCTTTTCTGCAGAGGTGCAGAGTAAACAGCAGCTGGTCAAATCATAAATTTAGCTGTGTGGCAACTTTCAGGAAAGGAGGCAAGAGTGTTATAAACAGGGGCAGGCAAACCCACTGAGATAAAATTAGAAACAACCTCAGCCTGGATCACAGACTAATATTTACACAAAATGTGTGGTGAAATTGGAATATAAATAGCTGTCAGTGGCTGAAGTCAGGATGTTTTACATGAGTAAAACACCCCAGGGAAGACATCTGACTGCTATTTGCATCATGACAACAGTTTCAAAGATGGAGTCCCAGAAGTGTAGCCCCACAAACCCTGATTTGCAGTGGTGCTTCTCCAATTTGAGAATTTTGGTCTATGTATAGCCATTCCCAGCAGCAGTGATGACATCCATCTGGCCCAGCTTTTGCTCACCTAGAGCTAAGCTGCTTCTAAATAGCACATGAGATCTCTCAGTGAGCGTGGAAGTAGTTTAGTTTTGTTAAGTATTCTCAGGGAGACAATTCACAGTTCTTACACAGGGTAGCCATAAATAGATTGTGGTGTATCACAAGTAACATGTTACACATAAACCATACTGAGCCTTCCTGCCACATCCCTGGATGCCTGCACACCTATATTCAGTACCACAAACACTCAGTCATGCGTTCAGCTGGGCTCAACAACACACTATGGTTTGAAGTCTACAAAAATAGATTTCTTTCTCAAAATATTCCAGGCCAGACCAGCCTCAGCTTGGTCTCCAAACACCCCTGAGATCGCATTTCTCCTCTCAGTTACAGGCACTAAACAACTCTTTCTCTATGTGTGATTGGCTTCCTCAGGGAAGCAATTTGGAGGCTGAGCTCGGCAAGCACAGAATTTACACTACTTGGAAAAAGATGAAATTCTGTTTCTTAGAAGGGTGTTGACAACTCTTCATGAGACAAAGCCATTTGATTTCAGACATTTCCTGGCTCAGTAACAGGACAAGCAGTAAAACAGTGCAAGCATTTGAAGGTCTCCAGAGACAGACAGCTCTGCCATGAGCTGACGTGGAAACTAGGAAGAGCCCACAGTAGATTTCACCTCAAAATGTCTCTGATGCACATGGTATGTGCAAGACCCATGCACAAGGTCTGTTCACACCCATCTCACATTCTTATGTATTTGCATGGATTTACGTGTTAGAAGGTCCTTTAATTAGGGGCAGGCCTCTCTAATGCTCCAGCAAGCCTCAACATCCTCTGCTTCATCAGTGCTTTGTGCCAGCATCCAGTTTGGCAGAGCAAACCCAAGGAAAGCACCGAAGTAACAAAGACAACCATTGCTGTGACTCTTTTGAGCTTATTAACAGCTCCTCCTTTACTGAGTCCTCTCTGTATGGCTGTGAGGTCAAGGTGCAGCACAGGATGGATGTGGTGGCTGGTCACGGTGCCTTCCTACTTGAGAGTGTACAAGGCCCAGTGGGAGACAAGCCACACATGTGTGAGCTGCTGATGACACTGAGCCAAAAACTGTGGTGTTGGTGGGGAGTGTGTTCACACCTAATGTGTGGAGCCAGTAAGAAAACAGTGACTTGCAAAGCACCCAATCCCATTCCCTGTGTTGCCAAAGGGGAAAGATCTGGCCACTCTTCCACTCTGCTCTCCACTCGCTCCATGCGTGTGTTGGATGTAGAGGCAGCTGCTGAGCTGGGGCTGGGGCTTGGGCTCCTTGCTCACCTGCTCACTGCTGCGACATCAATTTGAAGCACTGCAGTGAAAAGAGTTAATAAAATAAGTTCACTCTATTTCTCAATAATTTAAACTATTTTCACATGTGTTAGGTTTCATTTCACAAACCTCTCATGTTGTGTCTGAAACCAGCTGGCAGCTTGAAGCTTTTGAGAACAGTTTCACAATGGATTGAACAGTATGTGGTAATATGGCTTTATGGTACCAAGACTAGTGTTATGTATTTCTGCCCTTTAGGCCTTCCAGCTGAATGTAAATTTAACTTTGTTTTCAGCGTAAGCATCCTTCCAACTCCAGATCACCTCAGCATGCTTCAAAACTCTGGAGAAGCCGAAGCTTTCAGCTTATGTTTTCAGTTCAGCTGACTACAACAATTTACTTGAGAAGCAGTTGGCAATGCATCCTATTTTGTAATCTTCCCTGCTTCATCTGCAATGTTAGAGCTCTTTCAGTCCTAGAAGAGCTGTGTGCATGAGGAGAAGAACAAAGTCCTACTGATGAGACATTTAAATGCCATAAAATGTCACTACATCAGATAAACTTCAAGATCTTAAAAAAGGATTAAAAGAGAGTTTATTGGATGCTGACATGCAGTTAATAGCACTTCTACATGCAGTGACTTCACAGACTGCTTCTATGCAGTTTTAAATGTCATGTAAGTGTATAAATTCCATTCAAATATAACCTTTATTATGAAAGCATCAATAACAGAAGAATCTAATTAAAGAATAAAAGGCTTGCTGGAAACATAACCTTTTTCATATTTAATTGGTAATGAATTCATAGAACTTTATGAAGGATATTATTTCACAGGAAGACTGACAAGCACAGAGAAAACCCTGCCTTCCACCACATGGTTTAGTGGAAGTTCTTCCTCTCTCTTCATCATCCTCTCCCTTTGTAATCCTGAGAGAATTATTCAAAGTGGCTGCATCAAAATACATGAAAAAGGCAGCTGCATCTTTGAAATCCCCCTGTGTTTTTCAGCTCAAATCATCTGCCCCGGGATACTTGGGCATATGCCCTGGGATACACCCAAGCCGGTGGCTTATGAACCTCAGCTCTGTGAATTGTCTTGTCTAGCAAATTGCCAGCATATGAGAAGGAACCAAACATCACTACCAGCATTACAGAACACCATGGACAATGTAAAGGCAGGCTACATTTCCCTCAGTCAGTGCTTACCCCAGAAAAATAGGCCATGGTGTCCTTCAAACCATAATGAGAATTACTATGGAAAGGACTGTCAATCTACATAACAGAAGAAATGAGGCTTGACAGTTCAGAAAATTTGGGATAAGTACAGTAGCAGAACCAATTACTGCAAAAAGATTCATTCTTTTCTCCATGCTCAATCTAAAACAGTTAGAAACAACCCAGGCCAAAGTTGTTGCCTGATTTTGACAAAATATGTCAAAAATTATGTTTCTAGCTGTTGATTTTGCCTGGGAAGACAGAATGTGGTAAAGTTCTGTTTAGGGTCTGTCTCTCCCTAAACCATAGTTAAGTCCAAGCTATGAACATGCCACATCACACTGCGAAGGTATGATAGTAATGCTCTCATCCCTTTCTGTTTTTTTTATTATATTCTTATAGAAACATCATAAATATAAATGTTACTATATATAAAAGTATTATTTATCTTGTATTTTGCATTGCCAAACATAATTTGTTTTTCTTCTGGACTGACTATTCATAAATTATTACTCTTCCCTCCAGACTAATCAAAGCTTTTACAATCTATTTGATACCTACTGTAGACTGACACTGAGAAGAAAGGTTCAGAAGGGCACCTGAAGAGCACTAGATTTCATGTGCCTTTATGACTCTCTGCTCCCTAACACTGCCGGGGTCCCTCACTCCTGTTTCACTGTCCGTCCTCAGCGCCTTTCTTTCTCAGATCTTGAAGAAGAGTCCATCCTGCCACTGATCACAAAATCACAGAATGGTTGGGGTTGAATGGGACCTCTGGAGGTCACCTAGTCCAACACCTCTGCTAAAGCAGGTTCACCTAGAGCAGCTTGGACAGGATCACGTTGAGATGGCTTTTGAACATCTCCAGAGAAGAAGATTCCACCACCTCCATGGGCAATCTGTCCCAGTGCACCATCACCTTCACAGGAAAGAAATTCTTCCTTACGTTCAGGCGGAACTTCCTGTGTTCCAATTTGTGCCCACTGTGCCTTGTCTTATCACAGGAACTACTGAAATGAGATGATATCCAGGACGAGTGCTTCCATCACCTCTCCAGGGACTGAGGTGAGGCAACCGGCCTGTAGTTTCCTGGGTCCGTCTTACCCTTCTTGAAGACTGGGCTGACACTGCTTTTCCTCCAGCCCTCTGGACTTTCTCCAGTTCTCCATGACCCCTCAAAGGTGACAGTGGACAGTGGTTTAACAATAACATCTCGTTTCCTTAGCACTCTTCCATGTGTTCATCCCATCATGGCCCCATGGATTTGTGGGATCAAGTTAGCCTAAATGATCTCTAACCCAATCCTCCTCAACCGAAGAAAAAGTCTTCCTTTCTCCAAACTTTTTATTTTGCCTGCAGGACCTTGGGATAAATATGCAGTTGCTGGACTCTTGCAGTTCAGCAGCACTCATGAAAACTGTAGTTCATTTCTGCAACTCAAAAACTGCTCTACCCTGCCTCAAAACTGCTCTGCAGGGTGTTTTGAGCCCTGCTGCAGCCCACACCAGGTCAGTGTTTAGAGGAAAGAACAGCAACCACAATGGAAATGGCAGGTTTGGAAGCTGCTGGCACTGGTGAAAAATAAAGAATGTGACCAAATCATGTTTCCGAAATCCCTGAGAAGAGTATGTAAAGCACACAGCAGCCAACAGCAACCCTGCTAAGCTAAAGACATCTCTTGATGTCAGGTGTTTCAGGGATACTTTGCTACACCACTGGGAAATTCATTTAGGTATACAACCTGGTCTCCAAATTCCAGCGTACAGGCAGGGCTCATGGGACTCAGTGTGATCATGTGCTTCTGAAAAGATGTGAAATCTGTGGGAAGTCCCACCTACTGTCACTAATGTTGGAGGAGGGAGGCTTGTTTTCAACATGTTTATGGAACAATAACGCTAATTGCAAGTTATGTGCACTGAATGTAACACAGAAATATCCATAGAAAATAGAGAAATCCTTTCTAGATTTCAGTATTTTACAGCCTTTTATTTCATTAATGTTTCACCATTTACTTACTTTATCTGTACCTGAAACATCTCAGCAGAACCTATGAAACAGCAATATTGAATATCAAATACAGCAATTCTTACAGCATTATAGATACTATTACTTGCAGCACAGATCATAAGATAATTTTAATCTGGCTCCCCTAATGAATAGTCTGTGAAAAGAACCTTCCATGCGAGGGTCTAATTTTCAGATATTGAGCACTTGGGGGAGTTGCACCAATGTCATTTGCATGTTATATACTTAGGCAATTTACAAAAGGTGCAATTCCAGCTTTCTTATTACAGTGTTATTTATGAATTATTTTCTAGTTTGTGTCTGTACAAGGAAGTAAGTACATGGCAAATATAGCACTGCTTGAAAATGGGTTGAAGTTGGCGCTTTCTATATGGATTATTAAAAATGTGGAGATGATTGATTTTAGAGCTTATAGTGCTCCCACCCATCATGTGCATTATAGAGGCAAGTTGTCTTTTCAGGGTCCTGCTCATGAATCATTCTACTTTTGGTAATGTACCTATGGCAGGCAAAGTACATCACTGATTAACTTGAAACACTCTGTTCATATTTAATCATTGTTCCTTTGCTTTTCCTCTGGGCTTTGAGCTGTGGCAGGTATTTTATGTAGGTAGAAAATGCTATTTTTCTTTTGCTGGAATTCTTCTGGGGAGATGCTGTCAGAGTGCTCCATCACATCTGGCAGATCATCACTTACAGAGAATTATCTCAAATACAAAATTGAGTTTTTATCTTGAATTGTCATGTCTGAGAAGTCTTGGCTGTGGCACGGGGTAGTGGAAGGAGCTGAATGTAGCAGCTGATTCCTCTTCCAGGAATGAACATATCCTCCAGTTCCATCCCTTATCTTGTAACAGCTGCCACCTCCCCTTCATGGGCTAACAGGTCTCCTCAGGTAATACTATCTCCAGTACAGCCTCCCTGAGCATTAGGCTGTGCTCACATTATAGTGACCAGATTTTCAGTCCAGAACCATGTGTTGTCACAGTGTTGACATCACCAGTGCTCTTCATGCACTCAGGCTCTTACTATTTGTCAGCTATTAGCTGTTAAAATCATGTTGGAAATAGAGGTGTAAAAGTACTCAGTTAGCAAATCCAACATTCAAACAAACCTTGAATACTGATTGTGAATCAAGACTCAAAAAAAAAAAAAAAAAAGAAAAAAAAAAGAAAAGAAGAGTGAAGTGCATGCTTTTGTTGTGCCTGTATTGGCTGTAAGCACAAAATATTGTACCCTAGAGAATGATGTTCATGAAATGCTGTTTCCTGTCCTGCTTGCTGACTGCTCCTTGACAGAGGCATGGGGCTCTGAAATGCAGCAGCAGCCATCACTCTCCTGGGAAATTTGCTGCTCACCTCCACAATTACGGATTCCTGCTCTAAGACGTGATCCTTATTTCTCCATCCAACAGAATTGCTTTTTTTCAGTGATACTGGCACAAGTGGCAGCACCAATACATTATATAAAAAACTATTTGAACATTTTGTTAAATATTAGTAGCTCAAAAATTTAATCATTATTTGGCTAAGGACATACCCAAATCACAGCAGTTATCATCAGTTCTGGAATTCAGAGACAGCCGAATCCTAAGGTTTTTTCTAAGGTTTTTGTGAGGTTTGGGCTTTTTTTTATCCAGAGAATAACACATCTGAGAATGAAAGAAGTGCTCATGCCGTGAGCCACAGAATATTAAGTGTATTATAAGAGTGTAACAAATTCTTTTTTACTCTCTTACGAGACAGGGAAAATACTGAAACTCTCCAGGACCTGGACCCCACACAGACATGCTTAGTTTGTAATCAACTGATAGGATTTGTATTTCGAAACCCTCTTCACCAATCAGTAGCACTTTAAAAATGCCTGCTAAGTATATGCCATGGAATAGCTATGTAGGCATTAGTGCACTCTGTCAACCAGCATCTAGTGAAACCTAATGCACACGGCATTCAAACACAGAGTGCTGCCTTCTCACAAAGCACTTATTTATATGTCAGTTTACTTCATTCCTAGTCACCTTCTGAGGGGTTATTTTTTTTCTGCCACTACACAGTATGTTTCTCCTGCTACTTTACAAAGTGGTAATGTCATTTCCTCCAATTTATCGGTGGAGGAAGCTGAGGGCCAGAGAACAAAGCGCACGCCTTCGAGTTTCCTGCCTGTGCTGCTTCCCTCTCCCAGACAGTCCCAAAGCACAGGCCAATGCTGCAGCCAGCCAAGAAGAGTCTCTGCTCCCACATTTACCTCCATGGAAGAAAAGTAACTAATTAAACACCCAAGCTTATTCAGAAAGCTCTTCTACAGACTACAGATAGCTTAATGAGGCTGGATTGCTCTTGACAAACAGTAGAAGTTCATGACAGCTGAATCACTATTCGGTTGTGCTACTCCCACTACAGCTCAAGCTGCCTCCTTTCATACCATCCCCCCACACCACCTCTTGAACACTCTTCTCCTGGCCACAGAAACACACACCCTCCTTCCACTCAGCTTTGCTGCGCTGAACTGGCACTCAGTGGGAAATCCTATGAGCTCAAGCGGCAAAAGCATGAACCTCAAATTAATGCATGCATCTAAGCCCAAAAAGAGAAATCAACAGTTTGGTGTTTGTACCTGACCACTCTCCCAGCATCACTGCTCTCTTTGCCACACCAGTTTATATTATAAAGGGAAGAAGCACTATCTTTTGCCTTAAAGTATCAGTAACCAATGGGAAGCATAAGGGATCCGTCAGGATGGCATTGGGACCATGCAATCCTCTGGTTACCCACAGTTCTGGGCTATTTTTTTTTTTTAAACATCCAATTCCGCTTGTCTTTCTCTTCCTCAATGCTGCCTTTCAGTCCTTAAGAGCTTTTCAGCTTGGTTGTGTACAACAGATGCTCCCCTAAGCCTGTGAGGACTTGTTCTCTTGTGTACAACGTCCTATATCTAACCTTTCTGCTGTGCTCCTTTTTGCTACCCTGTGTTTCCAGAGCCACCCACAAAACGGAGGTGATGAGTCAGAAAGAGACTTTAATAGGGTCCTAAAACAGAAATAACTAGAAAATCTCAGGAGTTTTACTTAGCCAGTTTGCTGCCTTTTTCTTATTGAGAATAAACAAGTTATAATGACTAAAGAACATCACATGGGTTCGTTTTGAAAATTATCTGACTGATCTGTCACGCAGCTACTTTCATAAAATTGAGAGCAACAGGAATCAGGGACTGTTGAGAATGGTGGAGGGCTTGATTGAAAAGTGTTTACAATAGATCAAAAGACTGAAGGTCCTTATAGGATACATGCAGATCTATTAATCTTTAAAACAAGTTGTTAAATACTCCATTTAGAAAAGTTTAATTGGTCAGAATGAGTAGGTGTGAATAGAGAAAAAAAATGTGGTAAAGTCCTACACCCATAACAGTCAAAAGAAGTTATCTGGGGACATCACTAGTTTCAGAATTCTGCCCATGGTATCAAAACCCCATGGGCTGGCTCATCATCCTTCAGCAGCACACTCCAACTCTTAGCTATATAAGCATAGAACAATTTCACAGTTTTGCAAGGGCCCTTTGCAAGGGCACACTGTCCCATGATTATGGTTGCATGGTTACCCTTCTTGCAAATATCACTATTTGTATTGATTTTTAACCTCCAATTAACACAAATAAAAACTTAGGTAGGCTAAAGCTTATATGAAGATTGTTACACCATGCACAGGACACTCAGGAGCTTCCTTGACCTCTGCAGCAGATGAATATAGCAAGAAGAAATCAGAATTACTTTTAAAATCCATGCCAGAGAAAATTATATCAAGAAATCATATAAATGGAAAGGATACTCAGGCATTGAAAGAGCAAAGGATTGGGTCCTTCCAGATTAGTTTATTTGATTAGTAGACCAATGTTAAAATTTTTGGAACTAGCTTCCATATTTCACACTGGCAACTCTGAATCATCTCTCTCTGCTGTTTCAACTTCAAAACAGGAAAAAGTGAATACAGCAACCAGCCATGAAATCCTATAAAATTATTCTTGTGCTGTATAAAGTGGCTGAAAAAACTGTTGACTCATACAGAACCTTTCACCATGCCTGCATGGGCCAGCTTGTGAAATTGTCCAGGGCACCATTCTAGCATTCTTTGCTGCATGAAGTATAAAAAGAAAGAAGGACCAGAGAAAAAAGGGAAATTTTGCAACACTGCACTTAAATCCCAGTCTGACTTGAGTAGGAGACTACCATCAACATCAGAAAGGCCACAGCTTCAGCAGCAGAGCCTGGCCCTCAGCTCTGCTCTGAAGGCTTTTGCTGTTCTGGTGGCATCACTAGCTCAGCAGGGCCCCTCGGTAGCTGCTGCTGGGGAATCCCTGGAGAACAGAGCTGTAGCTGGCTGGTGTGTACGGAGGATGGAAGGGACAGCCCTGGCTCTGCGATTAAATATCCAGTGTCTACCATGGACCACACCAAGTAAAACCAATGAGGAAGGGAGGAAGATTGCAGAGGAGGATTAGAGAGGTACTCCTTTTTCAAACAGGCCCTTCTTCTTGTGTTCAAAAAAAGAATTAACTCTTAGCATCTATACGTTAAATCTATATGTGAACTTTTCCTTTCCCTATTACCCATTAATTTTAAATTGAGCAACATATTGACATATACCCATACTATGATTATTGAAGCCAAACAAAAGCTTAAAAAGGCAGTGAGACAGTCACTCATATTTTGGTTCCATCTTCCACAGCTAAATACTACATGAACAGTTCAACTGCATAACAGCACATGTAAGAAAACAAAGGCCCAAAAAAAGTGCAAAGTCAGCCTGTGATTAATTTTATTTAGAATACTTCACTTGGTCTTACTTGCATGTTTCTATATAACCTAATATAGACATTGTAAAACACAAGACTAATAATATGGATGCAAAGAATGCTTCAAGAAAATACAACTGAAAAAAATATACTAATGCATTTGGTGTTGAAGTCATCATCACTGGGCTATAAACAGAGCCAGAGCAAGCTTTGCTTGCAAGTGTTTATCCTGAACTCTTTTAATGTGCAACATGTAAACTCCCTGAAACACTTTTAGCCACACATCATCTTTCGGAGTATCTACCTGATCAGCTCATTTTAAGACTTTATGGTACATACAGATTTGGATTGAGCATGAATAATGCACAAAAGTAACCTCCATTTTAAGGAATCAGCACTAAAATCAGATACTAACATATTTAAAGGGTCAGTTAGCTAAATGCATGTATTTTAACTTTTTTTTAAAAATATATCTATATTACTCAAAATAATACTATCTTCCTTTTTTAACAATGTAGAACAGGATCAGTTATGTAATTAACAATCATATATATATTTTAAAAATGGAATATGCAAAATGTCTCTGCCCTTGTCTATGTGATAATCATTTTTCACTTACTATTTTTTTGCCTTAAAACACATGAAAAACCATCAAAGTGTGTTGAACCCTTTCAATGTTCACTCACCTCTGTCCAGATTGTGCTAAACAGAAATACAGAAATGCTAAGAATGCCCAAGACATCAGTTCTGATAACCTGGTTGGAGGAAGAGGCTCTACAGAAACACTTCATTCTTGAAATAAATTATGTTGTTCTGTAAATGTCATGCAATCAGTGCTGGTGCAGGACTGCAAAAGTAGCCTTACTAGTTTATAGGTCTCTCTGAAATATAATGAGAACAGTGGTGACATCTTCCCACAGCCTACATCATTCAATTAGGACTAAAAGTCAGAAATAAAATTCCAACAGCCTAGGTTTTGGGATTTCTGATAAAGTGAAACTGACCTCGCATATTTACGGTGCACATAGATCTTGATCTAATGCAATTGTTTTGCTGTAGATAAATTTATATCTAAATCTAAATCAGATTTAGATGTGAGAGATTTGGCCCTGAAAGACTAATTTCACAGTGGCTCAGAATACAGTTAACAACGTGAATTTCAAGTTGTTTCCCATCAACTTCAACTTCCATCAGAAAACTTTCAGCTGCCAACACAGGAAAGGACTGCCTAAAAAGCAACACTCACAGGTGTTTACCACAGGTTAAATGCTTCACTTTGTACTATACAGAATAGAAGTCGCTCCTAACAAGATCCTATCATTAAGGCACACCATCTCTAACTAGACACTGAAGAAAATGTGCACCTTCTAAAACTGCTCCTAAGCCATACAGTCTGACATTTTAAAGTGTAGGCTTTATATGTTGCATTTACTGTGCAAACCGTTTTCATCCTGCCCCATGCCCACTTTAATTTTATAATGACTAGAAAATAAATTAAGTCCCTAATAATGCAATGAAGTGCAAGCGCAACAATGTTCTTGTTCAGAGCTCTATTGACTTTTACAGGATATTATAGATATGTAGATTGCATTACACTCTCAGTGCAGAAAGAGCATCTTGAACTGCTTAAAGCAAAAATCCATGTAGAATGCATGTCTTGAAGACTTCTACTTAAAACAGTGCTTTTCAACAACCACACCATCTTCCCCTTTCCCCCTCAACCGAACAAAAAGTGCCTTTTGATTTCCGTAGGGTTTAATTTGTTTTTCTTCAAATTTATTAGTTTCTGTAATTATATAGTTCATTTTATTGTTAAATCAGAAACAGTAAGAGAACACTCTAGGTTGGTATAGTCATTTTACAATGAGCATATCAGCTACAATACCTTTACCTAATTTTGTCAGAAAACCAAAACAGAATCAGAACAGCAATTGATTTATTTTTTGACAAACCTGCTTATTGAGATATCACCTATTCTGTAAGGAAGAAAATACTCAAAAAATAAAAAAGTTAAAATTTAGTTAAAAGCTTTACTTGTTTGGGAGCAATCTCATAAAACTCTTTAATATGAGCACTTCACCTCACAAAATGAAAAACTATTTACATCATTTTGCTTGCGGTTTGGTCACATTATCTACACACATTTGCAGAAGAGATCTTAGGCAAAATAGGTATGTATCTTCTTCTGACATAGGCTATCAGATTGATTGCACATTTTCCTTTTACATAATGGCTCTCCTATAGTGCACTGAAGTCAGTGATCACTGTCTAATTACATTCTCATTTTAATTTATGGCTCAACAATAAAATCGATACCACTTCAAACCCAAATATCCAAGCGGCTGAATTACATATAGTGTGAAACATGTGGATTCCACTTTGTTAGACCTGATTTTCAAAAGAATAATATATCTCACTAGCACAATTAACAAACTGTGCAAAGAAAGAAACAGCCTTTGCATCAAATTGGTTTAAAAATCAAGGCATCTTGCCAAATTCTGTCAACTGATTTCCTGCTAGTTACATCTCATTTAAAAAATGTTCATTTCCTGATGGTACTACAATGAACTTTTCAGCACGCGATTACTGAATTACAGTATCTTTTACATATATATGCTATATTTAGGCCAATAATGTAATTTCCATGTTACACAAAATCATTGCCTTCACAAGCAGAGTTGCTACATACATTCACAGTTTCAATAGATTGTAATTAGCTTCTCCAGTTGTGCTTTGAAAATTCCGAATATTTTCCAACAGTAAGTGCAAAGCAAATGTCCTATGCAGCTACAATTGGTCACAGAGTTATAAACTCCAAAATTACGAGAAGAGTTCTCTCATTCTCCGTTTTCATCACCTGCCTTTTCAGGTATGACCTCCAGACTTCGACGAGGCTTTGAGATTTCTGCATTTTCAGTGCCTGGCTTATTAAGTCCACATGAAAGAGTGGCATAATGGATTTGCTTCAGATTCTCCAGTGCTTCATTTTTAGCATATTTGAGAAGATCAGCTTGTCCCTGTAAAGGAAAATATATGCAGTTAGAATATACATTTGGTAACAGCGTTCTCTTCTCTTTTACACTTCTGCTAGTTTCAGATTAAAAGTATAGTTTTCCTGTTAAAAAAAATTAAAAAACAAACAAAAAAGGAAGATCAAAAACCAAAACCAAACCAACCAATGAAACAAACAAAAAAATCCTCAAAACCCAAACCAAAACTTTAATATGGATTATTTGATGTTTAAAAAGAATCTAGCTCTTTGCTTTATCTGAATCTGATCGGAGGCATCAGCAATGGGGTATGGGTAATTTCTGCCTAAGAATTTTCAAGAAAGTAATCTGTGCTGTATTTTTAATCCACGGGGACTATAAATGTTTCTGCATCATGAAAATTGTAATGATTGATTTTAATACCTCAGGGAACCATTTAAAGCTTTCCTGGCTTTTTGGTTCCTAGGGATTTTCTTTTTCTTAGCTATGTGATTCACTCAACAGTAGGATGGTAAGGGATCAATGCTTGTCAGTGCATGAAATATGAAAACACAGACTGATGAGCAACACATAAAAAGGACAGTGATGACAAAGACTTCACAGGGCTGTCTGCAGTTCAGCACTATTGCTATTCCTCTTAGGAATTATAGAATCTTTTAGGTTGAAAAAGTCTTTTAAGTCATCAAGTCACACCAATAGCCTAACACCACCAAGTCCACCACTAAATCACGTTCTTAGTACCTACGTCAGTATTCCACTTCATAGAAATTAAGTTATAAGCAAAGCTGTAAGAGAATTTGTCCTAAATTTAAGTGATTTGGCTTTTGTTCTACAGTCCTCCAGCTCTCTGTACTGATTAAAGCTCTCTAACAGCAACAGCTCTTACTACAGACTGTGGACAGCCTTCCCTGCAGCTGGTATCTGCCTACCCTGCCCACTTGCAGCAAATGAGCAAGGCTGTAGCATATAGTGAGCACGTCTGTCTCACACAGTGGGCACAAAAAAGTTCAAAAACAAGAGCAGCAAGTCTGCAAGGGCCAAAGTGATCCAGCTGTGTCTGCGCTCCCGAGAGAGAAATGCTCCCCAACTCACAGGAAACCACTCAAAGGAGAGAAATTCATATCTGAAGGGGAGAAATACACAAACACACACACAAAAAAAAAAGTCCAGGTACTGTAGTTCCTTGAGACTGCCAGTACCAGTGTCCAATAAGGTATGAACACTGACTGCACCTTCTCCTTTCATGTCTCACCACCCTGAGTAAATTCTGTCTCCTGACAGACATGCTAGTATCTCTTACAAAGATATGTTGCCTCTCCTCTGCCAAATAAGGTTGAAATGCATCTTTACCTCTTGATTTTAAAAATACAGGAGTAGAGACAGAATAACAGACAAAATCATGTGTGCACTCATGGTATGATACCTCTGATGCTTCTTTAGCAATTCAAAACATAAATACTATCCAATGAAATGAGCACACTTATGCATTTGAGACAAACAGATTGAAAACAAATATTACTTTCTTAAAGAAATAATGTCCCCCCCTTCCCTTACCCAAGATCATAACAGCCAAAGTCTTTTTCTGATCACCAGAGAGGAAAAAAATCTAGAATATCATCAATCACAGCTTCAATAATATTTTCTTCTAAAGAAAACCAGGGCTACTTTTTTTTTTTTTAATCACATACTTTTTTCCAAACTAACAAACAACTAAAAGCTAATTTAAAACACTCCAGCAACACGAAATGAGTCATATCTGGAGTGCATCTGTTTCTAGCCCAAGTCCTGTTTTACATGGATTAGTAGAATATAGTTCTGGAATTTTAATCAAGTTGTTTGTTTTAGGCTGAGCTCCGAGCAAGCAGTCTATTAATAAGGTTGCCCAAAACTTCTCAGTTAAAAAAACACCCCTGCTCTCAGTTACTTATATGCTTGCCAAACTTTAACTACTTAAGCTGATACTTTCTCTGCAGAATTCTTGCCATTGGCAGATTTGGCAGATTTTATTATTATTTCTGTTTAATATTATTCTTTAACCTCATCCATATGGTTCATCCAGTTCTGAGAATAAAGATGGGGAAATGCCATCAGAAGTTTGTTAACCGTCTTCTATACTTCTTTCCCTATTCTCACTTGGGGCAGGGACTTATAATTCAAATGACTACAGGGCAGTAGATCCAAGTTATGAGATTTTAATAAACAAAAACAGATTTTGAATGTGCTTAGTACAATCACTCAGGATTCCACTCTTGATCATCCTTCATCTCTTGACAGCTCCAGCAATATGGCAAATGATGTGTATTCCATTCCCACAGAATAATGAATGTGCATTAGGAAAAAAGTTGGGTTTTTTTTTCCTGGATGGCTTCTCCAAGCCACCAACACTGGGTTGTAAATTTAGGGAGTCCAAAACCCAGACTACAGGAGAGAAAGAAGAGCCTGAGATAGACTCTGGAGAAGAAGTGGATGGGGAAAAGGAACATGCAAGAGTGATCTCTGGGACTCACCTGGCAAGAAGCCTAGGGCTGCAGAAAGAAAGGGAAGCTGGACTGCATTATACAAGGCAGATGCTAGATCTTACTGCAAGAGGAGATTGTGAAACACCAACACAGTGTGACAACACTAAATTTGGATCTGAGAGGTGAGCAGAGAAAGGGAAAGATTGAGGCAACATTTGGGATTGGAATACAGAAAGAAAACAGATCAACAAAATTCACCACATTTAAAGTAGCCTGAAAACTATATACAAGGAGAAAGACGAACAACTCGGAAGAGTGAGAGATTGGTAATGAGAATAAAAGCTGATGAGAAAGAGAAACATAAACACTGAGCAGGGATAAAGCTGCTGAATGCAATGAATTGGGTAAGGTGATGAGAAAATGAAAATTAACACTCATTGGGAAGGATCTCTAGAGGTAGCAAGGAGGAAGAATAATAGGCACCAAGTTGCAACAGAATAGGGGATTGTAGGAAAGCAGGAAAGAAGGAATCAGAAGTTAGGAGGAAGGGCTGGTATTCAGCAGGGAACTGTGAGTATCTGGACAATTCCAATCAGGGAAGATGAACTTCGAACATAAAAGAGGATCTAGGATAAAGGGCTGGATTATTGCAGACAAGATGCTCTGACTAAAAACAGCTGACCAAGTTGTATCATGTTCAGACCAGGGTGAAATAGAAAAATGTATCAGTGCTCATTCCTCTCTTCTCCAATACTCAGAATTTATTTCTGAATGCCATTGAACTAAAAAAAATGTTTGTGAAACTAACTGTTTTGTCATTATCTGCTGATATGTCTTGATCTCAAAATAAAAGAAGAGCCAACCACTGCTACCAAAAATGCGATGAGCTCAAGTGAGAGAACTCTGCACAATTTGTGTGAAGTGCCTAGTTCAGTTGATATACCATCATGACGATACATGCTGGAGAAATGAAACAGCATGCACCTCAAAAATTCAAGTTGTAGTCACAGTGAACACCACTGAAAAGTAATAAAATGCACTGAAAAGGCAGAAAATTTAAAAGTCATCCAGATCTGGAAAAAACTGCCATCACACACTCAGTCAAACCATCTCAAAGACTTTCCATCTAGTTACATATCAAATGTCTCTTCTCCAAGGGCTCTCAAGATTCAGTTCCAATATTTTATGCATCCTGATTTTCACAGTAGGGGCTGTTGACTTAATAGCAAAGTCAGTTGATTATAAGCTGGAACATGGGAATCTCTTGGAACTATGGACTACTCAGGGGTCTTTCACCTTCTTAGCAGACCCAAATGACTGTAGCAATTTACTCTGATAAAATGCATATTGTAAAGTCAATACAAGAGACCTACACAGAGCTCAAACTGTAGGCAAACAGATTTATCTTAAGGGAGTACTGAAAAACCCACATTTCAAGAAACAAAGCTGGTCTGCACAGAGAACTCGATGCTGGGATCTGAAGCAGTTGCAGAAGCACACCAGTGTGTTTCTTGCTGTGTGGAAGGGCTATCTTCACCAAGCTTTCATCTTAGATTAAGTCAAAATGTAAATTAACTTAGTCCTTACTGTTGTCTTTCTGCAAACACACCAAAAAACTTGAATTTATGTCCAGCACTGTGGTTAACAGGCAGCTTGTAGCAATTCCTAACTGGGAGCAGGATGGACCTAGGTCTTGCAGAGCACCGGGAGAGTGATCTCCTCACAGCATCACATGGCAACCACTGCTCCCTTTCCTTCACTATGTTAAAATTCACTTACAGAACTAAGCACTATGTAACTTGAATATTTCATGTTTACAGGCTTCAAAAAAAGTTGGTTTTTAGGTAAATGTGAAAAAAGACCTTAAAAAAGGTCAAAGAACAAAACTGATATTCATTCAAAAGCTTTTAGTAAACAGCAGCAATAAAGAATATCGATTAATTTGGAAGCTAAATTCAGTACCCTTTAAACCTCTCTGGCCCAATATGCCCGTGTCATCTAGTCAGGTTTATTTTTTCTTAAATCATTGTTAAAAACATTCTGTTTGTTTTGAAACTTTTGGCTAAGAGGCAGTGTTTTTATATCACAGCTCCTTAACAGTAACTGAAAACAAACTCAAAATGGTTCGTATCAGTCAGTTCTAGTACATCCAAAATTAGGTACCATTTCCGAGTCAGCTGGATATAGAATCAACTAGAATGTCTCAGCACAGCTACCTTCATGATTTTTGATTAAATGGCTCTTCACTAGCTGTGTGAACCTGAAAGTAAAATTGTATGGATCACATTTGAAATAACTGCATGAGCACCCTTTTCCCCAAAAAATCACAAGAAAATCTATAATTAATCACTGGTTTTTAGCTCAGAATCTGGAACCTGAAGCTCCTGTCAGGAAATATAAGAAGACATTCTCCCTTTCTCAAAGTACAATGGAACATTGCTTTGAGCAGCCTGGTCGAGTGGGAGCTGTCCCTGTCAATGGCAGAGGGGTTGAAATTGATGATCTCTAAGGTTTTTCCAACCCCAGCCATTCTATTATTCTGTGACATACTACAATGCTCCATGCCCTGAGTGCAGTTTTGGAATCAGGACATAAAGGCCTTAACTTCCCAAATTCTAAATAAGGGGTTAATTAGGAGACAAAATCCCATCAGTCCAGCAACATCAAGAGACTAGCAGCTTCAAATATTTAAATTCAACTGGGATGTCTTCTGAAGACCTACAGGACCAGGCAGCAACTATCAGAGGCTTTATGAATGCTCTGTGGCTGCTGGAATTCACTTGGAGATTTGGTTGAAAAAGTTCTGATTATTTAAAAAAATGTAAGAAGCTGCAGTTCTGTACATGCCTTGAATGTTCCATTTATAAATACATTTTTTAAAATACTGTAGGTGCAGAATAAATGCTATTACAGAGATAACAGATGCCATGGACTGCACGCCTTGCAAGAGAAAGTAATTCACATCATATAATGACACATGACTAGAAGCTCACAGCCAGCAAGGAGCATCTAACAAATGCTGAAGTTAGGAGTCCCACCTTCATTCCAAATACTTCCACTGACCTCTCCCTTTGTGTTTAGAACAGCTCTCCATTGCAAAGATTTATTTACAGATGGTGTTATGTTCTTCCTACAGGTATCTCAAACTTTGAGCCTTATAAAGAGTTTTTCTCAAAGTTTTTCTATGCCAGACAAGTCCATAAATTTTTACAATAGGTTGTAGGAGTCTGCTACAACAGCATTTAAAACTGATTTTCCCTCCTTGATGGTGTACTTTTGGCAGAAAATGTGATCATCTATGCTTAGAAAATATGAATTCTATCAGCCTGAGTAGTAACAATAAATAAATAACTAGCAAATAACAGTCTATTTGAAAGAGCAGTTTACAATCTCTAAATCAGGCAACAGACCAAATTTACTCTAAGTGATGTTGTGAATTATAAGTATCTCTGTGTATATATATGGGGTGAATAAGAACGGGCATGTATGCATATACACATACACAAATTGGATGGAAGCATTTCAGCAGAATTCACATACACTATCTAGTAATAATAAATTGGAAAAATGTAAGATTTAAATTTTAAAAATTTAAATTAAGAAAATTTAAATCCTTTAAAATGGTAACTGTAATGCATGCATGTGCATGCAAAACTCATAGAGATACTTAATTACTGTGTCAGATGCTCTAAACAAAGTTTCCCTAAAATTAAGCTGTCAATTCTGTTATTTTATCAAACTTTCCATTGCATCAACTGCAGTCAAAATGTCCCAATTGAAAGAGAAGGATCAATATGTATCTCAAGGGTAAAATGCAGCTTGATCAGTTTGGAAAATACATTAACCACACCATGTGAGCATTCCATGAGTCCTCTGTGCAGGAGCTGAGGATGGCACTCATGTGGGATTATTTAGTAAAGCTGTTCAGAGTCACACAATAATTCCTGTATCACAGCCAAGTATTTATTGCGTGTTTCACAGTCCACGTATTTATTGCGTGTTTCCATGTGGATTTTTGTACTATTTGAGAAGGAAGTTAATTTGAAGAAGGCATGGAATTCAACACATAAAATAATTTCTTAAAGTGGTTCAGATTGTCGCTCTTCTACTCAATTGCTACTCAAAAACACGTGGACATTCACTTTTCATCCCTGTTCTCTCATAGTTTTTTGAGAAATGGGAACATGGCAATGGAAAGACAGATCAAAATTACAATTGCAGATCCTTTTCTCCAGACAGGAAGAGTAGTGTCTTAGAAACGGTTTCATTTCTGCTTAATTATATGACATGAGAGTATGGTTATACCCACAGTTAAAAAGTTTAGAGTGAAAAACCTCCATGTGTCACTTCAAACAAATCTCAGCCTTTATGTACATCTAAATGTGAGCAACAGCACTTAACAGATGCCTATCTGAACTGCAGTACCTGTAAATAACTTCAAAGATGTAACAACATACCAGAACTTTCTGTAGTGCCTCCTGTTAAAGTTTAAACAACAGGTTGATTAAAATCTCACCAATTTTTTTAAACTAAAGTATTAATTATGGGACAAATTGTACCTTCCTAAAGAAAGGAACTTAATCTCTGAGAAAAAAAAATATCACCCAGTCAATGTTGCAGAGATTTTCTCAATAATCTCTTCAAAAGGAAGGCCTTCTAACTTCATAATTATGTTAATCCTAAGGACATGTACACAAGCCCTTCAGTGCTCCTCAGAGCCAGACCTACCATGTGGCTTTCTCCAATTCCTGGCTAACGCAGAAATCACGACTTCACATTTCAGTCACTCACCAACTGCAAACCTCCCCCCCACCAACCCTTATGTTCAGAATGTAAAGCAGAGATGAAGCAAAGGTACTGCTGTTTCAGGCAGCATTAAAATAGATTTGCCTATCCAAGCTGGTATCTGACACCTCTGACAGAGAAGGAGAGATAAGAATTTATTTCTTTGACATTTGCCCAAAGCGACTGAACTGACTCTTCTCTATCCCCTCGGAAGCACAGGACTGATACATGACACATCCCATTCACTGTCTTTAGGAAACTCTGTTCTGATACAGGAAATGTGATATTCTGGTCCTGTACCTATAAGCAGAACCTGCATGCATATTTTAAGAATGTATTAACTGTACATGCTGTAGCAAATTTCACCACTTTTTGATTCTCCTCGGCATTGGATTCATGCAGTGTAACACAAGAGGGATTGGAGCACCAAGAGACATCATGAAAAGTTTAACAGTTCAAACCAACATGGAGAGCTGGAGAAATACATATGCATTACTGCTTTTTTGTCATAGTTCACTGTAAGAAGAGGCGGTATGGAACTGTATTTTCAAGAAGAACTAAAAATAAAAACTATGTGGGAGAAAGTAATTTTCTTTATAATTAAAACAGACTTTAATGTGGTGAAGAAGTATTTGATTGAGTGGGAGAGAAGAACTCATTAGTGGATGTAAACACAAAACTTGAATAATTTGAGCTAGAAGAATAGTGTCAAGGGAATAAATTAAAGGAGGTAGTTTTGTTATCTCTACAAATTTTGAAAAACTCTGCTGAGATGAAAGACCACCTATAGGAAACCTGAACTGTTCCACATTCTAGTTTCCTGAGGGTCTCTGGCTGAAAGCTTTTCTCATACTTCACCATTTACTCTGTTGTCAAAATGTAAGCAAATGTGCTCAACACAATGTAAAGAGAGTCTACAGCTCCTACAGTCAATTTATTCCAGCCTGGATTATGAACATAATTCGCTACTACCATTAATCACCATTCATCACTGACTGCAGCAGTAACAGTTTCCCTTTTGTTTTGCAGTAAGTGCATTAACCTTAACATTTACTCCCTTTCAAATCACAAAACAGGGTTTAAACAATGGCATAGCTTCCTTCCAGCCTGAGCCACTTTGCAAAAGTCAAGACTCATTGTTTCAGCCAGGTATTAAAGATTACCAAGGATCCTGCCAATGGTAAAAGATTGCAAAAAGAAAATGTCAGACAAACTAAATGCAATAAGCTTCCATAACACTACACGAGAATAAAAAGTCACATTGAGACTCTGCCATGTTTTAGGTTATACAAACCAAACCGATTATGATTACAGAAGTGAATAAATCCAGTTGATCTGTGACACAGAGTAATGACCAGTAACAATATTAGGACAGTTTTGAACAGAAAAATACAGTAACTAACCAAAGGAAGACACATTACCTTTAAAATTGTAATGTTCCATGTAAAACTTTCTACTGATTTTTGCAGTTTTCTTTCTTTTAGGCCTTCTCTTGCTCCTATATTGTGCAGGTTTTCATGGAACTCCATTGCTGTGGAGAATAAAAGATGGACAAATATAGTACCTATATTAGTGCACTTGTGTGATCATAGAGACAGCAACTTGAAACTAATATGGCAAAAAGACCGTGAAAAAGCTTTATAAATTTTATTCTTCGAGCACAAATTATCTGATGTAGTAAGATGCAATGTTATACAACATGCCAATGTCACAGAATCACAAGGTTGGAAGAAACTTTCAAGACCACTGAGTCCAACCCATGTCCTAACACCTCAACTAAACTCACTGAGTGCCACATCCCATCTTTTTTAAAACACATCCAGGGGTAGTGACTCTGCCACCTCTACAGGCAGACAATTTCAGTTCTTTACCACTCTTTCAGTAAAAAACGTTTTTCATAATATCCAACCTATATTTCCTTTGGTGCAGCTTAAGACTCCGTTCTCTTGTTCTGTCAGTTGCTGCCTGGAGAAAGAGACCAAGCCCCACCTGACTGCAACCACCTTTCAGGAAGGTGTAGAGACTGATGAGGTCACCCCTGAGTCTCCTTTTGTCCAGGCTAAATAACCCCAGCTCTCTCAGTCGTTCCTCATAGGGCTTGTGTTTCCAAGCCCCTCACCAGCCTTATTGCCCTCCTCTATAAAAATCTCTCTAAACCAAAATCCATTGAAGCACCTGTTAGGTCATTGCTATGCAAAGATGGAGCCCAGCAAGTATTTCCTACAGAAATATAATCTCTAAACACAACTGAATTTGTAGTTGCTATAGGATGGAAACAGTAATTTCGTTAACAATTCTAACCCAATAAATTTATTTTGTGCCTTGCTCTTTGATGCATTTACATCACAGTTGCCCAGCTTACAGCTTATATGGTGGAGTCTGCCCCGTCTCTTTTATTCCTGAGAATAAAAGAATAACTGTGGAGGAAGAATGCATAGTGAATTTGCCAAGGAATAGCAAGGACATTTTACCACACCATGTAAACTACTGTGTCCACAAAACTTGTATCTGACAAACTCCAAATCAAAAATTTTTGGTAAAATTCAGATTAGCTTGATGTAACCACTGAGCAGACCAACTGAAGTTTGTTTTTATGTTGCACAGATAGCAGAAACAATTTGCCTTCCATGTTGCTGTTACAAGCCATATAAAAATAAACTTTAAACAGCTTCCTTCACACAGGAGAAGTCCAATGTCCTTCCATGGCTACACAGAGCAACCTAAAATGGATTACAGCTACTCTCCTATGAAAGCCATAGTTCAGCTGTGCTCTCAGGATCTCCATCTCTAATAACATACAGGGTATTCTGAGTTCAAAATTTAGCAAATGGTTGTGACATACATCTATGAACATAATAGTTAAAGCACAAATTGTAATTTTAACTATGTTGGTTGTGATCTTCTATTTGCCCAGTGAGTGTACGTACTTCAAAACTTACATGTACTTAATCTCCATGAATAAGCATATAAACTTGGGTTGGCTGTCAATCTGAGAGAAGACTGACTTTTAAGGACATTATACCTTCTTCATAATCTCTCTATCCCACACTCATGTCTCATTAAAAGAAAGAGAGATGACTGAATGTTTTCATTGTACACTCCTTTACCTTACTCCCACATATACACACATATTTTAAAAAGTATTCACAGATTCATTTGAAAGGCAAAATTCTTCTTTCTACCTTTTCTTACTATTTTAAATTTTGCTACAAGAAAAATAAAAGGCAAATATTTTCCCTGAATTAACATACTGTATTATTTTTCTTTCAATCACTTCTCCACAGCTCTGCCTCTGCAGTCTCAAATATAATGTTCATGTTAAATCTCCCCAAAACAGATTTCTTAACAGGTGAGAAATTAAAGTTCATTAACCCATCATTGTTGTAAGTATCCGCTTCCCATTCATATCAACCAAAATAATAAATTCACAATATGATTATGGAAGGATTACACACAGATCCATATTTACAATATTACACTTCTAGAGCCATCACGACAGTATAGATTTTGTGATCTGTACAATGAATTCTGAGACATACTGGTAAACCTTTGAAGTTCTGCATCTCACTTCCATCTTAACAATTATTGCTTTTTAAGTCAGTGGACTCCAGCAATCAATAATAATTTGAACTAAAGCCATTCAGACAGATATTAAGCACAGTGCTGGGTGCCTACATGTTAAATGTGGAATTGCTGCTTTGCAGATTTTAGATTATTTTGATGTATACGAAGTTCCTGACTATCACAGACATGGACACAATGATGACCATGTATTCTGCCAGCCTGAACAGCTCCTTCATGCTCACTACCAATCTTCTGTGGTGATGCTCTTCCCAGTCTATACTCATGCTATGATACATTTCACATTTCTGTCCTGCCAAAGCCATTCCACCCCAGCTAAGTACACTCGGAAGTTGGCAGGAACATTTCATCATCCTTCTTCAGAAAATTAAACAGTCAGATCATCCTACCAGGGCACATACACAGAAACCCTCAGCCAACAGGTACCTCCTGCTCAAACAGCACTGATCATCCCCCTATCCTCAACATCTCTCACGGACTGGCCAACTCCTTATCATCACGCTACACTAAATTTGTCCATCCTATGCCGAACCTAAACATACAGGCAGGGACAAGTAGATTTCAATTTCATTTCTGCTTCCTTTACTAGCTCTTGCCTGATTAACTGAAATTAATTATTTAATCTCCTTGTCTCAGTGTTTCCATCTGCTGAAAGGAACGAACTGTATTTGCTACACAATATATGGACAATTGAATTTTAGAGCATGAATGCAGCACAACATTTAACTGTTGACTGTGTCTCTGTTGACATTCTTCCTGTATGTTCCCACTTGGTTTTCTAGCACTTTGCCTTGGAATTATTTCATGCACTAAGTATAACACAAGTGTTAAATTCCAAAATTAAACCTATTACGAGATAACAGAAAAAAGGAAAAAAGAGGAAAGACATTCCCATTTACAGCTAAATTAATAAAATTAATTACATGTCCATATAAACCCATGTAAACGAGCCTTTAGGATATGCTTACAAAGAAAACTCAATGTTAAATTACTTTTTTTATATAAACAATTTTCTGTCTCCTTGGAAGCAAAAATTCAGCTCTCACTCTCATTAAGATATCGTAAACAAGTCACTTTTATGAGGCTTAATTACTTCTATATTTATTAGTCAATTAGTAATTTTGAACTGCCTGAGAGCTCTTGAATGGTAACAAGCGTACTATTAACCTGACGTATCACTCACTATATTTTTGCATACACCACCTCAACCAAAGAAAGCACAAGTTAGTCATATTTTCCATTTATTAAGGCAGATGTTATGAAAGATAAAATTCACAACTTTCTGAGTGACCACGAAGAATATATAGGATGTGTGCTCTTCTGTTTGGATGGTTTTTTCCATGTTTTAATTTCTGCCCACTGCCCAAATCTACTTATCTAAAATGAAATTATTATTGATTGTTACCTTGAGCCAGAAAACTCAGATCTAAAAAGCTCTTTTGACTGGAGACTCTTTCCTAAAATCCTTATTTGCATAGAATCACTGAGATTGGAAGGCAGCTCTGGACCAACACCATTGCTCAAAACCAGGATCAGAGAGAACAGTTGGCCCAGGACTGTGTTGAGGTGGCTGTTCAATATCAACAAGGATGAATGATGTCCCCCCTTTCGTGGGACTGAAGTGAGGCCGACTGGTTTAATCCTACTCTCTAGCTTTCTTTAACTTGTTTGACTGTAGTAACTCTGCTGTTTATGACAGTGTGATGAGGTTTCAAGCATCATTATTTAGTCCCTTTCTGAGTTGCTGCTTGGGGCTGCTAAGGGCACTTAGTTTGCATTGCCTGCATTAAGAAGTCTGGTCATAGATGCATTAAGTAAGAGTGAGCTGAGAGAAGCCATACAATTTCTTAAGCATTTGCACAACAAAAACTGATTAAAGTCTTCCACATTAAAAAGGCCAGCTTCCCAGCGAAACATTCAGCTCAACTACTGGAAGGCATGTAAGTACAGTATAATTAAATAAATAAATAAATTAAAATATAGGCAACAAAACAGCAACAGCATGATTCAACAGCAGGTTTGTACAGTGAACAAAATGCTGTCAACAAATTTTCCTAATCATGACCAGAGATTTTTGCAGAGTATTCTTCTTCAAAAGCAATCCTTCAGTATTTCCAAATAATATTTTCCCCATCAATGCTGACTCTCTTTCTGGCTCCCCAGTGAATGCTGTTTAGTTTGAATTTCATTATTGTCTCAACTTTTCCCTCTGTCTCAGACCCTTTCCCACAGCCCTGGAATGCATTAGATGGCTTTAACACTTCATTCCCCTGGGAATACCTCAGCATTCAAGATGCTACTCTGAAATTTTACACATTATTCTTTTCTCTCATTTCCAGTAACTTCAAACAGCATGAGGAAAAGAGAAGTACTACAAGGCTACTTGATGCAGTAGAAACCATGTATCATTGAGGAGACTAAAAATTTTGCTTGGTTATTCTGGCAAAAAGAAAACCAAAAGAGGAGCAATTGCTCTCTAGATACTCTAAACCAGACAGGTAAGACCTTGGACTTCAAAGGAAAATTGCAGCTAAAGGACAATATTAAGATGGATGTCCACCAGCAAAATCAGAACTTACGTAAAATTTATTACCATTGTAGATGTAGTTTTGTGATCAGCTTTAAAATGAGAGAATTACTCAGATCAAAAACTCATATTCATTTTAAAATACAGCTTGACATGATCCATTTTCAAGAGCTGTACTGGGAAGCAGACTTAAGGACCCTACAGTCCTGTGTTTCCTCAACCAGCTGCAGGATGTATTATATGCATAGGATGTCAAACCTGTATTAATTTATGCTTAGCATATTCTGATGGAACATTTATGTCTCAACGAGGATTAAATGACAGTACAGAGAGCAAAGTGTCTTATTGTTATGACATACTTTAATACAAAAAGTTTTCCTAGATAAAACATACAAGGCAATATCATTGTCTTGATTGGACAAAAATTCTGAGTTGTTTCCTGTCAGAATACCTTCCAGACTGAAACTTCAGCTTTGTTTTATGTCCTGGATTCTTAGAGTTTAACTTTTCACAAATATGTTCAGTAGATACAAAACCATTCAGAATTTACGACATTTATATGAGCTTAAAAAAAAATGTTATTGTTTTACTGATGCTTGAAGTGCTAGAACAAAGAGACCCTGCCTATTGTTGTAGTCCCAACATAGTATCTTAATCAAAAAAATAATATTTGGTGATATATCTCAAAAGCAACATTTTTGGTACTATTAAAAGATACTCATCTTCAACTGTATTTAGCTTGAAAAAATAGTTTCTTCCTCTAAAATGAAGCTGCTTCATATGAAATTCATAATCCTTAATTACTAACTGGAAACGACACCTGTTGGAAGTTGGTTAGCAATTCCTCCCACTACTGGCCTCTCACTACAGTTCTGAAGTACTATATTTAAGGTACTAATTAAAATGTGGTATATTAAGCACCATAAGCGGTTCTGCTATTTTTAAACTAGTTAAGAAACATATATTAAAAAGGAAAGTGGCCTTAGGTCACTGAGCTAAATATA
>VWZN01005969.1:477391-498429 GCA_013396955.1 Regulus satrapa | reverse complement strand
TGTATGTGATACAATCAAATAATCATGTAAGAAGTTTGAAAGTCAAAGGATGCACTTTAGAATGGGACTTTTTAGTAAAATTTCTTTTTAATTAAGAAATTTTCATCTCTAACATTCATCTGCTAAAGATGAAATGTTAGAATGTGGAAAGGAGAAATTGAGACCAGACACTTTAACTGGGGATAAAGATGAGAAAAGATGAGATATGTGTGAGATTTCAGACTTCTGGATAAAAGATATACAGGAAAATGAAATGAAAAGGTAAAAGCCAAATATGATAAATCCAGCAAAGAAATATTTTGAGTTGAGAATGAAAACACTTGAGTTGAGGAGGCATCTGAAAATGCTCCTCTCAAAAAAGCAAATTTGAAGATTAATTTCACTAAAATAGGCTTGTGAGAGCTGGAGATGAAGATGTTAGACACAAATGTACACAGGAGTTACTACAAGATTTAAAATATGAAACTGTCTCCTTGACTGCTACAGCAAAATAGCTGAGGGGTAGGAGAAAGAAAACCGTGCTCTCCTAATTTCATGTGTGACCAGAAAAGATTAGATGGGAAGAAAAATATTGTTTGAGAAAATTATCCTGCAGATCATGTTCTATGGAGGATCTAAATAGAGACAAAATAATTCTGAGTCCAGAGAACGGAGGTTTGCCATTACTTCAGGAACAGATGCCATGTCTATAGATGACATATCGCATGCATTAGGCACAGCTCCTGGGTCTTCAGATGTTTAGTCTAAAAAGATCTTTGGCCCTCTATTTACATAAATATAATGACAAATATGCAAACAGCAATTAACTTAAAGGATTTATACATTCAAATAACAGGAAATTCCATTAATGTGAACAGGCTAAATTGGATTAAAAGTTCATGGGTAGTAACCAAGAATCACCATCTGAGAAACAGCCATGACATCACATGACATAGTCAATTTTTTTTTCTGCAAAAGTATAACTTCCTCTAAAATCATTCCATATATCTTTTACTTTTAGAAAGCAGTCTAAGTTACTTGCATCTGACACTTTCACATATGCAGATAAAATACAGAGGGCTCTAACAAAAGCATAGATTAAATTCTTCATAGCCAGTCATACATTTTTGTTGAATTTTCATGAAGAACCCTGGATAAACACTTCTTTAAATGGCCATGGGTACATTAGTGTATATAGAAATACAGATTTCTTAGAAACATTTGCATACATTTTCATTTTCCATTGAAATTAACTATATTTATTGTCAAACATTTTCTTTGAAAACATTCCAAATTCCGCTTTGCAACTATATTTTGGTAGATGAGGTATAAATAACCTCTGTGTAAAATGTGTAATACAGTCTTTTACCTCCTTCTTCCAGATCTGGTAGCTGGGGAGTTAATAGTTCTTGGAAAAAAAACAAACTCCATTATGCCAAATTTTATAACACTCTTGCAGCAAAAATGACTTTTTATGTCAGAAGTGTTAGGGAAATGGCATGGTCTCAAACATTACTCATGGCACCAGTAAATTACAGAAATAAATGCTGTCATCTGCTATTCTAATCCTCTAGTTCACTGTCATTTTAGAAGGAGAAATTATCATCATACAGTATCTAAAAAACACTACTTTTATAAGAAAAATGGATTAGGTTTTCTTATTTGTGTGCTGTAAAGATGTGATGGAAAACAACTGCTGTACATGGATGTGTCTCATTAAAAAACTAGCAGTTTCTTGGAAGTTCAAAGTACAAATTTGTTTAAGAGATGAACAAAATGGTAAGGAATGCAATATATAACATTAGTATTCAATTCCATGATAAACAGCTTAGAGGAAAAAAAAACAAAACAAAACAAAAGGGAAGCAAAACGTAGAGTAAGCTCTTTTCCCTAAGTGGACAGTAGCTTTTAATTAAAGAATAATTAAAGAATCANAAAAAAAAAAAAAAAAAACGAATTAGGTATAGAATTCTTTGGCCTCATCTGTCCATAAGTAGCTTGGGTTACAGGTTTCCTTCATCTCCTCATAGCAAATATAATTCACTTGTACATCTCTTCAATATTAACACAACTAAATCTGTTTTGGGGAAAAATAGGCTTTTTTTCACTTTTAAACCAAACGCATAATCATAGACATAAGAATAATTGCAGAATTATCATTTCATTAATTGCTCTGCACAGATAAAGTTATCTCAGAGGTAGTAAAGTATCAAGAAAATGGTGTGTTGGGCACATTATTTACAGAATCACAGAATATTCTGAGTTAGAAGGAGCCCACAAGGATCGTCAAATCCAACTCTTCAGTGTGTTGTCCATACTGGGATTGAAACCACAATCTTGGTGTTATTAGCACCATGCTTTATCTTGAAGCCTTATGACATGTTTTTCCCAAAGGTTTTCTCTTTTTATTAGCCCAAACTAGTTAGATTTGCAGTAAAATCTCCAAGGAAGCTGGAACAAGTTTTATCGAAAATAAAATAAAACAACAACAAAAAAATCTGCAAAAGTTTTGGTAACATGCATATATCTTGGACTTTAACTACTTTTACAGTTTTCTTCTGTAGCATGTACCAGCATGAGGAAAATTACATTTATGCGCATTTTCTTAGTTTGTTGTTGATGTTGTTGTTTTGGGTTTTTGTTTGGTTTTTTTTGTTTTTTTTTTTTTTTTATCAGAGGGCATTATTGTCTCTGAAAAAAAACAGTTCAGCAAAACACCTTTCAGTTTATCAGTAATAGTGTACTGGTCAACAGTAAGAGCTTTGAATGGAAAAGGAACCAAACCAAACCAAACCAAAACAAAGAAAATGTGGGACAACTTCAGGGTCTATTCCTGACAGGAACTTTGAAAGTACAGATCTTTCTTGTTATTGTATATTTTGGACCTCTCATTGACACTCTGTTGCCAAAAGTAAAAGGTTATTATATTACCTGCATAAAAATAATTCTCTTTCTATTTTGCATGCTTTCCAGGTCTTTAAACAAATCTTGTAGATGTTTGGACTTTACATTTTTTATTATATTTTTTCATGTATTATTAGCGTGAAAAGCTGTTTTAATTATAATACTTATTATGATGAAATGGTGTTGGTTTAGTCTGTTAGGAAAAGGCTGTTGTGTAATTACTGAAACATAAGTGAACTTTTCCTTGAACCATGCAATTCCTGCACTCTAATTAGGTCTCCATATCTCATTTGCATAATTTTTTAATACTCTGATGGAATGAAATGGAATATTCTGTTCTCAGGACTGGTGAACAGCTCATTAATAGCACTAAAGGAATTAGGAATTCATTGTGAAGAGAGCTCTCACTAGTGCTAGCCCTTCTGCTGCATGCCAACTAGTCTGCTCTGTTGAGCACTCGGTTTCAGTTCTCTCCAGCCTCTTGCTTCTGAATATTCAAGCTGCTTATCAACAACAAATTTACCAGCTCAGCTTCTCAAATAATTTACAGTGTAAGAAATATTCTAGCACTCAGCTGAATGAGATATGGAAAAGTGTGATGAGTGAAGGATGTTTAGAGGTCTCTGGGCTATTTTTAGTTCATCTCCACATTGACATATTATTTCCTGAAGCTTTCTCTTATCTATGTCCTTATACTGAATTCCTTACCATGGTATCTCAGGGATTCTGTTTCTTTGGGCATTATTAAAAATGAGAGAAGTCCTGATCTAGGCAATTCTAAGCTGCAGTCACAGAAATTGATATCTGCACCTTGTACCCTTGCCCAGAAAGAGGAGGTCCCGAGGGTAGAATGAAACAGGAGAGATGTGGTGGGCATTTTAAGCACATGGCAGAGTGGCAGCAGCATGACTTAAATGATCCTCCAGGGTTTATTCCTCCAGTCTTTCCCCTCCTATTAAAGACTTCCCCATTCTTTCAGCACCTGACAGATTTTTTATTTTCTAATATTACCTGAAATTGTCATTTTTGTCTGAAGTTTGCCAGTGAAGGTTCTTGTATCCTTTTGATTACAATTATCATTTTCCTGGAACATAGAAACAAATTGTCAAAGATGTTAAATCTATCACTCTGATATTTCATGTAGTCTTGATGAGATGTACTCATGTATTCTCAGATGAGTCTAGGTGTACTTAACTGACACAGTCAAACTAACACTTGAGGAAAGAAGTTTTGTATACAAATATATGAACCACACTTTTTGCTCATTAAAATATCATATTTAGATATATTTTTTAAAGTCCAAATTCTTTTCTGCTCAACTCTCTTCACCAGAGGAAAACCTCTCATATGTGTTCCTAGGTGTTATTTGCCCTTCTCATTACACTATAAATATTTTTACACTTCTATATTTCTTAGGAAGAGGTCTTTTACAATGCATTCATCTTTTAATTTAATTTCTTACTTCCAATATTAAAGCCATATGGGTGCTGTATATCAGAAATAGCCTGACCAGCAGGACTGGAGTAGTGGTTGCCTTCCTGTTTTCAGCACTGGTGAGGCCGCACCTCAAATCCTGTGTTAAGTTTTGGGCCCTCACCACATGCGGACATTGAGGTGCAGGAGCATATCCAGGGTTTGGAGCAGGAATCTAATGAAGAGTGGCTGAGAGAGCTGGATTTTTTTAGCCTGGAAATAAAGGAGTTTTAGGAGAAACCTTTCTGCTCTTGGCAATTACTTGAAAGACAGTTGTTGCCAGGTGGAGGTCAGCCTCTTCTCCCAGGTAACAAGTGACAGGATAAGAGAAAATGGTCTCAAGCTGTACCAGGGGATGTTTAGGTTAGACATCAAGTAAAATTTCTTCACTGAGAGGGCAGTCAAACATTGGAGCAGGCTACCAAGGGAAATGGTAGAGTAACAATTCCTGGAAACCTCAAGATAACATGCAGACGGGGCACTTCGGACACACTTAAGGCATGGTTTAATGGTGGACTTGGCAGTGTTGGAACAATGGTTGGACTTGATCATGTTATAAGTCTTTTCCAACCTTAATGATTCTATGAATAATGGCCTCAAGTTAAATTGTGTAACTCCATTAAAGTTCTTAATACCTATGGAATCTTACCCTCCAGCAAGGGAAAATTATGTTTCTGTCTCACGACACTGTGGAAACTCATCCTGCATTGGTGTAGAAGAGGTTTGATTATGCGTATGAATATGATAACATTATTGAAATGGTGGATGCTTAGATTTTTTTTATGGACTCTTATACTGCTTTATTTCAGTACTTTACTGTTTTACAGTGATGTTGATGAGCATTATTACCACTTTTTAAGACTGTGCTATATCTTTAATATATTTAAACAGTACATATATTATCAGAGAGCACCAATGCAACCAAAGTCAATGAGGAATCCTTGTTAATCTCAGTGATTTGGGGTCACACTGGGACAGAATTACATTTTCATATACGTGCTTTCCAAACTGAAGTGAGACTACCTCTCAATGGTCTCACTTCACAGCTCGTAAGCACAATAATTTGCAAAGAATGGCTGCTATACTTATGGAAGGAAATTAAACTAGTTATTACCTCTGGTAAGTACTTTCTATTTCACATAGCTTCAGAAATGCAGTGTCCATTAAAACCTTTTATATGAACCTGCTAATTAAATACTTTGAAGCTATTGTTTACAATTTATTCATCATGAGGTTGATGCAAATATGCCTTTGTTTCCATTAATGCTCTTTGATGGTAAGGCAGGTGTATTGTCTGCATATAACTGACCAAATGAAAATCTAAATTACTCCTTTGTGTTCTCCTATTTTAGTGTTTGGTGACACAGATTATTTATATGTGTATTTCAAATGGTAAAAAAATTATTTAATCACATCAAGATCATAGGAAGGGAATGCATTCTGAGACATTCAACAATAAAGAGGCCTTGTGAATCACTTAAAAACCCATTATTGTCTGCAAACAAGAAAAAAATGCCATTGTATTAAAAGTATTGACAAAAACAGTTCTTTCAGTTATTTAATAATTTGAATGTCTTTAAGTCTTTCACATCTGCAGAGAGTTTTCCAGTACTAGGAAGTCACTGGGAAAACTGCTTCTTTTAAGCCTTTTGATGGTAAGTATGTACATGCTAGAGAAAACTCCTCAAATGAGAGGAAGACTCAGCCAGAGAAAAGAAGACAAAGACAGAGGCTTATAAACCTGACAAGAAGTCTGTAAACATCAATTTAAAAAAATCCTGTGTAGTTATACAGATGAATTTATAATTTTAAAAATTTAAAGTTTTCAATTATCAAAAGAATTTTATTTAGAAACAGATTGACACCTTGGAAAGAACAGTGGGACAATTAAACCAGTTCCCTCTAGTCGTCTTTTAATCATTTTCATAACTTCAAGTACCCTCCTTAAACCAGTTCAGCATAAAACTGTATTAACAACAAAGTGTTCAGAAAACTTATTTCTCAGCTTACTAGAAACCTTATTCTATTTCTCATCAGTTCTCATTTTACAAATAATATTTTCCTTTTTCATGAGCAGAGATCCTACCTCCTTGATGATTACCCAGGTGATCATTTATCAGAGAAGACCCCCAAGAACTTCAGCATTCCAGTAGCTCCTCTCCCCTGGAAGCTGCTTCTCATCTCCCTAACTCCATGCACCAGGTTTACAAGCCAGAAAGAAGCTGTGGTTCTAAGACACAGGGAATGCTCTCATGCAAAGGAGAGAAGAGATAGGGCTTATGCCTTCTGTTCACGCCTTCTTCCTCCAGCTCCCCATGGCATGAATCACAAGCGGCCACATACTTGGTTTATATTTTTTCTACCTGTAAAGAATAATGTCCTCTGGAAGCCTTCACTGGGCTAAATAGGCCAAGATCTTTAAATCTGCTTGGACAAGAGCCTCTCCATTCCTCATTATCCTCTTTGTTTGCCAAAGGGAGACTCAGCTGTACTGGATGCCACTTAATGTGTTTTGGGTGTAGGAAGGGCCCATCTTATTTCATCAAAATATGACCACATTGAGAGTACCTGTTTGTGTTATCCTACCCAAAAGTAGACACTGAATATGGTCAATAATGTATTCCACATAATGAAAAGAACTTGTTTTCAGTATCCTTCAAAAAAGGCTCATTGTCCAGTAAGTAATATTTTTAGAAGTATTAGTTGTTTCAATTGTTCAGTATTTTCTATGGCCACAGTAACCCTAGATAAGCATTCAATATTTAAATAGCATGCAAATAATAAAATGCAACTTTTTCATTTTCATAATAATTTACATATCAACTGTAGCCTAATTGCTAGGATAGAACAACACTCCTAATTATATCCATTGTGAATTTTTGCTTTTGGATAGTGTATGAAGTGGCTTTATAGGTTTATAAATTGCTGGATCCAGGAGAGCTTCAAATTTCTACAGGCTGATCTCACATTAGTTCTTTGACCTGTACTTTTAATTTGTCATGAAACTACTGTAAGCTACATAGTGAAACTAATGAGGCTGTTGCAATTGTGCAGGGCAATAATCAACAGCCACTTTATTGTTGGAGAGTGTAATAAATCTATACAAGATATGAATTGAGAAAAGCTTTTTGTTTCAAAAAAAAATCTGATGTGTTTGCACACATTTTCTCAGAAAATAAAAAATATTGTAAACAGACATAATATAGGATAAAGGGCTAGGATAATCAGTTATTTTGATCTAGACTTTTGAAAATTAAAAAAAAATTCTGCACATTAAGTGCAAAGAGAAATTCAGAGCTGAAGTATAATCCACAGTAAGAAACAGCAATGGAAAACCAGAACCAGTCATCTATGTAGTAGCTTTTCACCATACTAAGGCAGAGCTAGACCCTTTCTTTCAAGCTGTGATCCCATGCACTGGAAAAAAGCTGTCTGTCCTGATACACTCCTAGACTGACATGGGAAAAATGTGCTGAAATGTGAGAGAAATGCCAAAGGTCTCCTAGATGACACCCTCAGATGCATTCATCAGTGGCATGAGGAGAAAAATCAAATGAAAATGTTTATGTTGAGATCATAACATTTTAATAATTGAAATTATAGCAAAATACAGGAATAATTGTAAATAATAACAATAATAATGTTAATCAAAAGATAAAAAACAAGTGATGCACGACACAAGTTTTCACCACCTGCTGACTAATGCCAGACACCCATTCCAAAACCAGATTGGCCCCCCTTCTGGGTAACTCCCCCTAGTTTACATACTGAACATTATGTTTTGTGGTGTGGAATATCCCTTTGGTCAATTCGGTTACCTGTCCCAGCTGTGCTCCCTCCCAGTTTGCTTTTTTGCATACTGCCTCACTGGCAGAGCATGAGATGAAAAAAAAAAAAAGTCTTTGAATTAAGATAAACACCACTTATCAAATGTTGTCAACACCATTCTCATTCCTAAATCAAAATACAGCACTGCAACTGTTGCTGAGAAGAAATTAACTCTATTCTAGCTGAAACCAGGATAGTGATGATGAGTCCAAGGAGCCAAAAAGAGTGGCTCCAGTTCCTTCTTTTCCTGCTATTTTACCAAAATATCTTTGTTCAGTTAGCACATTATATGTGGCAGCTAGAAATATACTTTGATTCATTACAGTTATTTGACTCATCAGTCAAAAGTGTCAAGATCCGTCTTTCTTCTTTCACAGGGCAGGGAAACGAATTGCTAGAAGTATAAGTTCTTGTTATAAAAGTGCTAGTATATAAATTACCTTAGTGTCATAAGTCAGCATTTGAGGTAATGCATCTGGTAATATCTAGATACACAAAACTATCCACACGGATTATTATAGGGCTGAATAAGTTATTTTATCCTTATTGTCCACATAAGCTATTAAGTGAAAATTTCATTCTCTTTAATCTAGGTATTATTCTACATTGCTCTTCCCTGTCCTACTCCCTTGTTCCCACAAACACTGTTCCTATCTATGTAAACAGTGTGCAACAAGTATGAGTTGAAGGCATGAAGCTGCTGGTCAGGAAAACACAGGCAGTGCTTTATCATCTTTAGGGGCTACACCCATAAAGTCCAGTAATTGAATTCACACACTAATATGCTCGAATACACTCTTGCAGTGCTTCTAAAAAAGAATGGTGATACCCCTGGCCCCAGAGTTTCCCCCTCATATGGGAATGTCTTTCAGTTCAATCTCTTTCATTTCTCCTGAAGTGCCATGTCAAGAAATGGTGTTCCCAAGCACTTAATGAAAGGGGCAGACCAGGATACAGCTGAATGACAGGGGGTTGTAGCAGATCAAATCTCCAAGTTATTTAATATTCAGCACTTTGGCCCTGTTCATTGTTCTGGGTAGTCTCAGACTTCAAGGGAACTTTTTGCGAAGTTCAATGTGCTCATTTCAATTTGTCATTCAAAGCCACGTTTCAAATTAAAATTAATGGTGCCAAAAGAGTATAAATTACCTACCCTCTTTGTGCTTTCCCTCTTTGATCATCACCCACTGTGCACTGAGTGTACTGTACTTTTAAACTTAGTGGCCCCTGTAAATATATCACCCTTTATGGTACCTAAGGTACAAGGTTGTTCAGCTACCAAGTGCGTTATCTCCAAAGTTAGTAAGAAATGATGTACAGTTTGTATGTATACAGTGTTTCAGAATGACTCTGCTATCTAACAATACCCACAGACCCAGCACCCAAAACAGATGAGCCTTCTCCTTCAAGGTGTCTGCATTGCGTTACTGTTGCAGTTAAATTCAAAATCATGCAGTCAAAGGATGTGTGCAGCTTTGCCCTTTGATCCCAAAACTACATTGGTCTAATTTTTTTGTTTGGTTAGCACAGTTTTTTTCAAGTGTCATTTTTTTAGAGTGGAAGTGAGAGGCTCTATTTACTCACATATATTAACCACAGGACTTTAAAATGCCTTTTGAACTTGTGGAAAAGAGCAAGGTAGAATTACACATAAAGAGCAATAAAGTTCTTAATATACAGATTGATGTACATTATCAGTTTCTAGGTCTCTTTTATGTTACCAGAAAATGCGAAGGAGCTTTAGGAATCTCAATGTTGTCCCAAAAATGAAACTGTTTCCTTTTTTATTACCACTTCATATCATTATTATCTATGCACATCATATTAAAAACCTGTTAGAGAGATACTTACTTTTAAAAAGAAAAAGACCTTAACAAAGAAATAAAGTTAGATATGACATCAGGTGAAGACTCTAGAGTAAATGACAAGAAAAATTATTGTGTTTCAAAGATTTTTAAAAATGTCTAGATTTTGTCCTGCTACAACATCTAAATTGTACATTTGCATATACTTAATCAGTCAGAGTATCTTGAACTTGAGCTATGACTGTCAAATACCAAAAATGTGCCAGAGTAGCTGAGGAGGACTGACTTAGCCATGTGTCAATAGTAATTATTAAACCTCAATAGTAATTATTAAACCACAATAGTGTGTATTATTGAGGTTATTTAAACAACATTATTGCAGGCAAAAGGTTTAACATGCAAGAACAAAGGAGCACAATGGAGCTATGCATTGCCTGTAACTGGACCAAGGACAACGTTGCACCTAAAGGCCCAAAAATTATAAACAACAGGGAGTTAAGGAGAGCAATCTGGGAGGATGGGACTTCATTACCTGAGGCTGTAATTGGACAATTAACCCCAATATGTAAATAGACCACAACTTATAAAAGTGTGAAAACACGTGACCCATCATCCATCTTGGGTGTAGCCTTGGCCAGGGTCTTGTACTGCCCAAGGTGTATCCTTTGAAGGTCTTTTTAATAAATTCCTACTTTATTCCTGGAACACTGTCTAGTCTCTGTTCTAGGTAGCCTCTCAAGGCATCAGTCCAAGAAAGCCTGTAGCTTGCAGGAAGTCTATGTGTTATTTAGTGTTACACAGAGTGCTGGGGAAGAAATTAATCAGCCAAACAGCTTGCCTGTACAGATTTATAGGCTACTTCTGAGTAATATGTGGTTTGTTCACTTTCTCTTTGGCAGCCATTATCTAACAGGACTAAGTCTTCCTAATTAAAGAGATAATCCTTTAACTGTGAAATCTATATTCTATTATTTTTCTCTATTTATTGTTCAAGCTGTCTTTTTAAAAGATGAGTCTTAGCTTTCACTCTAGTTGATTATTAGTTTCATCAAGGGAACTCTTTAAAAGCTTCTCTCTAAAAGGAAACATGTTAGATAAAATTAAATTACTTCTCTGGAAAAAGGATAAATATTCTTTTTAATATTAAAGTAGATTGACATAAAACAGTAACACAAATACTAATGTAAATATAAAGCACAGCAAAACTTTCTCTACATTCTGATTTGACTCTTCTTCATGTATGTTTTCAAGACCAGATGTTTGTGTTGAAAATCAAATATATTTTCAAATTCTGATTATTAAACTTCTGATTTCATGTTCTTCTTGGAGCTCTATACTGAGAACATAGTACAAAAACTTTGAACACTCTGGAACTTAAACTCTTCCTTCAGGGACAAGTGAAGCTAAGTCTAAAGAAGAAATAGCTGATGTCCAGCCTTGCTCTTAATGGAGTCCTTTCTCTGAGGGCACTGAGCCACCAGTGTGACAAGACACTCCTGGGCTGAATGCAACAGGAGATTCACAGGCTCTTCACACTCTCCTTCACTGTGCAGCAACTTCCAGTTTTAGTCAGGAGTTAAAGTTGCAACTTACATGCTATCACAGAGATACAAAGGTTATTGTGCCACCAACAGCGCTTCTCTCACATACCAGGGACACATAGCACATTCAAATCCCTGAATAAAACAAACAATCCTTATTCATTGGAAAGGTAAAGCTCAGGCAACACGGTGACGCTGTTTGTCATGGTTGGAAGTCAGAGCTATGGGAACAGGAAATGTTAACTGACTTGACAATTTGCATTTGCTCAATTCACTCATGAAGCACATTTCAACAGCGCTTACCAGTCAGTCAGACAGACAGGCCATTAAAGCACATCTATTTTCCCTCCTGTTTGCATCAGCTGTTTGCTAAAATAATACTAAGTAGTAAGATGAGGCAAAACACACACTTGCAAATAACCCTCACTAGGCATTTTTGAATGAAAATCCTTGCTATTTTTAATTTAGAGTATGTGTTAAAAACTAGATTGCAACTCCACAGCAACAACCTCAGAGGCTAAATAAGATTTTTTGAGGAAATATTTGTGCTAGCTGCAAGGCAGGAGGAGAAATTTCTCACACTTGCTGAAGTCTGTGTATTAATCTTTCTCATCTGTGTATTTAGACATGTCTTATAACAAGAGCAGAAATATATTTAACAAGGCTGCCAAAAAAGAGATGTGTTAACTTATTTATTTGGGCAGGACAGAGAATGAGAAAAAATACTATCTTTCCGGTTGAATGTTGTGCTTGTATGATTGAACTGATGAAGTAAAGATACATTAACCTTGTTTTCTTTATTAAGAAAGATATTGTCCTTTGTCACTTTCCTTTTTTGCCATGGGAAATGAGCTAGTTTTAGTTCATGAAGCCATAGTGAATCTCTTTCTTGCTGCTCCTTCTTCTTTTTGTTTTTGTGAGAAAATGTTTAGAAACAGGCGTTCTCCTTGTAAAATAAAAGGGTGTGGGTTTTTTTAGTGAAGTTCATTTTCTTGTACCCTGACTTTTCCATCCTTTAGACTCACAGGTTATTTAAAATCTCAAAAAAGCTACTAGGCCTGTTTTGTTCTGTGCATTATTCCCTTTCTAAAGAGCACTGTAGCCAGTTGCCACTTTTTTCAAGTCCCTAGTGTTTTGAGTAGTTTTCCACTTATATCACACTGAATCTTAGAAGAGTTTAATGTGCCATTCTGAGGTGAAGACCCCTTATGGAAAATACTGCAGACTTCAGTAGGAGCCTTTATTACAAGATCAGACACATTAGGTGTCTTTTTTATCCTCCTGCTTTTTTTGCTTTTTTTTTTTCCTCTTTTTTATTTTTATTTTTTTACCAAAAAATGTCAGTTACGCTTCTGAATGAATTGGTGAAGGAAAGTCGTGGCTCCTGCTCTTTTCTATGGCAATGTAACTCCGCTGGGATTTATCTTTTGCTTATGAGCATCCCCTACTGTCCCTATTAGAATGAGCTGCTCACCCTATCAGGATTCTCCATACAGCAATAATGCTAATTAAGACTGATTCCATAGTATACATATATAGAATAACAATAACAATATAATATAATCCATATATTACTAAATTCACTCTACCCGAATCTATAATTATGGACCCAAATGCCAAACCTGTGAGAGCCAAACTCTTTAAAAGGAAGTAAGAAAATGTTCAGCAAATGTCACCAAGAATTTTATTAATCAGAAATTCAATTCAGAAGCACTGTGAGTAAATCTTTCTGTGAGCAATCAATAAACAGTGATAGCTGTGCCTTTCAGGTTTATACTTTTACAGTAGTTGCTGTGAGATTCTTTAAATAGCCTTAGTAGTATTTCTTCTGTTAGTAGTACCTCGCTCCCCAGATGGCTAAGATACAGCACATCAAAACAAACTGCTGCCTTCTGGTGTTTTTGCTCTGTCAGCTGCCTACTTTGCAACACTTGCATATATATGCCAAATGCCTATCTAACACATATGAGATATGCCAGTACAATACACTGAGATCTGCAATAAAATTTTATTAATGGGTACAAAACCTGTACTTACATTCTGAAAACAGATACTACACGTTCTTCACTTCAGGTTTAGATTTATAATTATGAAGACCCCTGAAAATTTCCAATAGACTGGAATAATATACATAAAATTGTAAGTAGAGCTGGATCCTATAGAATTTTAACAGCTCATTTTGATAATGACCATGCAAGAATACTTCAAAATTTATTTCAGCTTCAGTTATGCCCTCACTACCATAGGAAAATTAACTTTAATGACACAGGAATCAGCCGATACTATTTAAAATAGTTTATCAGTTCACAGGTAAAAATATATAGGCCAAGATTGACTATTCTATAGTTGCACAATAGATGTGCATTACTTGAGTATTACGATACAGGTCAATGATTTAAAGAGAGTGATTGATTCCAGTGCCGTGAATGGATTTATTAGAGCACAGTATAAATGGCCAAGTGACTCTCATTTTCACCATTCTTCTTGACCTGTCAAGCTGTTGTCTTTATGAAGATCAAATATTTATTGTTTCTCGTCTAACTCAACATTGCCTTCATGATGTATGCTTCAGCCTAGATATTATCATGTCATCCTTTGTATCTCAGAAGTCTGACAGGTGCAACAAAGAAAATCTGAAGACTAAACTGTTTACGTTGACATCAGTCAAAAACAAAATGCATTGCCATGCCTCTGACCAAGCCACGAAAAGACAGCTAAGAAGATGAAGGTACCTTGCATTAGAGTTGAATAAGAATATATAAGGACTTTTTTCCTTTCATGAAATCTGTTGAATAATTGATCAAGGAAAAGTTTAACTTGGATTTATCTAAAGGACCACGCAAGATTCTTTGTCACAAAACAGAGTTGTTGTCAGCATTACTCTTTTTCAATGTTGCTATTATTACACAATATGTGCTTACATAGTATGATGACAGTTTAAGTTTAAGTTTAAGTTTCACCTTTTTTTTTCTTTTGACTTTCTGTTACATACATTAATGGAAAAATAAAAACATGATCAAAGTAGCTGANACACTGAAAAACATATGGCCTTAGATGAGAACAAACAGAACAGAGATGATGAAATTGCCATTGCCATACCAGAATTTCTGTCACACACATGACACCTAGCCAGCAAACTTCATTTACAACATGCACACTAACAACCCCTAGGATTCAGTAAATGTTGCCTTGAATCATTTTAAACATCTTTAGTGCAATATTTTTTTTTTCCCCCTTTATTATTTTCAAGATTAAGGGCATTTTATAAAAAGATATAATCCCATGTATTCAAAGAAATTATTGATCTTATTTCCATTGTTAAATTTTGCACAGTGTAAAGTCTGTCTTTGTATAAAATAAATGTATTTTCAGTCATATAGTGTAAAAACCTGTATTCATGTGCCCTAATTTAGGCATTGAAAATCTTTGAGTCTGAGTCATCTTGGAAACTCCCTAATGCAGCATTTTCAGAAGATGATTCATGTTCTCTATCTTAGACAACTATCAGGAATCCAGCATACCCTTACAAAGAGCTAGTTTTTCCTTGATAATTGATTAACATATGGCTCTGGCTGTGTTAGACATGAAAGTCTAACTCCTGTGAGTCTAAAACTAGGTAAAAATTATTATCCAACTATTTTCTCCTCAGTACAATAAATTATCCTCTCTGTGTGCCCCTCTTAAATGTCTAAAATATTTGCTAACATTTCTGCTAAAATTTATTTTAAACCTGATTAGATAAAACAACAATCCAGAACAAAGATGTAACTGCCTTATGTATTCCACAATTTTTAAAAATTCCAGAATCTGCCTTTAAGTGAACTGAGTTTGAAGGATTGAATAGAAATTTGATAGGATTAAATAAATCCTATATGCATTGCATGTTGTGCTTTGGGATTTCAGCTATTTTTTAAAATCATAGAAGCACTAGTTGGAAGTTATCTCTGCACATGGCCTAGTTTGAACAACAATCAAGTAAAAGTTCAGCTGCTTCTCCTGTAAGGAGCAGGACTATTAAGAGACCTAGACTGATTCAGTCACAGCTTTGTGTAATGCAGTCTTGAAAACCCCAAGAATGGAGGAAGACTCCCTGCCTCTCTCCAGGAACTTTTCCCAAAATGGAAGCGTAGTTATAGTGAAGACTTTTTTCCTAATCTGCATCCTGAACCTCCCAAGATGCTACTTGTGGCTGCAGCGCTCAGCCCCTCCAAGAGTTGAGTCCACCATTCTTGTAAGTCCCCCCTTCAGCCAGCAGGAGTCTGTGATGAAAAAGATGAAGTCAATGGCAACTTATATACAGTTCACATGCTTTCTAAATACTAATTAAATGGAGGATATTTCTGCTTCTGCTTTCTAAATTTGGGGCTTCAAGGAAAAGAGTGGAGTAGCAGTTGCAAACTTCTTTCATTTATTGCTGAATTCTACAATATAAAGTCTTTGCTGGAACTGTTTTACTTGACTGTTCCTGATTTTTTTTTTCTGATTGAACAGTTCAGACCAATTTAAAATTAAATAAATCCATCTCAGAAGTGACAAAAAGTCCTGAAGTATAAGTGAGTGAGTCAGTATCAGCTGGCTAAACTCAGCTATGCACTCATTTTCTGCAACAAAATTCAATCAAATTCCCTGTATTCTGAGTAGGCCTGCTGCTATTACTGCTGTTAATTCTACTTCTGATATAAATAAAGAAGATAAAGGAAGTGTTTTATCACCTCATAATGATGGTGCTGCTTGCACAGCAAGGAGCATTTATTCTAGTTCAAAGCACAATATTTCAAATGTACAAAATACTGCTTGTTAAAAGAAGAGTAAACCTTTATGAAATGCTTTAGCAGAGGTAGGTAGTATGTTTCTAGAAGATTGGTGTTGCACAGAAATACAAAAATAAGCACACTGAAAAAGAAAATAAATATATGGCTGCCCTGAAATGTAAGTAGCTCTTGATAGCAACATCCTTTTTATTAAAGGATTATTTTTAAACACAGGATAAATTTTATATGTAAAACAGACTTGCATTACACCCAAATTTTTTTCTGTATTTGCAAACATTGGAACAGTGATATTTGTCAGAAGTGTTCACAGAAAGAGAGGTTTTAACTTCCATGTTGATAAATAAAAATATAAATTATTATGGGTTTTTGTAAATCTTTAGAGTACAGAATCTTGAATATAAGACTACAGAGTTTGGAATATTTTTTTTCCATTCAAGTGATAGAAATCATTCTAGATGGTTTATCAAACTAATAGCCAACAAATAAAAAAAGCTACTAAGAAACCTAACAAAATACAGAAGTAACTATATATTTGTTTTCAGAATCATATTTCTTCTGAGTAACTCAATTTTCTAAAAAAATAACCCTGATCTTTTCATGAGATTTTACAAGGACAGAATACATGAATGTCAGTGTGCTGTTTGAGAAAATACAGCTGTGATGTCATAACTAAAAGAGATGTTTGTTTTTCACCAAGCACATTCCTGCATCCACAGGTGGTGACAGGTATTGCTGCAGTGTAACATGATTTCTTTTCTAACCAAGATAAAGAGGAATTGTGTGCATGGCCTAGAAAACAAAAAACTGAATTTATTCAGCAGTTTTGGAATAAAGGCGGAATTTACAGTCCAATTAATCCTTTTGATTATGATCATTAATGGTTGGCACTAAAATAAACCATGTAGTATCAGCTGGTCCAGAGGGCAAGTAGCACACCACGGCTCATATCCTCACGGCTCTCATCTCACCCCTGACAAAACAACATGGTCTCATCTTTACTTGCTTTGGGAATGCTTCCTGGTCAATATTTCTTATTCAAGAGAATTAAAAAAAAAAAAAAATCAAAATTCTAAAGTGTATGATATCTTTATGTCAGCACCTCACCTGTCACTTGTACCCAAAAGGCAAACCACGTGGAAAGAAACAAGTCTACTGTCAGAGAAAACTGCAGGTGCTTTCACTTCAACACAGAAGCACACCTCTTCTTTTCTCTCTGCGCTCCCTGAATATCCCACCACACTGTGTGAAAGGAAGGGAGCCTTTAGTCATTTTGCCAAGCAAAGCCTGGGTTTGGGAGATCAGAATTAGCAATTAATGCTATCATTGTTGTATTAACTATCTTTATTAAGAATATGTCTTGGAGAAGACAAAAAAGGATAAAATCAGATTGTCAAAAGCCTAAGTAAACCAGACTTAGTCAAAGAAACTTAGATTCTCTACTCATGTAAGTTAGGTGGTCACTTGAGTTGAATTTTTTTGAGGTTTAGAATGTTAAAGGAGTGAAATTTTGGTAAAAACTTCCAAGCATAAAAGCAGAAAAATGATTTATAAACCTGATACAATTTCAGATAGGATTATATGATAATGCTGCCTCCTGTAACAAGGCATTTGGATTAGGATCAAAGAGGTCTCCAAAGACTTGGCTCTGGAATTGTTATGAGGATACTGGAAGAATTCTTGATAACAAAGTGATGTTTACAGAAGTTAGCCAATCCAAGTGTTTAGTGGCTTATCAATGTACCTTGGAGGTTTTGGACAGATGGACATTGCTGTCTGCACAGCTTGGCCTGCTTGCCTGCATGTATGCTTGCTGCTTTCTCTGCTCTTCATGTAGATCTCAATAAATCATCATATTTAGCCTTCTGAAATCATAGAGTCTATGTAGCTCTATTGCCCCAATAAGGACCCAAATTCTTCCACAATACTCTTCTCCCCTTTACCATGAATAGAGCCTTATATAGTAGGAGCAGTATTTTGGTTTTGACTTTTCTTTCAGTATTACTCAATAATTTATGCTTTAAATGGTACGTGAAAAATCTATCTCAAACTAATGTCACTATTTTATTTCTAAGGATTTCATTACACATAATGAGCTAAACTCTATAGCTCTTATAAAAAAACCAGCATTTGCATTAGAAAAAATTTTTTTTTCTTACTGATGACTGCCTTTTTTCCTGAGATGATATGCACACAACTATTTCTTCTAAGGAGAGGAAGATGTAGTTAGCTAACCTAAGCTAAAGCAGATGGATTTAAAAAATGCACACAATACTAGACAAAACAACATTGTCACAGGGTGATTAATTTTATGGTTTATTTCCTTCTAACAATTTTATCATTTAAGTCTGGAGTTTTAAAAGCATTTTTTGTTCTGAAATTGTATAGCAGTGATTGAGCCACAAGAGGTTTCCAAGGTGAGCACTATGTAGGGCTCTGTGAACACTTCAAGCTTCCATAAACTTATATAGTCTTTAAACTTACTCTCACCATTCTTCATCAGTCCCAATGTTCAGTCCCAAGACTGCAAAAGTGCTTAAGAAGCCATGTGACAGCCAGACTGAGCTAAATTAAAGCTTTCCACCACCTTTTTTTTTTTTTTTCTGGGTTAATTTCAATGTAGATCTGTTCCTGACCTTGTTCTCTGTCCAGCTACATGGATACCAATCAGCACTAATGACTGTAGAAAGGAACACTTATGCAGAGTGCTAATCCAGTTCTTTCAGTATCAGATAAATAACCCCAATGAATCACAATGTAAATTTTACAGAAGATGTGTCTGTAGAAACCTGCCACTGAAAAGAAATAATGTCATGTCTCATATGACAGTCAATATTCTTCATCATAGAATCACAAATTAATAATTAAGTTCCTAATTTAAAAATAATAGAATTGCATTATGCCCTCAAAACCCAAGAAATGCTCATATGACATTCAAGTATTTGTTCAGGACATATTTCTCCCACATTATATTGATATATTTCCTTGTGGAAGAAATACTCTTCAAACAGAGATTTCTATGTGCTACCAAAAGAAAGTGTGACTACTCAGTGGAAGTCAGAGACAATAATATTGTCTTCAGATTGCAGCAGAGTTAGAGCTTAGCAGAAAGCTTTTTACCCATCTCCATACCATACATTTTGTTATATTTCTAGTTATATTGTTTTAAATTTTATTTAGTTGTATATTCATATGATGAAGCTTATTCTTTTTTGTGGGTTTCCTGATTCTGTGGCCCATTCACATATCAGCTAACACCAATTGTGAATTTAATTGACATGTATAATGAAAACGTCAATGACAGGGTATTTTTAACACATAATGGCAACTTCAGATTTACCCCTCTTCAGTATTTATTCCTGACAGTTATTGTCTAATTTAACTTAGGATAGAATTTTAAATTGAGACATTTTCATCTGATGACTAAATGTTCCTTTTTATCTCATTTGTATCAATTTTCAGTGCACAGAGGCATTAACATGATCAATTCAAATGTATGAATAGTTGTGCCACCCATGAAAACTGTCTCAACAGAATAAAGCATTGATGAAATGCCTGTTCTTTTATTTTAATTTTTACTGACATTCACTGCTAAGGCTTCCTGTAGGAATTTGCATTTTGGACTGTGAAGTGCTGGAATGTAGAATAATTCAAAGATTCCGACTTATTAGAAAACCCCTTTTTTAGTAGCTTTGCGTGGCAAGTTTCTGAATATTATATCTGAGTCACATATTTCACTGTGAAATATGATTCATATATGAAAGATGATCACATGATTCACTTATGAATCATTCTAAGGGATGAAAATTATAATTTTAATTTTGATTAGTAGGGGAAAAGGTACAAAAGGAAACCTAGGCTAGTATAACAATAAAGTCCTTGAGTTACAAACCTGATACCATGGTGTAATCTCACTATTATTCTTTTAAAGAAATTAATAATCTTCTTTTATTTGACACTTTTTTTAAATTTTTATTTCTTTTTTTTTTTTTAAGCTTAAACAGAAAGAGATGGAATGTCACTATTCAAGTTTTCTATTTTCCAGAGAAGCTAGAGGTAGACTCCAGCAGACAGTGTGTGAACAGGACACATGTCAAGCACATATTTGCAGGTGTACCAGCACACAGCTCACGCCTGTGCTGTCAGTGCCCAGGAGCACTCACCTGCTGCCCAGCCTCAGCTGCCCCTCTCACCAGGAGGCTTCTCTCTTGCACTTGTGGAGGTGGGCAAATTTCTTCTTTCAAGAGCTTGGAGACTGAAGCAAAGATTTTTATGGAATCAATTTGTCAGATCCTGTGCTCTTACAGAAAGCACCCCGATTGAGGAAAGTTGTCTTTATATTGGCTGAGGTGAGATGTTGCCAGAACCAAAGTCTTATTCAAAGGTAACCTTGAAAACACCCAGTCTTATTTCTTCACTGCAACACTGTTAATTTATTTTCCATAGAAAGCTGTCAGACTTTTATCCTCCTGCCCTCATTTTGAAAAAATATTCTCTTACACTTGAAAGGCATCCCAAGTGAGCTAGGGAACTGCCACCACAACATAAATAACAGGCAAAATTTAGGAATGGAATGTGCCTCCTTAGAAATGCATTCTCGTGCACCCTTGATTTTAGGTGTATGCCTCAGAATCATGAGATCAGATTTTAAAGTTAGTATAGGATCATTTTAAGGAAAGAGATCCTGGGCTTTCAGATAACTCAGCTTTTTATTTCATCAGTATAGATTCACTAAATTC
>VWZN01005969.1:448483-473475 GCA_013396955.1 Regulus satrapa | reverse complement strand
AAAAAAAAAAAAAAAAAAAAAAAAAAAAAAGTTATTCTCCAGTAACATGTTATATTTTTGTCAACAAGTATGATCTCTCTATAGGTTAGAATCTTCCCGCTTCTCTTTCCTCAGTATTTTATCTGATTTTACATGGAGAACAGGTGCAAATCAAAACCAAAAGCAAAAATAAAATTACAGTAAATCCTTCTTTCTCAATATTTTTCTCAATAATTTTCAAGGTGCCTTGAAGCCTTGCTTCTTCAAATTAAATTTTTCAGGTTCTCCAGGATCAATAACAGCACTGAAAGCTCAGACTTGAATGAATATGGCTTCCTTTTCATTTCTTCAAACAATACAGATGCTTCTGACACATGATACTTTCGTTTTCAGAAGCTGTGGCTCACTATGTACATTTATCATTTTTAATAGGAATTATTAAGGTGTGGTACTCAAATTTTGTGATGAAATTCCATGATTGTATTATTTCCACTTTTTCACGTGGAAAATTATATCAGCTTTGAACACTTCACCCAAAGTTAGACAAAGCAGAAGTAGCTTCCAGCATTTTTCAGCACCTTAGTGTATTACAGTGTTAGCTTACTGGATACAAGGAGTGCACCAAATCTCTTATTGATCTATGAATCAACTCAGAAAATGAATTCTTTGCATATATATACATACATACATACACATATATATATATGGGACTAATCAAAAGTACTCAAGCTATTAAGTAGGTTCTACCAAATGTGTTAAGAATCTTGTGTTCACCAACATCGGAGGGAGGGATAATATTTTTTTAAACATCCACAGATACTCCTAAAACCAAAAGGAAATCACTGTAAGAGTCAAAATAAAATATCCTCTCATTACTGTTAAGGGAAAAAATATACAGCGAGTCTCATTGTGCAGTGCTGTCACTCTGTTGCCTTTGTTCAAGTTGCATTCTGCAGCAAGGTGAAGAAAGATTAGGTCTTTATCACTACAGAGTATTTACCAGATGCCACTACCATAATCAGACAATGCTTTTATTATTTTAAATAATTTTAGAATTTTCTATTTAGAATTTTAGAAATTGTCACATAAAAGATTTCAATATTATTTTTAATCTTTTCCCATTACTTTTTACTATCAAATAGAGTAATTCCTTACATTTAATCTTTATTTCCCAGTCTTACTTAGAGGTTCTGGGGAATAAGCTGGAAACAGATGGCTAGGTTTACAAAGCTTTACCTTACACAGAAAAGGAAGGCTCTGTGCAGATGGACCTGTAGATATTACTGCCAGTATTGTACCTTATCCATATGGATCACAAGAGTTATGGCAGAGGTAATTATTTTCAAATTCCTCCTTGGATATAAGCTAATACGTCCCTGCTCACATGGCTCTACTCTTTCCAGTTAGTAGCACTGGAATAGCAGGAAAAAGTGAAATACTTATTGACATGTTTGCATGGTAAGTCAGACATGATACATTAAGCAGTAGTTTTATATTTTTTAAGAAAATACTTTTTCTCTGGGCATAGCAACATAAATCTTTCAGGGGAGCATGCACTGTGTCAGACCAGTGTTTTCACATCAGAGGATTCAGGTTGCTGCAGACAATGTTTTATGGGATGGAGTCCGTGGAGCTAACAGGCAAGAGGCAGTGAGTTGATGATGTTATCTATGACAGGAAAAAGTTGTTGCAACACCTGTGAGAACTGCACTCCGTTTAATCACAAGCCTGTCCTCCAGAACTTACGTAATGGTATAAAGGGAATATTCTCAAATCATACTTTTTACTAAATCTCGTGTTCTGCTATCAGCCAGATACAGATCCTGCAGTGTGTTAGGTGGAATTCCAGTGGGTTGGATATGGTATAAGAACCATGAGATGGACTATTCTCATCACTTGAAAGAAAGACTCCTCCAGTGGTTACCTTAAAGACTAGAGATAAAAGATTAAGCATTAGGTCTATATTGAGAAAGACTGTGGAAGCACAAAGGCAATGACACCAGCAGGAATTTTGGACAATCTCATAGCAAAGGCTTTTTCTATGGCTTAGTTCATATTTGGAAATATTCATAATTCAGAGTCAATTAACACTGATTGCAAACAGTTAGGAAAAATAAATGCTGAAATGCAATTTCTAAAAACCACAAACACAAAGACAGAGATGTCCTTTCCTACATGTTGTTTTGTTATCTTGTAATATGAGTATGATTTAAAACGCTTATGCTGTCATTTATAGAACTCTAAAGAGAAAATGCACAGGGTTTCCAGTTTCTACTATATCTAAAATCCACAAAGCCATAAATAAAGTAAGAACCAATGATCTTTACAAAAAGAAAATCATAGATGTAACTTTTCCCTTTAAATACTCCATTGCTTTTCCAACATTCCAATTTTCCCTATTTTCTTCTTCAGTTGCATCTGTGATGTTTTCATTATCTGACCAAAAATCAGTTAGGTTGGAAAAGACCTTTGAGATCATCAAGTTCAGATTATGACCTAATACCACTTTTTCAACTAGACCATGGCACTGAGTGCCACATCCAGTTTTTTCTTAAACTTCTCCAGGGACAGCAACTCCAGCATATGGTGGGTGTGCAAGCATGTGCAACAGTCTGCAAAGTGGGCATGAGTGTGCAAAAGTGGGCATGAGTGTGCAAGGGTGTCCTGAATGTGCAAAAGTAAAAAAGAGTGTGCAAGGGTGGGATGGGAATGAGTGTGCAAAAGTGGGAATGAGTGTACAAGGGCGGAATTAGTGTGCAAAATTCATTCTGGGGTCACCTGAGGTCATTCTGGGGTCACCTGAGGTCATTCCAGGGTCACCTGATGTCAGTCTGGAGTCACATGAGGTCACCTGAGGTCATTCCAGGGTCACCTGATGTCAGTCTGGAGTCACATGAGGTCACCTGAGGTCATTCCAGGGTCACCTGATGTCAGTCTGGGGTCACATGAGGTAACCTGAGGTCATTCCAGGGTCACCTGAGGTCAGTCCGGGGTCACATGAGGTCACCTGAGGCCATTCCAGGGTCACCTGAGGTCAGTGTGGAGTCACATGAGGTCACCTGATGTCAGTCCAGGGTCACCTGAGGTCATTCCGGAGGTTACTTTAGGTCACAGGGGTTACTTGAGGTCATTGCAGGGGTTACCTGAGGTCATTCCAGGGGTTACTCGAGGTCACAGGGGTTACTTGAGGTCATTCCAGAGGTTACTTGAGGTCACAGGGGGTACTAGAGGTCACAGGGGTTACTTGAGGTCATTCCAGGATGGAGCCCTGTGGAGCCCTGCTAGTGACAGGTCCCCAGTCCGATGTCACCCCGTTCACTGTAACCCTTTGTGCTGACCTGTGAGCCAGCTGCTCACCCACCACATGAAGTGCTTATCCAGCTGTGGGATGGACATTTTGTATTAAGAGTTAACTCAAAGCTAGTGTTTCCTCATTGCTTACAATGGGCTACTATTTGATTTGGTGGGGTTTTTTGGTTTGGTTTTTTTTGGGGTTTTTGTTTGTTTGTTTGTTTTTTGGGTTTTTTTTAATAATAGGATTTAAATAGGTCTGGTTTTCTTCTGTACTTCCCCTTACATTTTTGTTCTTATGCAGAAGAAATGTATCATTTTTAACATTAAAAATGTTTTACAGTAGCAAGATTGAATTCATGCCAAGTAAATTTTATTCCCCTACATTAGCTTTTGGAAACTAAAGCAAACACACCAGTGATTTTATGTCATTCTCTGCAAGACAGGAAAGAAATGTGCAATTAACACTAAAAGCAGCTTTAAAGCTTCTCTCCAAGCAACACAACTAATAAAATCAACAGCTCAATTAACAAACTTAAGCATTTCCAGTTTACATGTCTGCTGACATGATTTGTAAAAAGTAAAATAATTCTGAAATTCTTTTTATGACCAGCTCCATAATATGGTGTTGTGACACAACTGTGTCTCTCATACTTCATACTGTAATGAGAAGGCAGGCCAAATTTTTTACAGTCACAGATGGATCTTATTTGCCTTATGCCTTCCAAATCACTATATTTTAGTTAAGTGTGTATAGAACCTAGAAGACTTGATCAGATTTTCTGCATTGTCCAGTTAATGAACTTCCAATAAGAAAGGTTTTTAGAATTTTTTTGGATTTGAGGTATAAAACAAAAAATTTGCAACCTAAAATAATCATAAAAAGCAACAGCAGAAACTAACTTTTTAACAGAAATGTTTATTTTAGTGTCCACATTGTCATGTATAAATATTATGTTTGAAATGGATTGTAGAATTCAAGGTGGCTGCTTAGAGAGGTGTTCCCTTTTTAAGGTCAGAAAAGTACAAGGGTTGTTTTGTTTGCTTATTTGGGTTTTTGTTTGGTTTTGTTTGGTTTTGCTTGTTTGTTTGGGATTTTTTGTTTTTTTCTTTTTTTTATTTCCATAGTTATGACCTCTAACAGTTAAAAAAATGTTTCACTGGAATGTAATGATATCTTCCATATGTACTAGAGGAAGAGTGTGCTGAAAATGTGGACACTGCATTCTGTACAGAGGAAAAGAGTATCCGTACTTGTAAGTAAAATCTACAGTGATAATGCTAAAGGAGACAGCAAACATGCTGCAAGCAATGATCTCTGCAGAAAGGATGAGACAAGGAGGCTTTCAGAAAATGATAAAGCCTGAACTTTGGATACTCTCTATGAGAAATATGTTGAATAAAATGTGGATGGGCATTAACAAAGCTGTGGCAATAGTTCAGTGATGGCTATTGGTACTGTGGGTATTCTCATACAACCTGGGTGGCAACACATAACTTCTAGAAAAGAGATGTTCCAGGAAGAGTGAAATCCCCACAAGAAAAAGTGAACCTCGACAAATCAAATGAATGTGAAAAGAAGATTCACAAAGTAAAATTTTTCAGAATTCCTTCCTGGAGCTAAACAGGCTTTCTGCCTTTCTTATATGACTAAGAAATATTTGTGTCAATTCCTTATGAACTGAGTTAAGAATCTTCCTAATTCTCATGGTTTAACCCACCAGGCAGCTGAACTCACAGTGAGGTGGGGAGCAATTAAAACTCATGGGTAGGGATAGAGATAGTTTTAACAGGACAAAAAAGAAAATAAAAATAATAATTATAATTAAAATTAAAGAATATACAAAACAAGTGAGGCACAATGCACATTCTCACCACTCACTGATAAATGCCAAGCCAATCCCTGAGTAACATTCCCCACCCCCAAGAAACTTCCTTCAATTTTATTATTTAGCATTATTCCATATGGTTTGAAACATCCCTTTGGCCAGTTGTGGTCATCTGTCCTGGCTGTGTCCACTCCCAGCTTTTTGAGCCAACATCCTCTCTGGCAGGAAAGAATGAGAAGCTGAAAAGTCCCTGACTTAATCTAAGTGCTGCTCACAGCAACGACATGATCGTGTGTTGCATTATTCTTATCCTGAATCCAAACCACAGCACTGTACCAGCTACCAGGTAGAAAACCAGCTCTAGCCCAGCTGAAATCAGGGCACTAACCAAGATGAGATCTGCTTATTCTGAAACACGTATGGTTTGTACACAGAGGCTTTGCTATATGTGTCTTTGTGTTTTAAGAAACAAATAAGCCCTTCTATTTCGATTAGCTAAGCTTTCATCTGAGCTAAAGGAACAGCAAGATGGTTTCATACACAAATATTACAATAAAATCTCTTCTAGTAGATGGTATATCCTATTTTGTCATTTCACTGTATAAAAAAAAAAAAGTAAACAAAAGCACTTCTTTAGATCTGCATCAAAAAGAAATTTTAGGGTTTTCTTTGAAAAAAAGAAAAATACAAGTATTTTTTCCTTTTTTAAAGAAAAAAAATTTAATTTTTTTACAAATTATACTCTAAGAATTACATCAATTATGAATAAAAACCTACAAAGCTTTTAGTCCAAGAATATGTATATAGAGACAGAGATAGAGAGCAAAGTGAAACACCCATAATCCAAGGGAAAATGATCAGTGACATGCTACACACTGAGAAATGTATAAATCTGCAGAGATTCACCCAGGGGGACTGAGGAAAGTGCCTAAAGAGCTCACTGAGCCATTTCCCATCATTTTCTAGCTGGGCAAGGGGATTGCCCAGTCTTACTTTCTACTGGTGTGGTCTCACCTTGAATATTCTGGCCAGTTTTGGCCATCACAATATAAGAAAGATACAAAACTATGAGAGAGTGTCCAAAGGAGGGCAGTGAAGATGGGGAAAGGCTTTGAGGAGAAGCTGTGTGAGGAGTGGCTGAGGGCACTGGGTCTGCTCAGCCTGGAGGAGACTGAGGGGAGCCCTCACTGCAGTTACACCTTCCTCATGAGGGGAAGAAGGGGGGAAAGAGACTGATCTCTTGTGGTGACCAGCGGCAGAACCCAAAGGAATGGCCTGAAGTTGTGTCAGGGGAGGTTTATATCAGATATCAGGAGAAAGGTTCTTCACTTCACCAACTACCCAAGAGGACGGTTGGTCACTGGAACGGGCTCCCCAGGGAAGTGGTCACAGCATCAGCCTGTCAGAGTTCAAGAAGGATTTGGACACTATTCTCACTGACATTGTGTGACCCTTGGGGATATCCTGTGCAGGGATAGGAGTTGGACTGGGTGATCCTTGTGGGACCCTTCCAACTCAGCTAATTCTGCAATCCTGAGACAGCACAAATTGATTGCTAGATAGCTCTGCTCAACCAAAACATTACTCATTGACTGTAGAGACCAGGACACAGTGGTAAGAGATAGAATAGGCTAAAAATTAGAAAATTGTTTAGCTTTGTGCATAAGAGACTGGGGAAAAAAAATTATCAGCCATGTCATAGTGAAATCATAAAGCAAGAAATTAAGTGTATTTCCTTATTAGCAGGGGTCTTCCAAGCTTACAACGTGGAAAAGCTAGAGCATGTGTGTAAGGTGAAGGCCAAGGTTAGTAAAATCAAATAGCTACTGAAACAACCCTTTACTTTGCTTTAGAGCTTCAAATTACTATGTTTCTGTACCTGTGCTTCTTCTGATGTGTGCTCCTATAAACAAGGAGCATGGGGAGCTTTGACACACATGTTCCTTCCTTAGGCATTTCATAATTCATGTACTTATGCCCTAAATACAGTCACAATCTCTGTAATAATCAGTGCACCATACCAGTCTGGGAAGTTTCTTGGTGATGTCTCTTACCTAGACCTGAGGAAAGCACCAAATCTTCCTTTATTAATTATGGAATTATTCCATAATTCTCAACAGTTCCCTCCAGAGACTGTTCCCACCAAAAGTAACACCCCAACAAGGTATGGACTGCAGCAGAATGGATGAATTTATACCATATGGATTATTTTCCCTAAGCAGAAATCTTAAGAGAGACAGACTCCTCTTCTGTCTTCTCGGTCTTCTCCTCTGAAATAGCTGGAACCTACATTTGTTTTCTGACATTTCCTTTATTGTCTTCAAAATGACCTTGCTGTGCATCAATTGTTTTCTCACTTAGTCTTTTCCCTTCTCTGTAGCTTTCCAAGCTCTCTATGCTTTAAAGTGCTTTCCTTCACTTTATATAGGAGATTTTGTCTCTTTCACACTTTCATTTTCATTAAAATTTTGCTAGACAGAAGAATATAGGCCACTTCTTTTGCAACTCCACAATAGGCTAGGGTCTAGATATTGTACTGCATCAACATCAAAAAACAGATTTTGGTCAAAGGATATCTGTGATACTACAGTATGTTTGAAGAAACGTTAAGACTATTAAGAGGTAAGAATAAAATATCAACTTCAGAGAGCCTGCATTATTCAATAAACCTGAGACCTTGCAGATGAGCACAGGTTAGCCAACACACTGTGAAAAAGGAATTCTTGTGTATTGTGAGAACAAACCAGACTTTGAAACTTGCTGCGTCTCAACACAATCATGATATCAAACAGCCAGTCACACATGGGTACATATATTAAACTGCAGCACTTCTATCGAAACTGTTTGAAAGTAGCACTTTCTTCTGCCTCAGATCTGTTTCTTCTACATCCTCAGTGTTACACCTGCCTGCTCCAGGGAAAAGCCAAGTTTGCTACTATTGGACTTTGAAGTGAAAACATAGCAATGAGGAACTGAATTAGATTCTACATCTTTATGGATCTTCAAAAGAATTTGCATTTTATATTCCAGAAATATTATTCAACCATCTGTATTGTTTCATAATTTAGCATCAATGAAACCATGCCTTGAAGGCATTTACTAATCAGAACTGTTATTACAGTTTATAATTATTGAGAAATAGATAACTTTATGGAAGTTTGCAGGCATTTCAATTAGAAAACATTAAACACATCTACTGAAGACTCATTGTAAACCAGAAAAGACAAATCCCCAAGTTTTGTCCTTTGCAGCCATTTTTAATGCACAGTCCTTCCCCTTAGAAAGGAAACAGTGACATGAATGGAGCACTGACCCATTTATTAACCTACTGCACTTGTTCTACAGAGAAAAACTGTTGTCTAAGTAATAAAACAGAAAATTGAAAACAATTTTAACTCCCATTGCAATGAAGGTGTCACAGCTCCAATCTGAGAAAATCTTGTTTTGTGTCTTTAAATATGCAGTTGGAAATTTTTTTACAATGCAATAGAATATCTTACTGTAGAATGTCTACTTGCCAAAAAAAAAGACAATGTATAAACACCAGAAATAAAATTGTATGTGTCAAATCTGAGAGAAAAAATATGTTGCTTGTTCAAAATTGAATGAACTCTTTATAGAAATGTAGAACGTTCTGCCCCAGCAGGTTTAGTTACTCAGACTTCATTTTACTACGTTGTGCTAGGACAAAGATTTATGCCTCCATTAGAATAAAATAGAGCCAGCACAGACTACATCTGTTCTAAAGTAGAAAAATGGGGAAAGAATTATATTGCCAGGACCAATAGACACAATCACACCAACAGACACAAACCATTGCTAAGCATTTCTGAAAGATTATCTGAGCACCTCACTCAGTTTTGAGCTCTATTGCAATGAATTATCAATCTTTCCTCTTCCCTGTGGCCCAGCAGGGACACTCTGGTTCCAGCAACTGTTTTCCCTGGTTAATTCTGATCCAGTGACTTCTCTTGTTCTCTGTCCCAGTCAAACAAAAAATGGGGTTTGTTCTCAAGCAAGTTACAATTTATTTAGTATTCTGTATACATCCTAAAGGTCTTTTCATATTGAACAAAAAAACAGATGGCTGCTAAACTCTACTAAATATTCCAGAAAAAGAAAGTACTCTCTCCAACATTATTCCAAAAGTGGGAAGACTCTTGGAAGAGGACAGCTGATGCAGGTTATTTAATTTCAATGAATTTTAGCCATCTGAAATATAGATACCCAGTTCTGAATTAATTGTGCTGTATTTTTCTGTAGAGATGGCAAGAATATATAAGCAATTCTAGAGTATGATTAATTTTAGATGTCAACAGCAAGATGAAATTAAGTGCACCCCGGGGGTGACTATTTCTCTTTTCTAGATCAGAAGAAAACCTGAGGTGTCTAACCAGGCACTAGAGACCTGTAATATATATTTAAATGTTCACTAAAATTAGTTCCACCCTGTTTGCCTTACAGTTTATCAGAAAAAAATCGTAACTTTCATTTTAGACGGGGTTCTAAATGTCTACTTCTGTTTGTATGGCTTCTGATTGTATAGGTGATTTGCTGCATCATCAATGCTATCATCTAAAACTACCCAAGAAGCCAAAGAAACAATCCAGACAGAGAATTATTTGCTCTACAGTCATTAGGCCTATATACGGAGCACCATGCAGTGTAAGGTTTAAATCTGGAACCTCTGACATTGGGTAACCATGGAACAGGGAATGTCTGAGAATCCAGCATCTTTATGATTCCTTGTACATAGGAGTTAGAGTTTGGGTATTTGTGATGTTAGTTCAGAACACAAATAGTTTATACAGTCATCCAAAGGCACAGTTTTACCTATTTCATTTTTGTCTTCTGTGGTAGCAATTCGGTATCCTTGGATACTGAATATATATTGGATGTATATCCAATATATACTGAGTATATACTGGATTAAAGAACACAGAAAATCAGCATAACCACAAATACAGCATACATGACTACCAATAAAATCATAATAAAGAACTGTGACAATAGTTTAAAATACCTGTAGAAAATATAAATTCCCACTATCTGAATATCATATTACTAGAAGAGTGTAGCTCATGAAAACCAAAATTAGCAAAAACATGCTTTGATATAAATAATCCAATTTCTGAATTATTTTATTAAATGTGTTGTTTTATGCTATATTGTTTTATAAAATGTGCCATTATATGGTGCAGGCAGCATTCAAAATAAAAATGGGGGAGTTTACATATAGAAGAGATTTCTCTGCAGTACATACAAAGTTTTCTAGTTTACATCTGTGAAGTGGCTACTAGATTGTCATTTACTAGTTCATTTTTACAGTGTTTACATATATTTTTCCACAGTCAGAATGCATTAGAATGCAGATATTTGAGCACATTTTCTGTGCTGGACTAGCTCACCACTTAAAGTTAGGTATGATCCTTAAAGTGACAGTTTACTTTAGAGTACCACGTGTCCCTATTCTGTTGTTTTCAGTAGATCAGAATGCAGACAGCAGGCATGAAATGGAATGAACCAAACTGCTTCTGAGCATTTTTTCGTTGTGTGGTGGCAAAGGCCCAACCATCTACATAACCTCTCCTCTCCAAAGCTCTCCATCACATCTACGCTCTTTCTTTTACCTACTCTCTTCCTAAGATGGCCTTTACATCTCATATTCATTCTGTGTGATCAGCATAAACTCAAATTCCACAGTAATTTCATACATATTATAAAATTTAAAAATCAATTACATTGGTTTTAAAGCAGTATATGCCTTAAAACATTTTACCCAATGTCTATCAATGGCAATTCAGCCAAAGAACATTCATCTGTTTACTGGAAGGCTTCTGTTCCCTTCCTTTTCAGCACAAAGAGAAAATACCATCTTTAAGCAGGATGTTGAACAGAATGTTGCTTATAATGCAGTAACACACTTCCTTCCGAGCCAGAATTGGAGTACTACCTCAGCACACTGTTTTAAAAGGTTTCTTTTTACTGTAGATGCCATCTTTCAAAATTATTCTTACTGGTGACATTTGTTGCACTGGTGGACTCACTCTTTCCTCTCTATCAGTCCCTTTTATCTTTCATTCATGTAGTTATTTATTTCTTAAGCAATTTCCTAACATTTCTTTGCCATATTTGCAACAACCCATGGGAAAACAAAAACAAGCAACTGCCGGAACCATAAACAATTTTAAATTATTATCTATTTAGTATGTCCTACATACAAGTACTTTGCAACACTCTGCCTCAACAGACTTGCAGAATTACCTGGCAAGCATTCACAGTATGTAAATGGTATCAAAGGTTACTGCTAAGGTTCTTTCTTTGCTGTCTCTTCATGAAGATTTCTTCTTCACAGAAGAATAAAACCTAGCAACAAGGAATGGCAGAAGAATTGAGAAAGATTCTGACAGCGGACCTTTAACAGGTCATAAGCACAGCCAAACTGACAAGTAACATTTTGTCCGTGCCAAAAGATTTCTGCTTCAAAAAACCACTGAAGTTCAGGGTTTGGATGGATTTGTGAGAGTGTTGTCAGTCTCTTCTCTTGTCTGTAAGCTCTCCCATGGCAAAGGCCACTGTGGAGGTCAAAGGAAACATTCAAGTCAAGATGGTGACAGCCATTCAGGATAAAGGCAGAAGGTTAGAAATTATTATCTACGCCCTGCTGACTAAAATACAAAATTTTTTACACAATAAAAATGGTCAGTAAATTATATTTTTCAGAATATTTTTCTGTTAGCTAAGCTGAAATCTCCTTGGCCAAGTTTTCAATCTTGCACAGACAGGCACCAAAGAAATAAAACACTAAGCAGGCCAGTTTAGTTGTACTTTCAATTGTTTGCTTTTTTCCTTTGGTCATATCTGTTATTTTGGCAGTCATCTTTGTACATCCTTTGAAAGTCATACACTCTGCCTTTTTTTTTCCTTTTTTCACTGCAGGGGTCACAATGAGTTTACTTGTTGCTCTTGTCCCTATGAATGTACAGACCTTTGAGATGTCTCCCCCTCCATCAGGTAGTCTTGCCAGTAACAATGCAGCATCATCTGTAGAAACAAAATGCACATGACCCTTAGGACTTATAGTCTTGTTCAGATTTCCTTCCCTTAATTTATTTCTTCCCTCATGTATTCTCATCTGCACAACCCATTTTGACGCCTTGCCTGCATTTCTTTTTTTATTTTTTCATTTTGTTCACTTGTTTTTCTTCTTTGTTCTTTTTTATTCACCCTCATTTTCCACCAGTTCTATCTGTGTAATCTCCACGTTTTCTCAGATATTAGTCTTTCTTTTTCTTTTTTTTCTCACATTTTTGTCCAATTTGCAGTGCCAGGCTCTTTCTTTCCCATTTCTTTTGCAATTTAGAAAGCTCTAGAAGTGCTCCTCTCCCGCTTATGGCTAACCTATAAGAGCATTTATTCCCTCCTATTTCATTGTGATTTTTCATTGTTATTCTTTTCAGAATGTTTCTGTAAATTAAAAGGCCAAGGCTAGCCCATTTTCTCTTGGCCAGAAAAAGGAACAGATTCAGATCATGAGGTCTTAGTCCATTTCCATCACCAGCAAACTCCAGGGATCATAACTGGAATATGATTGCAGCAGCTGCAGCTGGCAGACCAGGAACCAAAATTTATATGAGCCCTGATGGACTCCTGATGGGGTAAGGCTGGCATGATAACATATATATCCTGCCATAAGGAGAAATATAACTCTAAAAAACAGTGTTAAACATTATATCATGGTGCCTGTCACCCTGAGAGAACTGAAGGAGGTTTTTTTTCTCTTCCTAGATTGTATTGTCATGTTACAGCCAAGACAGTCATTTACCATAGCCTTTTGAGGATTTTTTCATGCAATGAATATTATTGGTGTACAATTCAGTAGAAGATACTAGAGATCCTGGGGATCAGTGCTTTTTGCTTTCTTATCCTTCTTTTACCATTCCTTTTCATATTTCAGAAAGATTAATATATCCCTTAGTAAGAACACAAGGTAAAGCAATCTCACTGGGGAAAAGAGTTTATTCACTAGCACAGTCTCTGCAGATGTACATACTCTCATCAGATGCAACTGTATTCATAACTCAGCAAGACCAGAACTTTACCATTTACCAATTTTTCCTGCCTCTGTGTGGCCAGCTGCACAGTAACCACAGGTCAAAGAGACAGATATCAAAAAGGTCGGACTGGCAACAACTATACCCTGAGTATGCAAGGAGCCGAGTAAAACTGTAGATTCAGCTCTTGCCATTCAGTCATTTCAGCAGTGTTAATGTTTTCAGTTCTCTGTAACTCAGTGACACCTACAAGCAGCACCAAAGTCCCTCTGGACTGATCACACAGGAAGACAGGCCCTATTTTAAAGGCACTGCCACATCTTTAAAATAAGACACATGTAACTGTGACAATCCAAGTGAAAAGACAGTGATGAATGGTTAATGCAATGCAACCATCATAAAACTACATTATGCCTGAAATTCATTAATTTATGTCTTATTGACTTATTCAGATTCCATCCACCGTGGAGCCTAGTCACGCTGGCTTGGTTGATGCATTGCTGACTGTTTGCAGGTTCATTCATTTAAGCAGTAGTTACAGGCAGATGGTATGTGCTTTTAGCAAAGATTAAGGCCACAGTTCTGTGCATGGCAATGTGTGTAATGCTGTATGTACGTCACGTACTTGAGTTCCTTAGTACGTCACATGCATTTATGCATGGCTTTCCAGAAATCACTTTTCCAGAACATGATCTTTCTATATACTTTATAAAAGGACCAGAGTTTTAAAAGGAGTCATTGCTCTTGTTCATGAAGCTTTTCATTCCTTTTACTTCTCTGTTGCTTCTGTAGCTTTCTTTCTAAGATATTTCTATTCCTATTAAAAGTCCATGTATGTGCATTTATAAACCTGTGATTACCACACCTACCAAAATTTTACAATTCTGATGAATCCTTCAGCCAACGCTGCACACTTCCATCCATCCTGGTTGGGAAAGAAAATCTCTTTCTACACAAGGTATGTGAAGCTCTGTAGATACCTTCCTGTACTTATTGGAATCCACTTATTCTCAAATCTAAAAAGTAGGGACCACCTGTCCTGGGTAACTCAAAATGTTGTTGTATGACAATAATTATCTGTGAAATTGTCATATGCCCAAAACTATTGTCATCTCTTGAAGACCAGCAGCCAGAAGCAGACTGAGGACGTCAGGGGTGCCAACACCTTCCTAAGTTCAGGGTCATTCAGGCAGAAGCCTCTTGCATTTCTCTTTTGTCTCACTGGGAAGGTGGGACAGTGCAAGACAGAAACTCTTTTGATTCTCTCTGAGCTCTGGAGGAGGTTGCTTCATGAGAGGCTGCATTTTGCCATCCAAAACTGTTTCACAGTGAATTTTACACCACCTGTCCCCAGTGTGGAGCTGCTCAGGGCTAGACCATCATTCCACAGTGTTTGACTGGTTGATTTCTTTCCTCCCCACACTGAGGCAGTGACCTCAGCACCAACACCAGTGGGCTCCAGCGGGCAGCAGGAGGAGGCAGCAAGCAGCAGCACTGACCCCACACATACGCACTCAGCCACGGCCACCAACAAGAGCTGGGGAGGCTGATACCATGAGGCTGGAGCTCCCTAGTAATGCCCCATCTGGCACCAGAACTGCTTTGCAAGCTCCTGCCTTCCTGGTTTTCTATTCCAGGGGGATGGCTGAGCCCAGCAGGACTTGTCTGCCGCCTTTGTCTCTTGGGTCGTGTGGTTGTCTGCACAGTGTGCCATCTTGGGGGAAGGGTTTGTCCCTTTCATACCTTTGCCTCTTGGGGGTCATCTGTGAAGCACACAATCTTGGGGGAGAGGTTTCTCCACTATTTTGTTTCTCTTTGTTCCCAGGGAGCCAGGAAGATTCAGCAACTTTATAATTAATGATTATCACCATTATTTTTTGCCTGTTGCTGTTTCATTTTTAAGTAAACTGTTTCTTTTTCACTTATATCTCCCCAAATTTTTCTCTCCTTATTGGTGGAAAAGGAGTCATTAAAACTAAAAGGGGAGATGTCTCATTTTAGAGCGTCCTCCCCTGAAATTGGCTTAAACCAAGACTCTCTTGATGCAGGAGGAAATGCATCTAGAAATTCTATCATGATGTCAATTACCACACTACCATATCCTTTTTCAGGTATTCTCTTGCTAGATTATTCATCACAGAGCATATATTATTCAGATAAGTTCCTGCTGATTTAAAAAGAAAAAAAAATTATGTTAGAAGTACTCAACTTGAAATTGCACTACTTTAAACTCTGCCATCTTAGTCAGCCCATGTCTGTTATCAGATTTTTTTTTTTTTATTTTATTTTTATTTTTTTTGGCCAATGGAATGATTTTTAGCAAGAAGCACAGACCCATTTTCAAGATCCATTTGTAGGTCATTAGTATCTCTTGAAACAAAAGTTATAAGGAGGGCTATACTACCCAAAAGTTAATTAATAAATTAATTTATTGGCATCTGATTCATTTACCTCCTCAGTTCTCCTTCTGTGGCTGCAGAGAATGAATACTTCATGATCTCATTGTGACCAGGCTATAGTGCCACAAAGCATACATGCTTAGCATTACTTAGAGGAAAGACTGGCTTGCAAACAATAGCAAAAATTCACTCTGAGGTTTGCCAAAGTCCTGGTTCAAGTACGTGGGCTTCCTTCAATCTTAAATTTTGGGAATGCATTCCTATCCCACAATACACTTTATATATATATATATTTCTACCTATCACGACTGCTATCACTACTGCTGCAATTTGTTTGCATTCATGGTGTGTGATGCAGCATGGAAGAGGGCAAAGAAGTTTATTCTCAGCAGCAGTAATGGCATGTGAATATAAAATACAGACATCAATTTAAGATAGTGCTGACATGTCTTATACCTCCCATATATTAAAAAATAGTGTAGATATACAGCAGAGTCATCTCTCACAATAATTTTCTTCTCATCTACCACCAGTGATTTTAATGAAGTTACTTTGGATTTACATTGGTATGCTAAGACAGGGAAGTTTACATTATAGAAATATATAAACGTAAGGGCTTGAGAAAAGCAGACAGCTTAAAAGCTCAGAGACCTTGAAAAATGTGATTATGTAGAAGTACACAATAAATCATGGTAATTTGTGTGTACTTGTCTCAGATGATAGCCATGTTTGAATGTTTGAAAACTTATCTCTAGAAATACATGACAACAATTGCTACAGCTATATACTTTCTAGATATATCCTAGTGGTAAAAAATTGTACAGATAAACAAGGCAGTATATCTGTGTATAACTGCTGTTTAAGTGAATGGAGTAAATATTACAGTCTACTAGTAAATTCCATACAACTTTGTATTACTTACAACATCAAGCTTGATATATCATGTATCACAAGCAAAAAACATTTTTTGATGGACAACTGTGATGTGAAAAAATAACAAGCCTGAGGAAAATCAAGGAAGATTTCTCTTCAAAAGCACTTTCAGCTGCAACTTGTATTTTTCCAGGTTATTAACAGAAATTCAAATTCTCAGAATCAGAAAGTTCCAGACAATAAAATATTAGTGTTAATTCCACTTAAAAAAACCAGAACAAAACAAAAGAAGAACCAAACACACACACACACTGAACCTTTTCTCATTGCCTTTTTCAGTTCACCTTATGAGCCTGTGGTGTTCCAGAAACCCTTCAGATTCTGACAACCTCTCCTCATAACTGTGATATAGATAACATTGCTCGAAGGCACTTCAAATAAACATCATTGAAAATACCCACCCAGCTCCACAGAAAAAGCTGAAAAATATATGATCTTATCTATACTCTCTAAAATATCATTTCAGTAATCACAAATCTTGTACAGGAACTGGTGAAAAATAAAGAGTCAACAAGGGATATTTATTACCCTAGTCTATAATATGAATAAGTGGAAGTTTTCTCATAGTCTGCTTTCAGTTAATCTAAAAAATGTTGTCACATTCAATTTATTGCTATTTTGTTTCATGTGCCAGACTTAACATAAAGATAACTTTTTTTATACTAATGGGAATTTGAGTTATTCAGTAAATAACAAACTTGGTACCTTAAGTATCTCATTTTTAAGATTCAGTTGACTACATCTGAATTCACAGCCTGAATTCCAAAATTAAGACATTTTAACAAAATCACATGAATTTATTTAAGATATTTCTTTTTGGCTGGGGTGAATTTGACCTTGTCCAAAAAAAGCTATTGTTCTATATTATATTTCTGTTTCTACATCATTGTTGCACCTGAGAACTGAATGTTAATGCCACTTTATGGACATAAATAGCAAAAAGATTGTTTCTCCTGGTCAGTTTCAGGTTTTGGTGAATTTTTTCCCTCAAGATGTATGTTTAACTATTCTATATCAATATCTAACTACACAAAAGAATACCATTAACTGGGAAGATGCAAAATTCTTCTTTGTTTTACAAACAGGCTAGTTTTCTCCTGGCTGTACACTAGATAATGTTACAACAAGCTCATATTATGCTGTAGAGATGACTAAACACTTGCTTAATCACTTGGTACTGCTAGTTAAATATAAAACCAGGAAAATAGTAAGTGAACAACATTTTCATATTTGGAGGCAATGACTTGCCAATCCAATAGTATTTTTAGTTACACATATATATCTCTAAACACACACCATGTGTGAAGGCCTACAAGACCTTAAATAAGCCTCTGGGGTTTTAAATTTCATACAGCCAAATACGAGCTTCTCAATAAATACCTTATTTCACTGAACTTTCTTCTTAGCCTTATTTCTTGTTACAATGCAAGTTGCTCAAGAAATTGCAACTTTGGTATGTTCATAGGCAGGAAAAAGGTGAGATCTTGGTGGCTGATGATGAACAAGGAAGTTAGGTAAATGTCCATGGGTTGCACTTATTATAATTTTTTGGGTTTTATTCAACCATAAAAAAGGACAATATTAAAAATAAATCTGAGCAAATAGCCCATGCTATTTTCTATAATTACATAGTGCAATTATATACAAAATATATAAACATCTGCCTACTCACAGAAAGTCACTGGCAGACCCTACAAACTTGTCATTTAGTACAAGGGTCTTCCTCAGTTGAAGACTGTATTGCGCCTTTCCAATTTTCCAGTATCATGCTTTTTCCTATTTACTCATCTTCTTCTACAAGAATTATTTAAGAACACTACAGATTATTTATTTATTTATTTGCATATTTGTAATCTACAGCATGGTACAGCAACATTCTGGTGCAGATTCCAGGTTTAAAGCTGGTTCCATTTTCAGAGAACTTTGGAGCACAATGGCCTACCACTCTTTATTTTACAACTGATTTACCAGATAGATTATGCTGTGTTAGGAGTACTTGTGCTGTCTGAGGGAAGGGAGAAAAGAGCTGTTTTTCTTACTCTGACCCTCTACACAGTCAATGGGTATCAGTAGTCACGGAGAAAGAAAGCAGAAAGAAAGCAGCAAAGATTGCTACAAGCCATATCTGTATTTCTGAACAAGAAAACTAGCTTCTCTTATTTGTTAGTTCTTGGCTCAGGAGCTAGAAATTCATCTCCTTCCTTCTATGTAAATAAGATTGTGCCATAATTATACTTGACTCTCATCAATTTAGCTTCTTGAAGAAACAACCTATCAATTCCATATTTATTGGCCATTTTGCTGATAATGCATGCTATTAGTTTAATCAATATTGATACAACTATATATTAGTAAAGACATAAAGTTGAAATATTGACTACAAAACAAAATATTTCAGAATATTTAGTTGAAGGAAAGAAAAAAGACTTTGACTTTTCCCTGGAAAAAAACCCACTGCATTAAATTTAGCAGTCATGAGAGAGTCACATGTCCCAGAAATGTGTCTTGGGACAGAAATACTTTTCAGCAGTCCATACTGATCACAGTCCATAGAACTGCTGAAAATTAGAGATTAGGAAACATTATTCTCCAAGTGTCTTATCCAGGAGTTATGAAATTATTTGCATTATACTTTATATTGTATACATACTTTTATTTTCATTTTACTTTATCTTGATTCCATTTTTATAAATAGCCAAGACTTTTCTTGTCTTTTAAATATTAAAACAGCAACAACAAAAATAAAACAAAAAAGCCCAGCAAACAAAATATTTCAGTAATCCCACTACTATTAGTTACCAAATTTAGAAAGCCAAATTTGCATAATGAAGTTTTTATCTAGACAAGAGAATTGTAGGGGTTTGTTTTTAAACCTCTCTACTAGATTATACTGGATTAAACAGTTCTCTAATCAGGTAGCATCATCTGGTAACAGAAAAGGTCACAATGGTGACAGAACTTCATTATTCCATACACCAGCATTTCCCACTTTGACTCTGATTTTTGTCACACCTATAATACAGAATCAGAGAATTATTAGGGTTTGTAGGGACCTCTGGAGGTCATCTGCAAACCTTCCACATTCACATATGCTCCATCATTGCTTGGTCAAATCCTTGTGTGAACACATTTTACAAGGTCTCACAGCATATGTTTTACCTTTATATCTAATTTCAAAACATGCTCTGAAGTGCAAATTGAGCTAAGATTACTCTTGTGGTAAGAGCTAAGATCTGTGAAATGGGTTAAATTATGGTTTTATGCCTGACTTCTACAAGACCAAGCCTTGATATGCCAATACTAATAACTGCCAGTGAGGTAACATGATCCACTCCCAGATTAGGTATCAGTGTGGGCTAGAAGCAGCATTCAGATAAGTTAAAGAATATTTAAGATCTGGGTTCAAAGAGAAAGTTAAGATCTGGTCACAGCTGGTCCAGGTATCTTATCCTGAAGTCTTTTCTCTTAGCTGGGATAGCTGGGATTAGCATTAAAATTTGAGAAAATGCAGGCTAAAGATATTTTAAACTGATAACTAATACATATATAAGATGAAAAATACTGTGAACAGATCTAATGATAAAATGTTGGCACAAAATTGGGAAGAATTCCTGATTTATCATTATGTTTAGAGTTGACAGTAATATATAAGAAAGCATAGTATGAATAATTCTGTTGGTGAAGCCTGAAATGTTGGCAGCATTCAATAAGAGCAGATGTCGACAAGTTCTCTGTTTCTTTTGTGTGATAAGACACTGTTGGTCTCATTTTAAGGTTAGAATTGCTGCTTGGCAATCACATCAAGGAGTTATATGTACTGACATGTTCGACAGGGCTTCCATAAGAGCACTGATTCCTCATGGCATGCTCAAAGACCTTGCTGACCTGCTGCAGCAAAAGGACTTCAACGTCTGTACTCCACCATCTATCTAGGAACATCAGTGCAGTGTGACCTTGGCTCAGTTTTACTGAGAAAAATCTTGTAAAGTGAGAAAGTATGCAACGAAGTCCAAAAAGGTAAGGGGAAAAAAGACAAATATAATTGCTCAAATTGTAATAGTTGGCAGATCAGGAATTCAGGAGGGAAAATAAAACTACTGGCCCAAAAGGTACCTTCTTCTTCTTAAAGAAGAAAAGATAATCTAAAGATAAAAACTCAAAAAGAGTGAGGATCAACCGACTGTAATGCATAAAAGTGGCCAGCATTCACACTGGTTAGCAATGGCTTGGAAAATACCAGGATCATGAGCTTACTAGTAGTAGTTTGCCCATGTTAGATACCTATTGTGCACATTATCCAACCAGTAATTTCTCAAATATGTTTCCAGCTTATCATGTCTCTGCACACTGCAAAATTGTCTACATACAACAACAAAGAAAAAAGGGTTACATGGCTAAGTAAACAAATCTGATGAATGACTAAGACCACTGCTAAAATTAAAATTTGGGTTAAGTCTTCAGTACAATGGTCTGAAAGGTTTTCATGGAAAATCTGTAGGGATAAAACAAGTATAAATGCTAGCCTACTCTTTATAGATGGATTAATGGCAACATGAGCCCTGGCCTCTGAATAAATTGCATGTTAAGGTCCCAGTTTAAACAAGCTGACTTCACTGATCTATCATAAAGGTCAGCTCTGAGATTAAGACTTGGATAAGGGCAATTGTAATGGCATGTTCTACAGTCAGTTTAATGTTGAATCCCAGGATTCCAAGCAAAAGAGGGCTGAAATCCATAGAGACTAGTGTCAACTACTGTTGAAAGTCCACTGTTAACAGGCTTACTTAGTCAGTGTCTAAGGGTGAGCTTTAGCACAAGACTGAAAGTCAGATCATAGATTGAATTGTCTCTCCTTTGGAATTTTGAAAGGCCTGGAGAAGTGTAGATTATGGACTAGTAATAATAAAGTGGACTCTGAAGTTACATACTTCTCACTTTGGTTAAAAGCCAGGATAAAATTTAAGGAACAAAAAAGCATGAGTTGCAGAACTATATTTTGTTGTTTCTAAATAATTTTTTACACATGTCAAAGGAGAACTGAACTCTTCTTACTGTTTCTGCTGGTGTTATAAATTAAAACTCAAATTAGAATTTTAGTCAGATTCACATGGAAATGCTGTTTTAACTGATGAACCTAAAAAAGGTGAATAATGTCTCTTATGATGTCTATATTATGTTTTACATTCAGGTTAGTCTTAGAAAGAAGGTTAGGATTTGGGAAAATTTAGATTGAAGAATTAGATCTAGGAATTCTAGGAATTTTACTCTAATTTTTTAAAAAGCTAATGGTAATATGCAGTTATTTATCTTGCTGTGCATGTAGATATCTTAACTAAAATTAATATAAACTTCAAGGTCCAAGGCCAGAATCCTAGGGTGAAGGTTCCACGATTCTGTTTGCTAATTAGTTCTGCAGATCGTTCCAGGGTGAAATGAGGACTGCCTCAAGTAGGAAGGCACATCTTTCAGTTTGAGTGCTTGGAATAGAATCACAGAATCATTAAGGTTGGAAAAGAGCTCTGATATCACAGAGTCCAACCTCTGACTGATCACCACATCAGCTAAATCATAGCTCTAAAGTGCCATATCCAGACATTTCTGGACCACTTCCAGGGTCAGTGACTCTGCCAGTCACTTTCCAGACTTCCTGGAAAGCCTGTTCCAATATTTGACGACATTTTCAGTGAAGAAATTCTTCCTGATGTCCAACCTGAATGTAATTTGCTTCATCTTGAGGCCATTTCCTCTCCTTTTGTTCAGTTTTCTGGGACAAGAGACTAACCAAGAGACTGACCCCCACCTGTCTACAGCCTCCTTTCAGGCAGTTGTAGAGTGATAAGTTCTCCCCTGAGCCTCCTTTTCCCCAGGCTAAAGAACCCCTGTTCCCTCAGCTGACCCCTGTTGACTCATCTAAAGACCTTTCACGAGCTCCATTGCCCTTCTCTTGACATGCTCAGTGCCTCAATGTCTTTCTTGTTATGAGGGGCCCACAGCTGGATACAGGACTTGAGGGTGCAGCTTTGACAGTGCCAAAAATAGAGGGACAAGGTAGAAGTTTTATTGATCCCCTTCCATTCTTCACCAAGAATCAGAAACTTTATCATTCCATATTGGTTGTGCCCAAGGTAGCTTCTGACCACCTCATATCCCACCAGCCCTTCTCTGTTCATAAACAGCAGGTGTAGCAGGGCACCGCCCCTGGTAGGCTCACACACCAGCTGTGTCAGAACATGGTCAGAAGGAGAATTCAATGCACTATTTAAATAAATTATATTTCTCACACCTCCTGCAAGGCCTCCAGTTCCTTAAAGACTAAACAAAAGATCTCAGGGGCCTTACTTCCATTTCTATAGCACTATTTGTTTTACTTATCAAAGATATGTTTAGGAGGATTAGAATTCAGATTTTTAAAGTCTAGTCCAAATATCTGCAAAAACCTTCAACTATTAAGGATGATGACAGTTCATCATATAATTTTCAGTAACAGAGAAAACAGGTTTGTCCAGTTTATGATTATGGTTAGGCAGCATATTCAGGAAAGTAAGTAGCTCACGTGTGTATTACTGATTATTCTACAAAAGCTGAAAAGAGTGAGGATGAATGGCGACAGCAGGAGCTGATGTGCTATTGCTAGTATCAATTTAAATATAGTTGATTACCCCTAATTGTGGTCTAAATTTTAAACCAGAGTTAGACTGTGTTCCTAATTCAGATCTACTTATTTGAATTTAGTGTTAATTAAAATTTAGTGTAAATTTAAATTTACAGATATAATGTGTCTGATAGAAAGACAAATTATTTTCCAAACCAACTGCAGTTACATAGCCTTTGAAAAAAATTCAGCACTATGCTGAGATTACAAGTTGACAAAGCTGAAGCTGAGAGATTTGTGTTTATTCATTGATCTTGGAATGTCTTTTATTGCAATATAAGGGCAGATAATAAGAGACCTATTGCTCTTTCAGGCATCAGGGTCTGATTGCTTGATCAGTGACTTAGATCTGTGAAGAGTGGAGATTATAATGGAATATTTCAGAAAGAAAAATTATGTCTGTATCTACATGAGATTTTTGCCATTTGTACAGGAGGAAAGACTGCATTGCATTAAATCTTGGTTTACAGTTTGGATCAATGAGAACATTGGTCTTAGTGACAGAAAAACAGTCTGAATGAAGGGGTTTTATTCTTCTGATTAATCCAAGAAGTCCTGTGGAACTAAACAAGTTACTGAAGAAAATCAGAAGCTAAACCCTACTAGAAGGTCTAACCAGTGAGGGGACACATGGCTCGTAAATTGAGCCACCATTCAGGCTAGGCCTGGTTGAGCTAGCTTCAGGCTAAGTGTAGAAAAACAAAGTGTTTACTGGAGTTTCCTCAGTCCAGCTTGTTTTGAAAGAGACAATTTGAACAGAGATGATAACATTTTACTGCCAAAAAATGGTTGACCTGTATTTATTAGGCTTCAGTAGCATAAATGCATGTGAAGGCTAATATTAGTCTGTTGGTTTTGGCTGAGATGGAATTCATTGTCTTCATAGTATATATGGGGCTTTGTTTCAGATTTCATGCTGAAAACAGGGTTGGTAACATATTGATGCTTTAGCTACTGCAGCTAAATATCAAACTTAAATCCTTTTCTGCCTCTCAGCCCACTAGCGAGGAGGCTGGGAATGCACAGGCAATCAAGAGAGAGCAGAGCTGGGATAGCTGACCCCAGCTGATCAGAGGTACATCCCATTATGCTGAGCAATAAAAACTGCAGGAAGAAGGAAGAAAAAACATTTGAAGTTAAGGCATTTGTCTTCCCCAGTCACTGCTATGCATGGCAGAACCCTGCTTTCCTCAGGATGGCTGAGCCCCTGCCTGTCCATGGAGAGTAGCAAATTAATTCCTTGCTTTGGTTGCATGAACAGCTTTTGCTGTACCTATTAAACTGCCTTTGTCTCAAACCATGAGTTTCCTCAGTTTTAGCTTTCAGATTCTCTCCTGCATCCCATTTATGGGAGAAGGAAGGAGGGAATGTAAATAGCTGTGTCATGCTGTGCCTACTGGGGTTAACCTTCAAAATTTTGTCAAGAGCAGTCCTTCAGATAGAGGTGAGATCACTGAGAATTAAGCCATTTTGTTAGCAGTAGGACTGATGATTAGTCTGGATCCTCAAATAAAACAGATCTTGCTTTATAGTAAAGCTTAGCATTATGATTCAGATTTACCAATAATCTTCTTAAATTGCATTTTCAACAAAAAATAATACTTCAGGATAAAGCTTAATCAGATACAGCTTGAGCTATTCTCATGGGTATCAGGTACAGAAGGTAGAAAGACTCCAATTTCATTGAGAAGAGACCTTTAGGTTGAGCTGAAAACAGATGTCATATTAAGCACAGGGCTGAAAGTACATTTCATTCCCCTATCTTTTAAGTCAGCTTTCAGTAGCTCTAAACTCTGCTAAATGACAGAACTTCAGCTAAAGACTTATTTACACTTAAAAGTTAAACAGAAAAAAA
>VWZN01005969.1:436330-448285 GCA_013396955.1 Regulus satrapa | reverse complement strand
TGTTTTGGTGGGGGGACAGATTTTTTGTTTTCCAGTTTGGTTTACAAATGAGCTTCAGACAAGGACAAGACAGAAGTCTTTAATGGGTTTCCTGAACTCATTTGAATCGTGCCTTTTGTTTAAGCTTTAGGGTGGCTTCCGACAATCAAAAGCACAGAAGAGAGTTAATTTTTAACAGGTGTTCAGAATTGAAATTAAGACACATTTGTTTGATTTAGGTTAAAGTCAGGTCTCAGAAGGCTAGCATGTTTCTAAACAAAGCCTAGGCATAGGATGATGGCTGTGGTTCTGCAAACAGGAAATGTCAAAACTGATGCTATAGCCTGATTGAAAGTAACCTTTGAGACAGATGGGAACAAGCATGTGGTTGATGTAATTAACAAAACACCTTGTCTTGAGACACAAAACAAGTAAAGAGCTAAAGTTATAGGTGGAGTTTGGATTCATTTACAGGAAAGAAAATATCAAATAAATATACTGTACTAAGGAGACCTTTAAAGAAACAAACTACACAAGCTCAGATTTCAATTGAACAGTTCTTACCTGATTTCATTTAATGTCCAAGGTTGCTAACCCTGGGTTAACGTACATAGTTCTAGGTTGCCAGATAACTGACAACCTGAAAAATTTCTATCGCATTTGGTCACAGATCAAACTGTGCTTCTCCTTTTCTCAGCTACCCAGGGCACCACAAATAGGTTATGGTTAAGGGAAGTTTTTTTTAAGCTAAGGTTTTTGGGAGGTTGAGGGGTTGTTTTCCTGTTGTTTTGTTTTTGTGGGTTTTTTAAATTCCTTCTTTCTTTGTAGATTGGGAACTTCATATTTTTGTTTGGATAATACAGTTATTGCTTCACAGGTTTTGAACAAGAGAAAATGAACTTTTCTGGAGACCTTGTGGCGAGATGTTTTCCATAATGAAAAAGATGACTTCCATAATGAAAAAGATGACTTTTCCCTGCTAGAAGACATCTGCTAAAGACAGATCTTGAATCTTCAGCCTGCCTTTCAGATGTGTTTTGGTGAACAGTGTTTGAAGTGAACACTCCATGAGAAATATTTCCCTGTTTATCTACCAGATATGAACAGAACGTTTCCTCCAGGAGGACACTGCAGGTTCTCACTACAAGGGGGTAGAGGAAGGATGAAAGGATGGAGACGGTGCTGTATCTGTAAGCCTCAGAACCAACAATAATTAATAAACCTAGACAGGAAAGGAAGAAAAGGAGAAAGAGAGAAGGGCAGACCCTTGCCATACCTTATCTCAAAGAATATCACCCAACACCATTCACTCCAAAAAGATATACCTCAGTTATCTGGGACACAAATAGAGAGCATAAGGAATTAAATGCCTCATTTCAGAGCTCAAAAAGGGAAAACAGTCTGGCAGATTATGCTAGTGTTTTTCAAGTTCACTTTATTCTGCTTCATACTAGTCCTCAAAGATCTGAAAGCTTGTGTCTTGGCCAATTTGGGAGGATTTTCACATGGCTAACCCAAAGGTCATCTTCAAACCAAATATCTATTGCCTAATCTAATACCACAGGGAATCTACAGCATCTAAGAAAAAGCCCTGGTGTTTTCTCTTAATGTTGTTCTTGGAAATAGCTTTGCTGTCTTGGCTGAAGCATCCAAAAGGGAAATCCAGTTGGATACAGATATTTTTCACAGAAAATTTCAGCACCATATTACAGAAGTTTGACAGACTTTGAATTTGAAACAAGATGCAAAAAATTACAAGTATCTACCAGCCCCCTTTAGGATATTGACTAGATAAGTAATAAATTCTGCATGCTTTTTTAACAGGTTAAAACAAAATCCCTGCCAATTAAATTAAAGTGGAAAATAAATTTTTCATTTTAATATTTTAGCCTTAAAAGAAAGAAAACATGGAAAACTTGACACTGTAACAAATCTTGCAAACTGCCAAGTATTAACAAACTCTAGATACACACTGAAAAGCTAGAAAACTTCTGATGTGAGTTGGTATGGTAAACAAGCCCTCCTCAGATTTAGGAAAGAAACAAGCATTCAAATGCCTTTGCTGAAACAAAATCCCCTCTAATCTAAAAATCAAGGCTTAAGAACGAATTCCAGAAAGTTGTCCCAAACAATATCAAATGCACTAATTGAATCCTTCATTTTTATTTAACCTTCATTTTTATTCAGTATGGCAGTAATTGTAAGAAACCTTTGTAATCTGCTCTTGAACCAAATTAAGTATTAGAGAACGTGCAGCATTTCCAAATGCAAGAAGGAGAGCCTTGGGGTCAATAGGATTAACTCCTGTTTCTTCAGCTTTACTGTGCAAAGATCACAGAGAGCATGATAGGTTTCTTCAGAAATTCTGTGGTTGATTTACAGGAGCTGGCAGAATAACTAATAAATCCAGAGGCACTTCTGCTGCTGTTTATTGTACTTGTGGTGAATACCATAGAAGAACACATTACCCTCAGGAAAACAACTTACGTTCTTCAAAATGCTAAGAGGGTATTTTTTTCATTTGTAGANGGAGTTAGTGCTGTGTAACAAATAGAACATTAAATAAATTCTTAACTACTGAAAGATGAAATTATATATGTCAAGAGAAGCAAAAGCAGGTTTCTTTCTGGTATCATCGAAGCTGCAATGAGGTACACATATTTGCGGTGGTGAAGATAATGGATAAAAGTTGATACTTTCAATTCTGTATGCAGGAGGTAGTGAAATGCCAGTATCAGACAAATTTTCTTTTTAAAGGGCAAATGCTGTCCCTCTTGCCCTCTCAAAGGGTTCATTAATAGGAAAGAGCATATTGCCCCCAAAGTATATGGTGAATACCTGGCAGAAAGGATTGCTTTGTAGGCTAGCCATTGATTTAAAGTTCCTTCTTTCTATCTCAGGGGCAGGCTCAAAGTTATCTTTTCCTTATGTCCAAATGTAAAGATTATATTTTGCAGAAACATCAGTTACTTCATGGTTTATTGACTGAGAAAAAGATGAGGTGTCCTCATGCCTGTTGATACTCAGCCCTGGAACTAGGATACATTTCCACCTCCTGGTTGGCCAAGACTTAAGGAGAAATCAAGTGATGGTGTGAAACCATGTCTGCTGAAAGTTAAAGCTATCAAAGCGAATCTCAGAGCTAGCTACAGGCTGGTCTTTTTTATTCTAAGAAATTCCATGTTCCTGCATTGACACACAGCAATCACTTTTACAAGGCAACAACCAAAATCTTGTCTTAAGCAAAAATGTGTTCCTGTGTTCCAAATACTTAGAGACTGATTCAAACCCTACCAGCATAAGAATATCTTTGAATTTATTGACATCTTTGTATATTCTAGCATGAAAGGGGGAAAACTTCTAACACCAGAAGCAGAATTAATCAATAAGTGTTGAATTGATTCATATAATGATGTTTCCCCTAAGCTCTTCTGAATAATTTCATTCACAAAGGAGAATGAGACAGTCATTTTCATTTACCAGTATGTCAGGGATTTCTAAACAGGCTTCGAATATCTACATTCATTTAGCTGCATCCCTGTTTGAATGGCTTAAAATGATTCACCAAAGCATTTGAGCAGTCATTTCCCCCTGAATTCTGGAGGTTAGTTTCGACTCTGCAATCATAATGAAAATCCATAAAATAAAAGGATGCACTGGCTACAGATAAAGTCAGTAGTCAGTAAAAATTCAATACAACTGCTAATTTTTTCATAAGCAATACTAACACAAGGTTATACCCTCCCTCTACTTTATCACTTTAGTTCTCTTTTTAAGTTTCAGATTATATCACTACTAATACTGAATGCTTTTGAGCAGTTCAGTGGAACCAAAACAATACTTTATGGGTTTTGCAGCTTTCTTATACAAATTTTTCATCTCAAAGTCTACAGCATACACTGTGATAATTTTTTACTTAAGGTGTCACCTTTTTTGAGAGAAAATGTGGATAAAGGGTTTTCCCACTGAAAATGACCACATTTGTGTGGAAAAATCTGTGTTTAAAAACTAGACATTTTCACTTTACAGTAGAAAAATTAATTATTCATTCTCCAAGGGGTGAATGGTCATGCCCCTGAAGTGCACAAGAAGTGATACCACTGGTCCCCAGAAGTTCAGACTCTCTAAGGGGTGTTGAGATGCCAGTACCCTCAGCCTCTACATGCCCTGAAAGGCATCACAGGGAGTGATGCACTGGGAAGAAGGGCATGTACCTCATTCTCTTGTCTCTCAGCAGAGCTGAAGTCCCTCTCTCCAGCAAGCAGGACACATCTGCCCTAATCAGGACATGGACCTGTGAATAACCTCTCTGAAAGTGGCACTTAAGACACCTTGGTCCTTTCTAACACAACAGACACAAGGAAGAGAAGGAAGAGCATAAAAGGATGAGCACAACTGTCAGGAACACTCTGACAGAACTTCCCAGGTACACTGACACCAGCTCAGCAGCTTCTTTAACTTCTTCTTTCCCTGGGTTAAGCAAGAAGGCTCTTTGTCCCAGTCCTCTTTCTGGGCTAGCATGTTTGGGCACCTTCAATGGCTGTTGGGAGGAAAGCATTAAAAGCAGAAGAATAGCAAAGAGGATGGTAGATTCATTCAAGTAACCTTGCAGCTGGGTATGGCAAGGCCTGGAAAACAATGCTGTGGAAAACCACATATATTGTGCCTTTTGCTGTTCATCCTCTGATTGTTTTGAGGAGTAGAATCTCCGTGTAGAGATAACATAGGTGTTTACAGAGACTTGGAAGCACTCTCACAGACCTGCTTGAGCTCCCAGCCTTGGGAGAGAGAATATCAAAGCTCAGAGATCATAAAAGAGCACAAGGGAGATCACAGCATGGGCTGCGTGGGCCCTTGACAAATGGATGCAATCATCAGGACAGAGTAAGCCTGGTGGTGCCAGCATTCCCTGTTGTATGTCTCCACTCAAGTGTTGCTTAAAGATCCTAGCAAGGTTAGTGAGGTAATAAAATAAATTTACTCTTTGCATTTCAGCCTTGGTTTTGTGATTGCCAGCCTGTGTCAACTCACACAGCAGCAGATGCAAAGACTCTGAGAGCACGATACACGGTGTTGAAGTAAGCAGTGGCTTGGTTAAGTAACACAACAGGCAGCTGGGACTGTGTGAGCTATAAGCCCATAGCTGGGGCCCAGCCCAAGGGTGGGTCTTTAGGGTCTTTGCTGACCAGACAGGCACTGGTCCAGTAAGGTCAGGTCAGCCAGAAAAGCCCTGGGATTGGCTCCTCTGCAGTGCCAATCTGCTGTTATCCAGCTGCTTCATCAATACCAATGACTTGAACCAATTACCAGCTGATGCTGGCTCGCCTCCTTTCCCCCTTGACCACTTTCTCTCTTTTGGATTTTGTCATGCTATAAATATTTTTATATATGAGCTTTTTATATGTGAGCTACTTGGTAATCTGGTCTCGACTCTCCTACTGCTCACTGTAATTTTATCCTTCTTACCTTTCAACAGAATTTCTCACAAGTCTTCTTCAGCAGTGTGAGGTTGTGCAGCTGAGACAAACCAGAGCTGGACCTTGGAGCTTTGGGACACAGGCAATTAAACATTTTATAAAAGAGAGTGGTTCCAGCAATAGTTCTTCTCCTACCTCTTCCTAACATGATCTGCATGACATAGGATAATGCAGGAGATAATCAGTGGTACACAGCTGTTAAAATATATCTGCAATAACACAGATTTATGGTCTTACCAACTGCAATATAAATGCCTGCAGAGCACACAGGATTTTCAAGGCACTGTATTTAAAGTAAGAAACAGCCAAACCATCCCTAGTGATCCAATGGTGTAGGGGTTTTTTTAATGTTAAAGGCAACTTAGAAGGGAAAAACAACACTTACTTCAAGGTACATACCAAAGGAGAAAGAGGCCTCAAAGTACATCCAAAGTACTTTCTGATGTAGCTCCTTGACTTTTTGCAGCAGACACAAAAGTTATAAGCCCCTTGGATTATGAGAACAGAATTTATCTGCCCATTTGCTGTTCACCCTTTTCTCCATCTCGAAAGGAAATTCTAGAAATATCTGCTAGCACTTCTAATTGCAGAAAATGAAAGTTCACATACTCCAGTACAGAAGAAAAATAATGCAGGTCAGGATTAATGACAAACATTACATTTTCCTTTATAGAAGTAGACAATATTTGTAATAGATCTACTTATGCATGTGTCCAGAAAATTAATGGTCATGCTTGCTAAAACCATATTTGAATCAGCTTCAAAATAAAAGTTTTATTTATGGCTATTAATTCACCTTCCGTTTCAGAGGAAGGGTCCATTGGATTCCTATTTCCTCTGAAGTACTGAGCTATGCAATTATGATGTCCCGGAGCTGCAAGAGGTACTCAGGTGCTTCACATATTTCAATTTTTATCTAAGCTTTACACATCAGGTAATTGACTCATAAAGAAAATCATAATCACCATTCATCAAAATTGTTTCAACATGTGCCTAGCCATGTATACTCAAAGGCTTCAAAAAGAATAAGTGTCACACTGAAAAGTGAGTACTGGATTTGTCCAAACAGTGGAAGTCAAGAGGCTGCAAATTTCTGAGGACATGGGCTTGACATTTCATTTAAAAAATAGGACTAATTTGATTTTCAGGAACTGATTCATAGCACTCACTGTATATCACAGTTTATTGTGTTGGCTAGACCTCAGTTTAACATTAAGATTACCTTTATAATGTGTTTTTAAAAAATTACATTTACTAAGACTCAGTAAAAAGTTTATCTCTAAATTAGATCAGAGAGTCAGTTGTGTGGGGTATATTTTCATAACAACTTTCCTCAGGTTAAAAGGCCCTTATTGCAAGCTCTAATTGCATGCTTTTTGTGGCATGGATATAGCACGTCAGGGGCCACATTCTGATTATTGCTACATTGAACAACATAAGAGACATAGAGAACTGTAAGAATCACTGTATTTCATTCACAGCCTCATCATAGCATCTAAATATAAAAACAAAGTGTTCAGCTCAGGACAGCAATCTGTTATCCCCTGTCTACACATCTTTCCAGCATTTCAACTCTTCCTTGAAAGGACAGCAGGAAAAATTACACAAGCTGAAGAAGAAAGAGGGGATGCTAAATACTAAATGATATGCAGGAATTATACTACCTCATGTTTTTAGCTGCATGCTTCTAGTAGGTTTCCAGCTCTGTGAGCCACTGGTTTATCCTGAAGCACTAGGAAAGCTGCACTAGAAAAGACAGCTGAGACAGGAACCATGAGGCAGCCGCACCTTTCAACACAGATTTAATTCACTTAGCCAACTGGCCTGTTAAATACCTTCTAATGCAGCACAGCATACTAAAAATTCAGATGAAGAATCTCACATGAGAAAATGGTAACATTACTGCTGATTATTAAGTAAGTGCAGTCTAAAAAAAGCTACACAGCTCTTCTACTTCTGACATTTTTTTTTTCTGTAACAGAAAGGGGAAAAATCAGTTTAAAAACACTGATTAATGCCCATCTTGTGATACCTCACTAATTAAGGCAGATTTCACTACATATAGTTCCACAAATTACTCGACTACTAGTACTAAGTCATTGAGTCTAAGGTAAAAAAGTAAAAATGTAATAGGATTTAATGATGCACTTTATACTCCTAATGGTCTCTACTCCCATGAAATGTTACAATAGGCTCTTTCAGTACCACCTCGATTCTCCCAATCGGTACAGTTCTGTGGTTGCAGAGAATTATTTTAAAACTTTGTAGCTGAAACTTGGTTATAATGTCTCCGTTGCAACCCAAGCATTTAAGAAATAAAAATGCTGACTCTCCCAAACTCTCCCAAAAAAGCCACATTTCAAAGGGTTGTAAACATTTAATTATTTTATAGTTTAATGCATTTTTTATCAGAGTAGCAGTTTTAAATATAGATTTAAAAGCCCAGGCTGAACAGCTGATCCAATATATCTGGCTGCTAATACTGCTTTCGACAAACACATTTGATGAGCAAACATGTCCTCCTAGCCACCTACACTCATACCCATCTGTTCAGATGGCAACATGCCTCTGCACTAGGTAAGATGCCAGTATTAGAAGGCCAGAGAAAAAAGCCAAAAGTAGGGCTAAGGAGAAATCTAAATAACATTGGACTTACTACGTCTTCTTCCTGAATTTCATCCTACTTGTAAGAAGAATACACTATTGCACACTGACTTTTAATTTTTTTTTCCTCTTGCATACAATTACAGGGACTAGAAGCACACAGGAAATGAGAATTGGTTGGCTGTGAATACTCACAGCTGCCAAAAAACCTTGAGATGAATTGCAGCTAGTATTTGAGAAGCCCATTAAGGACATCTGTCAATTTACTTTGAAAAGGTCAAGACAGCAGGTTCTGCAGGTGAAGATAGTTCCCTGGGAGACAGCATCACCTGGGACAGTCACAGTGCTGAGTCTGCAGTACAAGTTCTGTCTCTATAATAACAGCATGGCAAGAAGTCTAGAATTCACCCAGGCTGAATCATCAACTTTTTCATATGTTTGTTTTTCAAACCTGTGCATTGTACTTCTTAAAAAACACAAAATCTGAGAAAATTTTATTTATCCATAAGTCTGCAGCTGATGCATTCACTGACGTTGCATGTCTTTGTCACTGTGAAGTGGGTAGAAATTATTCCGTTATCTGGGGAGGGAGAAAAACTGGAAGAAACTGATTTTACATTTCCAAGTATATAATGAGTAGGGGTTTCCCAATTTTTGGTAATCTGGTCTACCAAAAATTTCTTTGTTTTTGGTTTTTTGGTTTTTTTTTTTTTGTTGTTGTTGTTTTTTTGTTTTGGTTTGGTTTTTTTTTTTGGGGGGGGGTATATCTATAATATTGCCCCCAACAGTTTTTAGCTTATATATGTACTTTTTTAGAAGCTATGTTTTTTTAAAAAGGCAAAATTGACAAAATATCTCTTAGCAAAACTAATGATTAACAAAGTATTCAGTTATACATGACCTGTAAAATTTTGAGATGAGATTAGAGAAGCATTTGCCACTTTGGCACCCAAGCCCCATTTTCTAAGCTTTGGAAAATACTGATTTTAATTAGTAGGCCATATGCTGCTGTGTATACCTCTTTCTAAGCAGAATGCCTTTGCTTTGGGATCTCTCTGAGACTTGGCCACCCTGGCATATCCAAGTCTCCCACTGACTGTACAAACTATTTAGGAACTATTCCAAAGCTCAGTGGAAAAGATTGTTATTATACTTGCCTGATTCCCCTTGCCACGAGAGCCGTGCACAGTGGGGAGGTACAGTCACACCCCTTGGTATGGTTGGAGTTAACTCTGAGTTTCTTCATCCTTTCTGTAATACAGCAGAGACAGGTGAAGTTATTCATTTTAAAATGTTTTGAATTGTGAGAAATCTATGCCAAGAAAATGAGTCTTCCAGTTCTCTCTGGGAGGGACAATGTTACAGCCAGCCCGTGACTGAAGAAAGTAACCAAGAGAGCATGACTGCACAGAAAGGAGGACAGGGAGTGCAGAAGCAGATTTTCAGTCAACCCCCCCTAAAGCTTTTTTGCCAAACTCCAAGCAATTCAGGGCTATTTTTTTAAAGAACATTGTAGAATCTATAGGAATCTGGCTTCTTGCTGAAATTTTATTGAAGAAAAAGAAAGCAGGAGGGAGACACCAGAGAGAGATCGAAGCTCCTTCAATAAATCAGAAAAGAGAAACCTCAAATGGTGGTCTGTTTTCTACTATCATCTCTATGGATAGTCTGTGTTGAATAGCTGTTAGCATCGGGCCCTTTACAGTAGTTCATTTGCTTTTTATATAATTAAAATTCTCTAATCTCAATTTTACATTATGAAAGGGACTTCAGTTGCAAAAAAGTCCAGCACTTAGGTCTGCTGCAGCCCAAGGAGGCATCCAGCCTCTTTCCATTCAAGGCTAATACAATAAAATAATGCGATCAATAATGCGAACTATGTTCTGTTGTTTCAACTTTTAAAAACACACATTGAGAAAATCAACATCTTACAGTCATAAGAATGATTCCTCTAGTAAATGCACACTGAGGGAAGATCAGTCATATATAATCTAGAAAAATCTCATACTTTATAGAGAAATAGTAGGGTCATTTCCCTGTGTTAAGGTGAATTTCTCCTGTACTGTTTGTTTTCTAAGTTATCATTGTTTTGTACCTGTAGGTTCTATTTCTCACTGCCTGAAAACACAACTTTTTCTTCTTATTTCTTGTGAGCTTCTACTTAGAACTTTTGAAAAATAACCAGTCTGGAGTTAAATGGGAAAATATCATTTAAAATCAAAAATGTTAGTTAGACTAGTTTGGGCTATAAGGTTGTATGACAGAATACATCAATTAAATTATTATTGATCTGAGAGAGTGGAGAAAAGCTCATTCTTGTTAAATCCAGTAAAATAACCCCAAGGGACTAAATGTTCACAGAGTAAAGAAAAAAAGAAAACTCCACTTTCAATATATTTTTCTGTCTCAGATCCAGAGCTGTCTCCTAATAATGTGCTGAATTAGTATCCTACTAGCAGTATTCTTAAATTTCATATATACAACCGGCCTGATACCTTGCTTTAAATCCACCCAATGTACTAGGCCTAGCTCTAAAGCCCAGTACTGTTGTTCTGCACAGAAAACTACACAAGAAATAAATACAATTATAGAGCAAATGCAATTTACTTGTTCACATTATCCTTCATACCTGAGGTAAAAAGTGCTTTGTAGACCAAATCAGTTATGGACTAACTAGAAAAGAAGTATTTTCAGAAGTGATTTAAGCAGAAGGAGTAATTCATATATCAGATGGCAAAAAGTTTTCTATTGCATTTTTTAAAGTTACAAGATAGCTGGGAGAGAACAGAAAAATAAAATGAAGATTCAAATGAAGATGTGAGTTGAAGAGAAGTTTGGGAAGAGCAGATTGTGAAAGCAAAGCTGAGCAAAGCCATGAAGAACTTTAACAGAGAGAAGCCCAGCATATAACCAACAAATCTTCCATAAAGCATAGTGTTGCACTGCCTGTAAATTCAGTTGAATTAAATATCAAGGCACTTCTGAAAAGTTCACTTGGTTCCCATTTACATATTTATCCAATGGAATACCATTACATATCTGATATTTGGCACAACAGCAGTAGCACACAACTGATGAAATGTTGGAAGTCTATATGAACGTTCTGCTATGAACAATCTCTGTCACAATTTTATGGCAAAGGAGAAAGCATACTGTTTGTAAGTGGACATCATGAGTGGTTTTCCTTGCTTGCAATTTGCAAGGTGTTTCAAGCAGCTTTGGAAAAATTGTACCTACCTAGGAGGTCTCTTAAGGAGCATAGGGAATAGACAGCCCAAGAAAATTGTTAACATAAAGAATCATCCAGAAAAGGGAAAGAAATGAAATTGTTACATTAGTTTTGTACAGTCCTATTCCAAAGAATAACTGGATTATATTACGAAAAATACCTCCCTCATGAAAGATCCAGGAAAACTGAGAGCGCAGGGTTTCATCACCAAACAACATAAGAAAATGTTCGTCTATGGCTATGATTCCGATCTTGTGTTCCTATTTACCCAAGAAAATTTGGATAAGTTATTCCCGATAAGCATCAGAAAACAGTCTCAAAAGCATTTAAAAGCCATCATAGAAAAGGCATTTTTCTCAGAGAGGGATTATCCATTTATTGTCCTACCATAAGGTAGACAATACACAGATGATTTTCAGTTTTCTGGGAAATCCTATACTGTCACACTTTGCTTTTCAGTTGCTTTTCTAAAATATAGTTTCAGAAAGCAACAAAATGTCTTCACTTTCTATCTAGAGTTTCAGTCAGTAGCAAAATCTTTGAGGAGGAGACTCTCTAAATGTCTCTCAACTTATCCCTACAGTGTGTGAAACAGGTAAGTTACCTACAAGTCAATATCACTGTAAGAAAAATAGACAAAACTTAATAATTCAGATGAAATCAAAA
>VWZN01005969.1:394945-428318 GCA_013396955.1 Regulus satrapa | reverse complement strand
AAGAAAGTAAAAAAAAAAAAAAAAAAAAAAAAAAAAAAAAAAAAAAAAAAAAAAGGCAAAGTTGAAACAGTTGTGGACAGCAGCTTTAATATCTGTTTCACAACCAGAGCCTCAAGAGACTGCTGGAAAGAAGCTTTTGGCAAAATATAGACTGACTTGGTTAGGAAATTCATATTGTTCTTCATCTCAGCTCCTCACCACCAAAAGTCTTTTCTCAGTTCAGGGCACTGAGGACAGCCTACCACTCTGGAGCTCTTAAGATCATGAAGATATTTGTAACTGAGTTAAACATATATTTTCTTAATAAATTAATTAAGAGAAACTACATATGACATAAAACTTTAGGTAAAATTAGTCAAGCATTCCTGAAGTATTCAATATACAGTAGCAGAGCACAGAGAATAGTTGTCTGTACCTAACTGGTATGCTATTAGGAAAGGATACTCAAAAGAACTTGCACACATGACTTTGAACTTTGATATGTATATATTACTTTATAATGCTGCTTTCCCTCAAAACATAACTCCAGAAGAATTCTGAACTACTCAGGAGCATGTCAGAATAGGCCCACCAAGTAGTGAACTCCTGCTGATCATGGAACTGAAATTCTGTTTTACAGCCTATACGGAATGGTGCTAGCGGAGTGCAGACATGTTGCCTCTGTCAGTCACCAACAAAGCAACACACAGGGAACACAGCAAGTGCCACCGGGTCACTCCACATGTCCAGCAGCACATGTGGCAGCAAGATCTGATTGCAGGAGTAAAAGGCCTTTGAGCACCAGCTGAGTCCCTGGAATTCATATTTTTTTGCTATTAAAAAATCCGTTGTTTTGAGGACATTCACACAGAATATATTTTTAAAATGTTCCTACTATGTAGTTGGCTTGCCACACTCCTGTATCTGCATACAAACCTTACAACAAGACTAAGAAATTCTATGAAAGAGAAATATTTTACATTTGCACAGTTCTATTGATTAAGAAAATATATGTGTCTCCAGGTGTATATATCGCACATTAAGTAATTGCAGCATCTGGTTTTAACAGAAATTATTTTCTATAAAAGCATACTGTTGGTGAAAATCGTGTGGATATGAGGAGGTAGGCCTAGAAAAACTAAGAAATGAATACGTGCATCTACATTTATTAATTACTCCATAAGGCAGAAATATTACCTACTAGGAATTATTATCTCCCAAACTGCACTTTAATATTCACCATGTTCACTTTCACAGCGGCAGAAGCAAGAGTGCACATATGCCCCAGCCCTATCTCAGGGCATTATTTCATTAATTCGAATAATGAGTGTTAGGGTAGCATTAAACTTGGGATACTTTCTGTTAGAAAATACTCCCCACACTATCTTAATTATTAGCATTTCTATTTACACAATATGTTAGAATTGTTATCACTCCAAATTTAAGAACAATTTTTTTATCCTTGGAAAATTTAAATTGCTGCTGTATAGCTTTATTTATTGACATAAAGAACCCAGGCAGTACAACAGTTTAACAAAAAATTTTTTCTAACATTTAGTCTGAATCTCCTGTCTCATCCTAAGGCCACTTCGTCAAGTTCTGTTACTTGGTGTAGCAGGAGAGACCAACCTCTACCTCACAACAACCTTTTTTCAGGTAGTTGTAAAGAGCTATGAGCTCCTCCCTGAGCCTCCTCTTCTCAAGAGTAAACAAACCCAGCTCTCTCAGCCACTCCTCATAAAACACACTCTAGACCTTTTTTGCAAAAGCTCTTTTGCACCTCAATGTCCTTTTCAAAGTAAGAGGCCCAGAACTGAACACAGTATGTGAGGTGCAGCCTCACCAATGCAGACTACAGGGAGAAGATCACTCCCTGGTACTGCTGGCCACACTACTCTTGCTACAGGCCAAGATACCACTGGCCTTTTTGGCCACCTGGGCATACACTGGCTCATGTCCAGCTGGCTATAAACTAGCACCCCCAAGTCCCTTTCTGCCAAACAGCTTTTGAGTCACTCCTCCCCAGGCCTGTAGTGCTGCATTCAGTTACAGTAACATGAATGCAAGGACCTGGCACCTTAATGAACCTCTTGCCTTTGTCCTCAGCCCATTGATGGAGTCTGTCTAGTTCCCTCTGCAGGCCCTCCCTACCTTTGAGCAGATCAATACTCCAACCCAACGTCATGTCATCTGCAGATTTACAAGGGTGCACTCAATCCCCACATCCAAATCATCAATAAAGGAGTTAGACTGGACCAGCCCTAAGACTAAACCCTGGGGAACACCACCAGTGACCAGCTGACAGCTGGATTTAACTCCATTTGCCACAATTGTCTGAGCCTGACCATCCAGCCAGTTTTTTACCCATCAAAGAGTCTACCCATCCAAGCTGTGGGCAGACAGTTTTTCTAGGATGGTGTAGGAGACTGTGCTAAACACTTTACTGAAGTCTAGATAGACTACATCCATAACCTTTCCCTCATCTATTAATCAGGTCACTTTGTCACAGAAGACCAGGCTGATCAAGCTTTTGTAAATCCATGTCATCTGGGCTTGATCCCCTAACTGCCCAGCATGTGCAGTGTAATGACACTCAGATATGGCACTCAAATTCCATAGCTTTGCCTGGCAGACCTGAAGTTCCCTGGATCATCCTTATGGTCCTTCTTGTAAATGGGCACTACATTTGGTAATTTCCAGTCAGCTGGAACTTCTCCATTAAATCAGGACTGTGGGTAGATGATTGAGAGTGCTTGAGAGAGGGATTGAGAGTGGTTGGAGTGTCCCAATGTAGCCCTGGAGAGACTGCTGTCTTTCCCTGCCTCAAAGGTGCACTGCTGGCTCAAGTTCAATTTTTTTGGCCACCAGGACCCATAGTTCTTTTTCTGCAAAGTTCCTTGCCAGGTGATAAGCCTAGTAGAGTATGCCAGTATGGAATACTGTATTTTTCCTTAGGTACAGGACTTGCCATATCCCTATTTTGTACTTAATTAAAATCTAATTTGTCCATTTGTCCAGGCTATCAGCATTTTTCTGAATGGCATCACAGCCATTTGGGCTATCAACCAGTCCCTCTGCAAACTCCCCGAGGGTGCACTCTGTCCTATCATTCAGGTCAGTGATTAAGGTTTTAAACTCTACTGCCCCTGATATCATCCTCCAGAACTAATAAGTGGCCTAGATCTCTACTTCAGGCCACTGACCACAGCATTTGGAGAGCACAGCTCTCACAGTTCAAGCAGTCAGGCCATTTGCAAGCCACATCACCATACACTTATCTAGCCTGTACTCTGTCACTTATGAGAGACAATGCTGCAGTACTGTTAAGGATAGGATTAAAAATATCCACCACTTCATCTACCAAGCAATTCTTATCCTAGAAGGCTATCATGTTGGGCAAGTATGACTTTGACTACATAAACCCACACTGACTTCTCCAGACCATCATCTTGTTCCTTGCATTAGGAAAAGGCTCCCAGAAGAATATGCTCCATCCAGGTTCCAGGGAGTGAGGTGAAGTTGACTGGTCTACCATTCCACAGATCTTCCTTCTTACCCTTCCTGGTAACTGTCTTTCAGTTCAAGCACCTGAGCTCATAGGGTTATGTGGATGTGTTGCCTACAATATGGGCCAAACACTTGGCCCTGAGATTGCTTTGAGAACACTGGGAGAATTCTTTATAACATCCTGATGTTTAAAGAGGTCAGCCAATCTATGGTTAGTGCAGGACTCTGCCTTATCAATATACTCTGGATGTTTTGGACAGATGGACATTGCTGTCTGGCTTACCTGCTTGCATTTATGCTGCTGCTTTTTCTGCTCTTGCATATAGATCTTAATAAATAATCATATTTAGCCATCTGGTTCATGCAGTCCGTGTAGCTCTATTGCCCAAATCAGGGCCAGAATTCACCTACATGGGTGTTTTTGTGTGGTTTGAATCCAACTAACCATATCTTCCTGTGGAAGAGACCAATGCCAGCACAACCATGCATGAACACATAATTATCAAGCATCCAGAAAGATTCTTGCTAATGCCTCACTATGTTAGAACTACCTAGAAAACAATCTGTATCCTTCTGTAAAGGTTTGCCGTAAACCACTTTTGTAAACCAGGTACTTGTGTACGAAAGAAAGCTACACACTAAGAGCCTCAGAATCTGAAGTGCTGGGCTCAGAGACCTCTCACCTCATTTGAGCACGTAAGTTAAACACCTATATATAACCTAATCAGCTGGGGGTCTCTTCAGAGCCAGAGGAAAGAGGCAGGTCAGAGAACAGTCCACAATAACGGCTCTAGGGCAGATCAAATGAATCCTGTTGTGCAGCTCTTTCTTTCTCCATAATATCCAAAAGCCAAAGAAATCTGATTTTATCTTCAATACCTAACCTGTATACTCCGACATATAGCAAGATGATCTGCCTCATCCCTTTATCTTCTTGAATTTTTAGCTACTTATATAAATAGAGGTAAAATGTTATCAATAGCAGTTTAGATTCCTGAGGTATAAAATCTTAGACTATCAGCTCTAATCCTTCACTCCAAGATGAGAAAAAATAGATTTAGACCATTCTTAAGAGTTGTCAGTCTGATTTGTTCTCAGAAATTTTCATTAATGGGAATTGCATCCCATGTCATGGTAGCTTGTTCTTGAGGAATCCTTATAACTAGAAATTGTCCACAGTCTCAACTCTCCATTAGAGAAAAGTAAGGAAGTTAAATTCTTGCACACAATGGACATGTGGAGATCACTCTCTAGTTTTCTTTTGCAACTGCTTTTAATCTCCACTATTTCCTCTTCTAGGAAAAAAGCCCTCAAATTCATCCTAAATTTTATATTTTAAACTTCTGATTATTTTTATTACTCTCTTAACCAGCTCTCTGCAATTTTTTAGCATCTGCTTTTGCGTGAAATACCCAGTATGGTGATCAAACTCCAGCTGAAACCTTACTATTGCCTGCCAGCTTAGCAGAATAATTAGTTGCCATGCCCTCAATACAAAATTTGCATTAGCATATCCCAGAACAACACCTCTTGTGAATGGCTTAGCACTGTGATGTTTAGTCAAAAACAGTTTGTATTCACTCAAATCCTTCTTTTCTCTGTTAGGTGTAGTAGTTTGCTTTATACTAATTTTTAGCAACGAATCCTTGTTCTGCCATTTTGTGCAATGTTGTCTTAATATCCATCATTAAATCATCCTGACACAGAACAGTTGTTTTCTCCTTATCCGCACCGTGCACATCATGGTCGAGGGAAGACTGTTTGCTACAGAATAATTTCACTTTCAATGTAACTTTAGCAAAATAATGAGTAAAACAATAGAAATTATAGTAAAATATATTCTATATAAGGGACATTGATGACAAGCCATAATGCAAAAATTCTTCCCAAAAGAAGTAAGCTTTCCAAATTCATGAACTACGTAACTGGGACAAGTAGAATTTGTGAATTAATACAAAACACTATAAGAGACAACAATTTATTTGTCCTACATGCTTAATTGGTCATGTGTAAAACATAACAAATAAAATATTTTAAATTAAAACAAGTGAGAAAAACAAGACAGGCTAAATGTTAAAATACAGACATGTATCTCTAAGAGATTTTTAGGCTAAGGAATGTAATATCAGAATATGTATAAGATGGAAAGGGAAAGTGAACTGTAACCAAATGGAAGCATCTTAACCAGGGCAAAAGGTAATTAACTGGTAATTACCATCCTGCAGCAAAATTTTTAAAAAACAGAAGATAGAAAGGCAATTGTGCATTTAAAGACAAACATCATGTCAACTCAACCAAAATTTAAAAAGTCCTATAAGGCAGACTTAGAACCCAATACAAGATTATTTATTGATGCCACTAGTTCACATGAGCTAACAAAATAACAAAACAAAAAATAATATCCTCACCAAAACCAGGTGCCATGGTAAAATAATAAAGAACCTGACACACACTGAATAATCCAGCCTCAAGGAGAAGACTATATGATAATTTTCTAAATTATTTAGTCCAAATATTCAATAAATGTCCCTGTAGTCATTGCACAGTAAATTGCCAGGAAGTATTCTATGTCTTCTGAAGAGCAGGTCTAGAAATACCGTCAAGATATGAAGATTGTATTTATGGAGGTTTTATTTCTCTTAACTGTGTATTTACTGCTTTTAATATTCTTTTGTTTGTAAATTATATTCACTTATGCATTTCAGTAATCATCTCAGAAAAGAAAATATGCTTTTATTTGGTAGGGAGGAAACAAAGAAAGATAGAGAAAATGTTTTCCTTCTTGTAACTTGCGTTTGATACAATGAATGAAAACAATGGCTGTAGATCAGTAGTCTACAAGCTTTGTACTTAAGACAATGAAACAAGTTACTGCTATCTTAAAAGGAATCACTGTCTCTGGTATCTCCTCAAAAAATGCAATTACACGAATCTTATCTGTTTATTGCAGATGCATGGGTAAAGAACAAATATGCTTTTTAGCAATACAAATTTGAGGACTTGGCATAATTTATTTGTCCAAGGACCTGTGTACACAAAAATTTCATTGTGTTTCATTTTATTACCTCCCCATTTTGGTGTCAAAGAAAAGACACAAAGAGAAAACTGAGAGGTTCAAGTCTATGCAGTTATCAAAATTCAAGAAGACTTTGCTACACACACCTTTCTTCAAGTCATATTTTTCAGTTTAATTGATCATCCAAAAGCCTAGCTGTACAAAAGTGGAATTAACTCCAACAAGGTAAACCAGAATGCTTTTACTTGTGCAACTAAAGTAATTTCCTGAGTCAAGTTTCAGTCAAATCCACAGAAAAAAGTAAATCTACAAACGGCAGTGGCAACCAGCGTTGATATTCATAACCTCCAAGTTCCCAGAAAGTTTCATTATTTTTTCCAGAGTAGGGCTTTTGGAATTCACCTTTCTTCTACACTAGCTCCAAACTGAACTGTAGAAGGCTTCAACTTTCACTCACTTTAAAATTACAGCTCCTTTAGAGTGTGTTTCTCCAAATTCAAACTAGTACAAATTCCTACAGGCACAGATCATCTGCTCTGAGGTCTGTGTACAGCCTCCCTGATCTGACAGTGCAACTCAAGACACTGGTCACTGTGTTCAAAGACTCAAACCCTTGGAACCTGAACTCTGGAAAAAAAGTATCATCTCTTCTTGCCCAGAATACTGTGAAAACCACCCTGGAGCCTCATTCTGCTGTCATGACCATTGTGCTCCCTTCTCTGCCTGTACCAAACAACATGAAACTCACTCTCTCCACTGCTTTGGAGTTTGTCTGCAGGCACCATGAACTGTTCATCTCTATGTGCCTTCTTTTTCCTTCCATCTCTTTTCACCTGAATCTTTTTCCTACTATGAATTTTTTGGTGTAATTTACTCTACTAAATGTGTATATCCACTAAATTGGTGTAAAAACAGTGGGGGAAAAAAAGGTGTTATAAATTCATGTTTTGGAATTCAGTCCAAGTAATGAAAAGCATTAACCTCTGCATTGTTTAAATTGCTTTTGTCTGTTTAAATGTACACACTTTTGATATATAGCCATTTTTCCCTGCTAATAGATACACAATATTGGGAAACAGTGTTCCACATGTATTCAGGACCAAAATCAGAAATAAATATAAATTACTCTGATATAACATTTTCTACCTAGTTCTCCAATTTTGCATATGTGTGTTACTCCCACAGATTGTCACATTAGAAGAATGCAACAATTGTAGGGTTTTGCTCCTTTTGGAATTAATTTGAAGTCTGTATTTTTTGAGAGTAAGTACTGTTTACACAACTAACTAGCAAAAGACAATTTTTTCTCCCACCAATAAAAATTCAAGAAGGAATGAATGATATTCATTTTTATTATATTTTGTGAATCAAGATATTATAAACGCTTAAGACAAATTTGCAAAACTTGACATGGATTCACTTTTTTTAAAAGGAGAAATAAAAACATTTATCATTAATTTTCTCAGGTTCATCTATTTTTTCCCCAAATAATGCATTTAAAGAAATGTCATTGCAGAAACACAGAATCAGAGAAGAGCTGACTTTGGAAGGGGCCTCTTGGGATCAAGTTGCTTTCCTACTGGTCAGCTTCTACCTACTGATGCCTGGGGTTGTGTCTTACCCAGTGGAGGGTTGAATTTTACGAGGTTCCCATTAGCCATTAGATGGTGACCAGGAGCTGCTAATCACCAGCTTTTAGCTGGATGTTGTGCCACTGGTCACCACCCTCTAGGCGCAGCAGTTTTCAACCCACCTTCTCTCTGCTCAGCCAGCCCATATTTCATCAGCTTCTCTATGAGGAAGCCTTGTCTGTGTCCATGGTGTACACATTTATTTTGATTTTTAAAAATCAACAGAAGGGAATATTTTAACACCAGGATTATTTTTCAAAGGTAAATGAAATTTCCAAAATTTAATTATCACCTTCTACATTATACTGACTTACATCTAATAAAAATAAGACAGCATCGGGTTTTAAGGGTTTAAAATACCTTAAAATTTGGGTGCCTTCAGAGATTACCTACATGTGTTATTTGTGCATATGAATTACAGATTTGGCTGTGATGGAATTAGTGCCTTCAAGCTCTATTGGCAGGCACTGTTTGAAAACAGTGTTTTGAGGATTTTTTCAACAGAAAGGAAACACATGATGTTTCCATTTCAGCCTTTCTTGCTTCAGCTGCACCCGAAGGCCTGCCTACAGTTGTGTTCCCTCAAGGAGAGGAACAACAAATAGCTTCATAAGACTGTATTTCAGGTGACTGTTTCTTACTGATTCTTGATAAGATCTAATTTACTGAAGTGAAAACTCAGGAGGATGGAGAAAAGTGAAAAGAACTTGTTCTCGACCACAAAGCTTACTGTAAATTATCGTCCCATTCAAGGCAGAGATTTAATATTAATACTGTTGAAGACATGTCATTATTACTCATTAAGTTCTCTGAAAGCAAGTAGACTGCATCTTATCTATATCTGTTTACTGACCAATTCACCAGGAACTTTCTAGAAAGTATTGTGGCTTTTGCTTTTGCCAAATGCTCTGTCAGCTGCAAAAATTTTCTAAGTATTTTTTTAATTACAATTAGAACTGATGAATAAGGTAAGTTTCTGCATTTGCAAATATTTAAAATGCTTCAAACTATTTAAAAATTAATTGTGTTTTATTCAAATTATAAGATACACAGGCTGAAATAATTTGCAGCATGTATGGGTAGCAATTGTTTCTTTAATTAATTCCTAAAACACACAAGTTTGTTTATGCTTTACAGTTAAGTTTATCTACATTTCCTCTTACCATATATCAAAGAAAAAGTCAAAACATTCCATTTAGTTGACCCAGACAGAAGCCATATGTATTTTTATGGCTCTTGGACATCTTTTTCCATTGAACTATTTCACCTAATTTGGGAATGATTTGGTCTTATTTTGCTCTATCCAACCATGCAACAGGAGTGAAGTGCCTGCTTTGATGTAAATGTCACCTAGCTGTACTCATGCACAAGAGAAAAGGACTCATGGCTCCCCATATCACTACAGTTATCTACTGCACAGCACCTTTTCACATGTTCACTGAACCTGAAATTCCTGACATTATCATCTTGCCATGGTCTACAGTCATGTGAGGAAGATAAAGTGTGGGTATAGGTGCCTTCAATAAGAAAACAAGTTTTTAGTTGGATATTATTAATCGATAACAATTATTCCTCTCTGACTATGAGCCATAACAAAGAAATCAAGCACAAAGATTCTGAGAAGCTTGTAACATCTGGTGGTTATTCTGATTACATCTGTCACTCCTTGCTCTGTGGTGGCTGCAAGTGGCATGTAAGTAAATACACCCTTCAGCAACCTCAGTGCAAATATCAGAATCTGTTCCAACACACTAGCTATTCATTTGCTATAGAAAAAACGGAATATAAATGAGTTAAAATCAATCCAAGGTTCTGCTACAAGCCTAAAAAATAACATTGCATTTCAAGAAACTATTAAGCTTGCTGAAAGCTAAGAATTACTCAGTGCCTAACATGACATCAGGGCTTACCTGCAACAATCATATCGACGCAACTTACCTCTATTCAAGATGAGATTTAGATATTTTGAGCAAGCTCAGTAGTACTTCTCAGTACATGGAGATTAATCCTCAGAGATGTGCTGAGCCTTTAATGACTCTAAGTTTCTTCTTAGAAATTGCTTGCTAGTAAGAAGTTATATCATTCCTATTGCTAGAAACTCAAAACTAGGCTGCACAGAGTATAAGAAAGTGCAGTGCATTGATCAATCCTGAACTGGTATAAATCCCAACTTTAGCAAGCCTAATACACAGTTTCATCTCTTAAATTCTACAGTTCTTTGCTCTGGCCTTAATTGTTTCTGCAGTAAGACCATGGTTGATCATTAATGCCATGTTTTCATGAGTTTGTTCTGTGATGCTAGCTTTAATAATTCTCTGAATTTGCTCTTACCTTTAAATATACACTATCACTGTTCTGCAAGCTGTCTCCCCCTAGGAATTTCTGGTGAGTTTTTTTGTTCCTTTAGAAAAGAAGAATGGTAAGAACATTCAGTCTACCATCTCCCCCTAAACTAATCTCTCCTTACTCTTTAAGACCTTCAAAGCCACTGTACAAAACTGCCGAGACCGAGAGAACTGAGGGAAAACACTGAGAATGAAAGCAATCTCAGATTAAAATTTATTTCAATTAATAACTTTTTCTACATCTGCAATATGTAAAAATAAAAATATTCAAAACTATTATTTAAACTAAGATATTATTTTACCTGTCATTCCACTTGACCTGATCCCATATATTGACCTCAGAGTGCAACAAACCAGTCACCCAATAGGATCGTAGGATAGGGCCATGTTCAAGGAAAAATCATTCTCAGTCACTATCCAAAATTGCTCAGTGGATTATTTGGGATTTGTTTTTAATGGTAAAGATTTCTTATAGTAAGTTCATTATTTTTTATTGAATGCTCAGCAATCAAAATTTAAAATCAATAATAGAAACGGCACAATTATCACACATACTCAAAGTTAAAAGGATCATTACTGTGGTAAAGTAGGGTTAAAGAAACATTTTTTACAGCTTAGAATCAATCCTAGTAGGAAAAAGCAGTGCTTGGACTCAATTTTGGAGTGGGCAGGAATCCTGACACTGAGTTCAAGAAGAGCAGAATCATGCTCCAGAAAGACAGACATCAATAGTCAAATTCAAAAGTCATGAATAAATATGAACTTAGAAGTTTTTACCCTCACCCATAAGAAATGAACCATATTATGGTTTTTATTCTTCTTAAACTATTTCCAGGAAAACGATATATCTTAATCCTGTTATACTTTGTGTTTTGTGCATTGAATACTCAAACTGCTCTTCAGTAGTCTAAACCAAAAATCAGACAGTGCTTTTGCTTCATCTTCAGTTGAAACCTAATTATGGCAGGGCAAATGTTTCTAGGGATTGTAGGTGCCAAGATAAAACCACTTAATAAAGGCTGTGATAACTAGGATTAAGAAATCCATCATGCAGGTGAGGTCAAAAATGAGTATTTGGGGAGGAGAGAGGGGGTGCTTCTTAGTTCAACAAGTATCCTGCTAATTTTTAATTCTCTACCAATTATATTACCACGAAATTTTGAATGATAATTTAATATTTGTACTGCTGTATGTAACCAATAAGTGTTTCCATCCGCAAATATATGAATAAGGAACTCAACAGCAGGTCAGTCAAACTATGTCAAATAACTCATCAAAAAAGAGTATTATTTTGTGAGCTTGTGTGCATAGGCAGAGTCATGAAAGTAGCCCTACTCCTAAGTGGCAATGTGAGAATGCACCACGGAAGAGTAAGACATTGCACCTATGGCACGGAGCCAGCAGGCTTTGATAGGGAAGCAAAAAGCTCTGTGCTTTTCTCTGCAAATCATAGAAACCCTGTCCATGCATTTACATATGTGCCTATGTGCACAAACACTCCTACCCACTCAGACATCCCATGCTGCATGTGTACTTTGTACGAAAAATATTAGAACCTGTCCTGGCTTCTCCTTCATTTCCAGAGGTAGTGACACAAGAATATATTTGTGTAGACTTTAGCATCCTTTTTTCTGCATTTAAACCTGGAAAATTCTGATAAGCACATCCTAGGGTGAACAAGAGATTGATGTAATGTCCCTATTTCTAGCAATGAATCAACTCTTCAGTGTTATACGTGTACCTATTAATTATGCAGTGCTCCCATTTTATAAAATCTGTTTGCAGACTCTGTCTGGAATATGAATTAATTATACAGTACATATTATATGCTTTATTTCTCTCCAGCCTACATTCAGCTAGCCACTGTTGTGCATTATGGCTGTATTTGTATGCCATTTGTACTGTTTAACCCTTAGCTTTTCCTGCATTGTACTGAGCTCCTAGGACTCAGCTACAGAATTGCTGACCAGAATTGCCTGATTAATACCTGAGCTTGGAACTTGGGCAAAGGAGGAGGACCTCACAGCCAGGAATACATGTAATAGAGATGGTAAACCACATCTTACACAGAGAGGCAAAATAATGTGTCATCCTGCTCTCCAGGCCAAACCCAGGGGTCAAGACTAGATTAAACATATTCTGTGTATATTCTGTATTCAGTGTAGTCATCCCCTGATTGATATCATGCTTCAAATTTGAAATCCCAAAGCTTATATACTTATATTTCACAGTGATTTATCCTATAGCCATTGGTCTTTACACAAGACATTTGATATTTGCATTTCAATCTGTTCTTTTCAAATAGATCATTCTTTATTCAAAATTGAGGGGAAATTTCAGCTTTCATGGTCAGCAAGACATTTCCCAATTATTGTTATGGAATTTGATCACTACCTAAATGATCAGCCTGTCCTTGGCCCATTAACAGGAAAAAGTCCAAGGGATTCAAACCCACAGTATGAAGGAAAGAAATAATGACTGTAATTTATTCTGTTGTCCCTGTTCCTGTTTTGTCCAAACCATACACACATACAAAAATATTTTTTGATTCAGATAAGATAGAAAATGAGATGTCTCAGTTCCCCTACGGAATTTCTTCAGCAAAAGCAAAAGAAAAAATGGAAATAAAAACATTTTAGCTGCTGAGACCTTGCTGCCCTAATTGTTCAGGGAAATTAATATTTGAGATTGATAAGAAAATAAATCGGATGTTCAAAAGCAACAGCATCTGAGTATTCAGTTAACAAAGAGCAAGAATACCACTTCAGATGCTTTAAAGTAGCATATGTAAGAGATTAGAGTAACTTATCTGCACTGTGTAATTTGACCATAGAAAGAGTCATTGTACTGTTTTCTCTTAGTAATTCTCCCATTAGTTAATATACTTGATGTAACATAGAGAGCATTGCATAGCTTTAATGTCACATGGGAAACAGAGATTTTCCCATAATTTCTGTACATCAGTGGATAAAATTAATTGAATTACCTCTCATCCTATGAAAGAGAAAGTAGAATTTTGTACTAAGGTATTGATGAAATGATTACTGTAATTTACATGGAAGAGGTCTCAGAGGTGTAATCCTGTAACACTTCCTCTTTGTGACAAGACACATTATAGAGAAACCTCTGACACACTGTGACTTATTCCCAACATTTTTTCAGACAGTTTTCATTGAATTTATGCAGCTCTTTTTTCTCACCTCAGTTTCCATTTTCTTACCTATTCTTTGCTTTCCAACCTAACTTTGGCAAAGATTACATCTTACTAGTTCCGAGATCAGAATGTTTTTCTATTCCATCTATACATCTAGAATATTTACAATTGCTCTCAGAAATCTACAGACAAGTTTTCCAAGCATTCATCTCTTGACTTGCTGTTAAGACTATCTAAACTGCAGTATGTTACTATTTTAGGTCTCCAGCTAAGTCTATGTCATAAAGTTATAAAGAATCACTGAAAGAGCTAAGATTCAGTGTCCCAGTTCTTCACTTCATAGGATGTGCAAGCAGTTAAATTTTGAAGACTTGTTTGATTGTGTTTCAAGAGACATTTAAATTCCATTAGGAGACAGTCATATTGTTTTTGACAACAGAGATGTATTTGTTCTTTCCCCCTCTTTCAGCAAGTTAGGAGGTCCAACTTAAGCACTTTTGCAAAGACCAACATTCCCTTCTCCCCTTCATTTCAGATACTATTTTCATTTTCTAAGGCCACTTTCAGCTGCCTTTTCCCAACATGTGGGCAGGAATGTAAAGTATTCATTGATCAATTTTCTGTTCAAATAGGACAGGTTATCAGAAGCTTCTTCTGTGTGCTCTTCCACACTATGCCCTGAACATTAAAAGCCTTTCAGGGACTGGTCTTTCAAACACTTATTCATGCAATCAAGTTTTATGGAGCTTCTTACATGCTTGAAATTAAGCACCTACTTCAGTGTCATGCTGAACTAGACTCTAACTCTTCTTTATTACTAACAATTACCGAAGCCCCATTTTTTCTTTTAATTTTACCTAGCTTGTCAGACAAACACACCCATAAAACCCAATCTGTTATTGTCATTCATATATACAGTAATCCCCAGCTGACATCATCTGAGCCTGAAGTAGATAATAAATAAAGAAACTTACACATGCCAGTGATAAAATAAGACAGTTGCAGAAATTAATTTCAGCTCAAAACATTTTAAATATTTTTAGATTATAGCAAGTACAGTCTTACTCTCAAGAAAAGGAAAACAAGTTAACATTTCTTTAGTATTAGCTCCTGAAAGAAAGAACTCAAAGAAATGTCTGATATAATGTAGATAAAAGAAGCCTGCAAAATGGTTCTGTTGTAAAGATACAATTCCTGATGACAACATTGTCCATATTTGTGCAAATCTAATACAAAATTTTAATTTGTATGAAGACATATCCCTGAAAATCTGTGCAAGTAATCAATTTCTATCAAATTTCTGGGAGTTTATGACATCATGTCAACTGAATTTTGAAGGATGTAGTAAATGTCCTCCACATCTTTTTATAATTGGCTATCATACAAAATTACTGATCAGAAAAATGAGTGGAGCTTTAAATTCATCTGCCTTTTTTGCAAAAAATTTGGGTGTGACATTCAAGCAATTCTTGTCTGATGTAAGCCAATGACCTTTACACCTTCCCACTCTGTACTTAATCTCTCCAAGGCTTTAATCAGAGTTAGCAGGCCAATACCTCTCAAACCACAAACAAATTCATACCTGTCAAAATACATGGACTCGTACCACTGCCTCTTTCCACACTCCATCTGCTGCTTTTGTTATTTCTGACCACACTTCCTGCCATGCCACCTCCCACTTGGGCCAATTTGCCTGTAAACTGAGCTCAGTCAGGAATTAGGAATGATTCTGAACTTTCTTGTTCAGCCTCTGCCTGTTTCTGACATTAGATGAAGGGTATGTCACCACCAGGATACTTTCTTCTAAAACAGAACACAAAATCTTAATCCTGTTGTTAGAATAGACCTTCTGCAGAGTTACAGGATGGTTCATTAATAAACACTCAGAAAGTCAAAAATGTGAGGCCATCTAGATCCCCAGGCAGCTGAGGGCAACACCCACATCAAGCCCATTGCTCTTCTCAGTGGAAGCATGTGCAGATCAGCAAGCAAAGAATCTATTTCCAGATTCCATCATGAATCATTCAAAGTTAGTCAAGTTTTGCAGCAAGGGTAGACTTTTCACTATTTTTATTATCACTGCATTGAAGTGATACTGAACAACACGCGATGTAGTCTCTTCAAATAGTTACCATGACAATACTCATTAGATGTTCTATGCCAAAACAAAATGCTTCAGGTTACTTTGAAAAATGTGAAAAAAGCTTGAAATTGTTCAGTTTTGTCCTGATTCTGTCACTGCAGGTATGACACAAAATAATCAGCGCTTTGATTTTTTTTCTTACAGCAGTATTTTCCCAAAATAAGATGCTTTGCTTATGCCTCACATTAAAAAGAGAGGGAGCAGAATAGGATATATCATTAGGGATGAAGAAGCAGAAGTAAAAATAGCATTAAAAAAGAAGAAGAAAGAGCACAACATTAGTTGAGAGAAAAGAAGCATTTCATTTTACAGTGATGTGAGGAAAAGAGAAAATCCTCTATAAAGGCAAAATATCCCTTCACTTATGTTTAAGAAAGAGGAATTCAAATGGGAACAGACTCAAAGAAGAACTATCACAATCAGTATGAAAATAGAAAACTTTTGAGAACCCTTAATATGTCTTATGATACAAATCAAATTACTTTTATCTGATTATCCTAGAAGAGGAATATGATAAGCTTTTATAAACACAGAAGAGCAGTATTTGAGAGGGTGGAAAATTATCCAAATACACGGATAATAAATATCCTAAAGACACAAAATCAACTGTCTATTAATTGGCCAGAAATATATTTACAGCGAAAAATAAATAGAAGTGTTCTTTTCATGTGCAGGGCTGATTACCTTATGATCCTATGATCCTTTCCAGAGGAAAATTAAGATATTTAAAGTTGAGTGCTCTAAGTTAGAGGCTCTAACAAAGGATCTTTAGGAAAATTTCATGTAAGAAAAGTTCTGCTAAGCTACGTGGGTATTAAGAAGCTTCCCCTGCATTTTTCTAATAATGGGTTTGTATGAGGCATGAACTTTTTTGGTTAGAAATTGCTACTGGTAATGTTCTGCAAGACAGAAAAATCACAAGTGATCCTAAATCTGATCTCCCAAACAAAATTCTTACATGACCTTGAATCTGATCTCTCAGAGCACCAGCAGCCAGGGCAGAGAGTGGCTTATCACAGGAACATTTCTGAGTTGGGAAGAGGTCAGGTAACTTCTCCCATGTCTGGGGAAACCCGAGGTTTCCTAGCTGCACCTAACCAAGCAGCACCAGCAGTTTTTCCTTTGCTGATCAACAAAACAGCTCAGCCACAAATAGAAGGCATCCTCCCCTATAGGCGTAGCTACAAGCTGTGCCTGTGCTTTGTTTGGAGAGGCACAGCTGGCATGGGCCAAAGCCAGGACAGGGAAAGTGTGAAAAGGTAGAGTACAGCACATCCTTGATGCACATAGCTGCCACATACAGGTTTAGCTAGAGGGAATATGCCCTGCACCTTGCGACCCATTACAGCACTGCAGCAACCCTGTCCTATTTGTCCCTGTAATGGAAAGCAGTGCAAAATTTTAACAACAGTGTTCTCAGGTGAATAAAATTCAGCTGACACCACTTAGTTATATCATTTCTAAACTGCTAGCAAGACTGAAAAACTAGTAAAAATTATTTGTAACACTTGCAGGCATGTTTATGAACAGAGAGAGAGGAACAGATTTGCTGAGTATGGAGGTGCTGTTGTATTTGAGAGCACAGCTTCTTGTAAGCATCCCTATTGCCTAAATTTAGTATATATAATATTATCCACCATCAGATCAGCAAGTACTGTGTGAGTGAGATCAGCACAGGCAATTTTTCTACGTGGGACAATCTTCAATGCAATGTTGGGTGAATAACACTTTTTTTAATCTATTCTTAGAAGAGGACAATGTTTCTTATTTACAGATAACACCGCCAGTCACGACTTTAATCTACACCTTTCATTCATTATGGATAGACTACAGCATATGGTGATAGATCTCCCAGTCTGGGGATCCATTAATCTGTGGTGAGTTGAGAGGTGATTTATCTATGGGATAGAGGAGTCTCCTGGGCTCCCAGATAGTGACAGCGTTACCACTGACTTACTGTTATTCCCCCAGAGTTGTTCACAGCCAAGCTGCACCTCTCCAGGCAGCAATGCAATCTCCAGCCCCAAGGATGTAAGGCTGTTACAGTTTGGATGAAAATTGGTGGTGTGTTTGACACACAGAAAAAATCTCAGGCTCCATGTCAAAACTCAGCAGCCAGCAGCAGCAGCCTTCCTATATAGGACACACATGCAGGAGGTCACACAACGGGGATTTTACACCATAAGATACAAGACTACTGTTCCCTGGACTGTTTTTATTGTTGGGCTGCATGACAAGTGTCCCCTGGTGTTGCATGTCCTCAATGTCCTCAGGCTGACGCAGCCTCACTGCAGCAGCAGAGCTCCAGAGCAGTCAGTTCTGCCACCACAGCCCCCAGAACATACTGAAAATTAGCAGGTTTCAAAATACTTCTCTCTTTTTTTTTTTCATTCAATGCAAAAATGCCAAGAAGCCACCTTCTCAGCTTCACCCACACCCACCACCAAATTCCTACCTATTATCTTTCTTGATGGAGAAGAAAATTCTATGCATGAGTTGGTCTAGATACAGAGAACTAAGAAAGATGAACAGGATTTTCTTGCCCAAAAGTACACTGATGGTTTTGGGGTTTTTCTTGTTTGTTTGTTTGTTTGTTTGGGTTAGGTTTTTTTTGGGGTTTTGGGGTTTTTTTTGGTTTTTTTTTTTTTGGATTTTTTTTTTTTTGGGTTTGGGTTTTTTTCTGTCAATTTATGGCTTATATGGTTAATATCAGTTAACCTTCCTGTCATCTACAACTGAACCTGAAAGTACTGTCTTTGCATATCAGAACTCTGGGCTATAGCCATTCATGCCAGAAGTTTCTTTTGTTTGAAATGGGGACTAAACCTTGCTACACATTGTAGCTGTCAGTTGTTTGACTGAATACCAGAAGCAGCTGAGTTGATATAAAAGCAATTGTTTATAGGACTGCTTGATTTACAGACACCTCCAGACTTTACTTTAATTGTCCTAGAGCACCTGAACTGTAATGACAATAGTGGATAGCTGCCATGGAAAGGCTTGTAGCGCACAAGATATTTAATCAACAGAGGGAGGAGTATATTTTTCATTTTCCTTTAAGATAAATATGCTTTCAGCTCTGATTGTATGCCACAGTTTACTACAGATAATAAAAACTACCTCCGCCTGAGAATTAAAGAATGCCCGGCATCACTATACATCTGCCTTTTCCTCAGGTTTAAGGCCAGCATTCATGTTGACTGTCCCAGGAGCTCTGACTATTCAGCACTGCCTAAAAATGAGCTCCTTCAGTTACGTACAATTAAAGTGAATGCCAGTTAGGGAATCAGGTGGCTGTGCACTGCTGCTCTCCTGTGGTCAACAATGGAGTTTCCTAGGAGAGAGCTGGGATGCAAACAAAGTCGGTTCACATGGAGAAGAGTCTTCACAACAAGGGACAGACAGGTGGTAAAGAATGCTATATATATGGGGCAGAATTGGGTTGCCAAACATCACAAGTTCTTTCCCCTGGGGACGGGAGACATAAGGAGACAGAGCTGATAACCGGAGGAGGGGCTCTCTCCTGCATACCCTCTCAAAACTGCAGGCAGAGAGCAGCACAGTGCCCTGCAGTCAGGGGAAGCAGAGGTAGGGAGGGGCTGGGCAACTTATCACCCCAAAGCTGCATCATCATCTGATAAAGGACCTTCTTCAAAGGTTTTCCAGCAGCCAACTCAGCAAAACTGCCCCCAGCACTGCTCTGCCCTGGGTGGGGCAGGTGCTGAGGCACAGCTTGATCCATTATCTGCCTTGCACATATATTTGTGTAAGCGCTACAATGAATTCAATACCCAGCGTTTTCCAGGAAACAAATATGGTTGGTATGTGTACATTAATAAATGCAATTGACCCCTGAATTTCTTTGAGACATTAAGGGTACACCTAGAGGTACAGCCTGGAAGGAGGTAGACAGCAGACAAGTGAATGATTATTTTGTGCATTATGTTCTCAGAAAGATAAGTGAGATAAGGGAGGGAAATGGGGCACGTGAAGCTCCTGAGTAGAGTTATAATAGAAACTAAACTGCTTAGATAAATCTGAAGACAAGTGGTTAGGCTGTAATGGACTGCTATACTTTATGTTGTGTTCTGCCTTTAAATGGAGCCATTCATTTAAGGATGGACTACGAGATATTAGGACTAAATATAAATGAGAGGGAGACCAAAGAATTTGTTACTAAGAGAAATAAGGTATAGGCAAGTGGGCTTTACTTATGCACGTTCAGTCAGCTACAGACTCCACAGATAATCACAGCAAGGTTGCAGAACAACAAGCATTTACAAAATTTTAAGTCATCATAATTCCAGAGAAGGAAAATTGTATTTGTGAAATGGACTTCAGCATCAAACTTACATTCAAGGAGTCTGTAAGTTTCTGAGACTGCTGGGCAGGAGACTGAAGAGCAATGTAAAATACTGGTATTTTGAGGCAAGGAGAGCTAAAATTCCTCAAACAGCAAAACAAGACTGAGAAACTCCCCACTCTTTGGACTGCAATTTTTCTTTCTAGAGTGGTGTCTTTTTGAGTTATGCTGTATCCTCCTGTAGGTTTGTGAATACTCTTCTGCTCACCTTCTGATTTGCCTGTGTTTCCTAACTTATGGCTTGCTCAAGAGAGAAAGCAAAATTCACTGACTACCTGGACACATAGCAGTTTGCCCCCAGTACATCTTAGAATCAAGAGATCAGAACAAAAGAGAATGCGTTCATCTTCCTTGGGACCACTCATGGAGGAGTCAGCATTAGTCCATGAAGCTTGTTCCTGCATGAACCTAAAGCCACCAACTCCAAAAGCAGAGGGAATGGTGTCTTCTTGTGTCTCTGACTTACCGTACCACCCACAGATTCTCTGCAGGTGGTGGCTATCAGTCTTACCTTGTAGGTTTTGTTAAGTACAGTGCCTTAGAATCAGAATCTTAACTACAAAGATCGAAAACTCACAAAGATAATGTATCTAGTTCATTGAAAACCACATGAACCCAGACCTGGGTTCACCCTGGATAACTGCCATAATTCAGCTGAGGATCCTCCATAATCCTTAGGCTGGGGAGTATGAGGGATCTCCAAGAACCATCAGACACCTGAGTGCTGACACTCTGGGGTCTCCCTGGAGCCCTATAGGACCTGGGCCCTCTCAGGCCAGAACAGTTTCTGCAGACACTTATATTCAATAAATGCTGAATGTGAAGGTTTGACCCCAAGATGACAGACACTTTCTTATCTTCTTTCTTCACAGAAAAAAAAAAAAAAACAAACACCAACTTTAAAAGCAGAAATCCAAAATATTGTTTAGTAATGACAAAAAGCTGAGAATCTTTTAACATATAATATCAGAACTAACTTAGTGAGGTTTCAGTTGCTAGCTGTGTGGCTCAGACCACATTCCTGATAATGATTTTGGGATTGTAGGAACAAAAGTGGAAATTTTCAAAACAAGGACAGCATTTGCCACAGAATATAATAAAATCATTTTGATGAATGGAGTAGCAAGTTAACTGTAAAAGTCATGCACCCATATGTTACCACATACATCATAAGATAGACTGCTCAAAAGATGCTAGTTTAAAAAAAAATACCAAAAAAAACCCCAAATAAAACAAACAAACAAAAACCAAACCAACAAAAATGCAGAATGGAAAAATATGTAAGTAGGTTTATTCCATTTTAAAAACAAAAATGTAAAAGCATTTCAAGGGTAAGCCTGAAAGAAGAAGAAACTCCTGGGTTATAACAACAGCCTCATTCTTGAACAAATGCATTAAAATAGTAAAAAGCCTTCACTGTAACAAGAGTAACAAAAAGTTCTTGTTCATTGTATAGTAAAATACAATATTAGTATTATGTTATTGGACTCCCTCTCTCTCCATAAAGCAGCTGTCAGCAAAAAACAGGAAGAAAAACCTAAAAACTTCTTCCCAAAACTAGATTACTCAGAGTTCATGGCTTTGCCAAAAGGAGCCTGGCCCTTTTCAATTAACAAGGATGATAAGTTTCATTGCAGAGAAGGAAGAACATAAGCAATTATTGAATCAGTTACACAGATGAGCATGGTTTGCAGAAAATGCTAATTTGACTAATGCCTTCTTGCATATCAATATCTCCACCATATGGTAAGGGTTGAAGATGAATAGTGGTTCCTGGTTTTTTAACAAAAGTGACATGGTTGAACTATGATATCAAATTATGATGAAACTTAAGTAGCACAGTAAAACTAGCTCTCAATGGAAAGTCATCTGTCTGTGTTGTCTGCAACAACAATTTTCTTAATTTCAAAAGAACACAGCTGGTACCTCACTTAGAACAGAAGGAGCAATTATGCCCAGAGTTAAAGATGCTGAAATTATTTAATAAAATGTTCTTAAAAATTATTCTGAAATTGCAAGAAATTGTATTAAAAAAAACATATATCAGCATTTTTGCCATGATGATACCCGCACAGATTTATCACATCTCTTAAGCTCAATCGTAAGTAAAATACTTTGATATTTCATAACTCCCTCTGTACTCAAAAATTAATCTTATTTGTACTTAATTTCTGACTTGCTGAATTTTATGCTCACATGTTTAAGTAAACCAGTCTGACAAAGACACAAAAATGTTAAAAATATTTTAATGAAATTATATGGATATAATGACAGTACTCAGACATATTAATTTTAGATTCAGGACACCACTTCATTTCATCAGTTCCAGGAAGAATCCTATGAAACTAAATGAATAGTAAAGGTTGGAGATATTGCTCACTTTCCAATAGCTATCCATTATAAACATAGAAATGTAGAAATTTCACACTTAAAAGAAACAATTTCTAAAGTATTGGTGAAAGAAGGCATTTGAACAGACTGGGTGAGGGAGGTAAAATCAGACATGGAAAAGTTAAAGAATACTAGAACTAAAATTATTTTGGGAACAATACCTTCTTCCCCTTATGTCTGCTTAGTGTGACGTTTTTCAATTACGTAGTGAACTACTGCCTTGCTTGAAGATCTCTGCCTCTCCCATTGCACTGGTAGCACAATTTCCAAGCAAAGGATCGTAGGAGAGGGAATGTCATTCTTTTGTATTGAAAATGTACTCATCCACTGTCTAGGAAAGACATGGAAAAACAAATAGACCATGTTTACCTCTCTTCTCATCTCGTATTAACAGGAAAATAGCTGTTAATTTAATTGAGTACTATAAATGGAGGACAGATGTGATAGATTCAAGCTGCAAAATTCCTTATGGTTTTACCTGTAAAATGTACAGTGCGAAATCATGTACAAGGTTACAGTGTTGCATGAGGTCACCAGCAAAGATCAGAGAGCCTGACAGGTCTTTTGACATGAGTAGCCATTCACAACATCACTTAGCTCACTTTTTTGGGAAGGAAGAAATTAAGTCTTAGAAAATGGACTCACTCAGCACAAATGCAAAGGAGCCACTGCTGCTGCTGTAAGTGCTGAGAAACAACAGATGCATAAGGAACCCTGAGATGGATTTGTGTCACCACCAATGCTTTTACAGATATTTGCACACCAGATTTGCAGGCTACATTTTAATTTATAAAAATAGAAAATACTTCAGTTTTTTCACCAAGCATAATGAAAAAATATGTAAAATGTGTAACACAATCTGTCCTATAATTAAGAACAGTTTGTCTGACAGGCCATTCACTGGTATGCATGATGCTATGTTTTTATATGGTGGCCCTCTTGGCATATAGGGTTGCCAAACACTTGAAGGGAAAACTTCTGTCCTCAGAGATATGCCCACTTTGAATAACATTTGAAAGACAGAAAAGGAGGGTGGGGGAGAAGAAAGGACTGTCCAGTCCACAACTTTGATATTTAAGCTGCTTTTAATGATTCTTTTTAACTGTTAAAATTATGGTAAAGGAAGGTGGACGAAAGAGCAGGCCAGATCATATTAGCTTTTTATTTCATAGCAAAGGTACTTTGTTGAAAAATTCTCATTAAATCGTCAATCATTTTCACTGGCCAAAATATGTCCAAATCCCATTTCTCAAAAAGCAATCCTTAATTGCTGTATTCTGACTATCTCAAATGAAATTGTTACAGGTAAAACTCATCACAAGCATTAGAATATGTTGGATGTATCCCTAAAAGTATTTGCTTTTTACAACTAGGATAGAGACTGAATTTGTATTGAGCATGATATACCTACCAAGCAGGCAGCTTTTGTTCAATATCTAAACTTCTTTTAATTATTCACAACACTTAAATGAGCAGGGGTTCTAAGAAGAAGTATTACATGAAAATTGCACCAGCTGAATAATTTCTGCACAAGTTAAACACTTGGTTGAGCAAACAAGACCCATTACAGCTGCCTCCTGAGGAGAAGAACAGCCCATCATCTTATGTTTTCAATGAACTGTCCTGTCTTCTTTTTAGCCATGATGGAACACATTGTCCCAAAACCAATCAATAAAAGACAGCCTCAGTAGTAAAGACAGCACTATGTCTGCCCTCTATCATTCCACAAAGCAGAAAGCTTTTCAATGAGACTCTTACATACATTGATGTGACAGAAATACAGAAGAAGAAAAACTATGGTAATTAGTTCTTTTCATCTCTAGAATAATCTCTTCCTGTAGTGATTTCCAGTAGCATGAGTGAGTTTGAGACAAGAGTGGAGGGAACAGGCTAGAAACAGATTTGCATCAATGCTTCACACTAGTTAGGCTTTCATACTCCTTTCAGCTAAGGCATTTTTGTCTACGTACTCATGTTAGAAAGACTATACAAACCCTGCCTTGTAGGTGGAATCACAACAAAATACAGTCATATTTCTGAAGGGGGAATAAATCCTGTGCTGAGTCAGATGGTTTCCAGCATTTTCAGTTTAATGATGTACCCTTCATATCTATTTGACAGAGGTGAATTGTTAGAGAACAAGTAGACGTAATCAAAAATTAAGAGTTAAACCCAGAACCAACTCACCCCTGACAGCCTTTGAAGGCTCTCAACACAGTGTCAAAGGCTCTCAACACAAAGTCTACAGGAAAAGTTTCACTTGGTATTGTCTCTCATGTACCCTTAACCAGTGTAATCTTCCCTGCCTATCAACTGTTCTATTAATTATTTACTCCTGGACATATAAATCATTTTTAGCACTGCAGTAATAGTACTTCTAACATGAGTTAGAATTGATCTGTATAATTTATAAAACTCTAGTTGATATTTTAAAACATCTGTTGCACATCTGGGAAAATATCATGCTTCAACACACACAGTTTAGCAGAATGGATGCATACAGAAACAAATCTGTCTGTGAAGGTGATAGGTGTACCAATTGTCTCAATGGGTACATACAAACTCTCTTTGCTTTATGGACACCCTCCAAGTAAAGAAATTCTGACATCATTATAACATTACATGCATATATTGCTTCAACAAGGGCGGCATTTCACTGCAGAAATTATGACCTAGCTGACAGTAAGGGTGCTACATAAAAAATTTTTCATTTTAAAGCTTCCCTTTGATTAATAAATGTCTGGGCTAATTAATTTTAAGTTGCATATTATATTGCCTTAGAAGTTAAATCCCGTCTACTGTCATGAGCTCAGCCACAAGCTCAGAATTCAGCAAAGAAATCTAAGCATTTGCACATAAAACACAATTATTTAGCAGTAAAGATCAGAAATAAATATAACATATTATTTTCACATCATGTTTATGGATTCCTCTCACAGGAATTTTTCACACTTAGAAAAAAATCAGGGACAGATACAACTCAAAACTTCTGGAACCACTGACAGTGATCATATCAGTAGTTGCACAGATGCCCTGATAGTACTCATAAGGACCACTGTTATCCATTCTGCAAGGAATAGAAGAGACTGACTCAATCAGAAAGTTATTTGCAAACTCCTATGTAAACTCCAGAGGCTATACTCTTAGTCTCAAGCAAACATTAACCCGCATGAGATCTGAATGGGCAAATGTTTTCAGAAACAATGTGATGGATTTTTCCCTAGCAAAAGCTCACCAAAGCTAACAAAACAAACTTGCAAACAACAAAGAATACTCACTCTTCTTTACTCAGTAAATCACTGTGAATGATCCAGCTACTCATCATCCATTTGCTCCCTAAAAATTTCAGGTGTTCAAATTAGAAACAGTAACAATACTGCTTGACTTCAATGCCAAGTCCCAAGATAAATAGTACCTGAGTGCCTACCAAGGGGAACATTTCAGAAGTGATCCACAGGAGGAATGGCGGGAGGCACCCAACCTATCAGCAAAAGTCACAGCTCCTAAGGACAGCTCTTAAGTGTTAGCACTCCCATTCAGGCCCACCAACAGCTTTAGCCATATGCAGAGAGACCCTGCAAGCATATACCTTTTTAAATTAAAAGCAAATTGTTTATTATTAAAAAAACCAACCAAACAAACAAAAAACCCTCCCTTGTATTTTTCTACTCTGCCATTTTATATCTTTCCAAAATGCCTCTTATTTTCTTCTCAATCTCTGCCTCAACAGCCCTACATCTGACTGCAATTTCACTTTTCTTATTTTTCTGTAGACCTCTCACAGCTGGTTCTCCCCATAAGGCAATTTCTTCATCAGTGTGAACCAGGGTTATGCATCTGGCCCAACACTTCAGAAGCAGCAGTCAGGATGACCAGCTTCAGAGAACAACCTCTGCTGAGCCCTTCCAAAAACAGCCCAAAAGTGTACTTTGTACTACAAGGATCTGCCAGATGCAACATGAAAATTAAATACTAGGGGCTTTCAGACATGTATCTTCAAATTACCACAATGATAAACACAGTACAATGTCCCAGAGATAGATACAACTTCAGTCTTACTTGGGGGGCCAGGTGGGTATATAGGCTGTCCATCCACAAAACCAGGGTCATAGGGAATGATGCAGGAGAAAGGGTTATGCTGCCTAGTGCTACACCCATTCAGCTTCTCCCATATTTTATTGCTTCCTGATACCAGATTTGTCCATAAGATTGTGAGAATCTTTCAAAAACAGAGGGGTCTTGATGTGGTTAACTTCATTTGATGCCCACAAAAATTTGAAGTCTTACAGTTTTTGTACCTCTCAAGATGTCACTAAAATTACTTTTGATTGAATTATTATATGCAAGGATAATAAAGTTAATTCTGCTTTGTGCTGTTAACAATCTGTGTCCTGAATTACATCACCTATATGTTACATTACTAATCCTTTTGTCATTTAATTTCTCTTGACTAGTTCTTCAGAATTAATTAACTTATTCTCCAAAGCTTTATAATGACCTTGGGCACACAACAGAACACATTTAGGATTAGACTTTACATTTTGTATAATACTTTCAGACTCCTGGACATTCAAAACTAGTAAGAGCATTTCTACAACCAATTCACCTTCTAATTTGTACAATTCCTCCATGCTTTTAACTTACAAGTGAAGCAGTGTAGGTTAGATAGAACTTACAAGTGAAGCAGTGTAGGTTAGATAGATTTGCAGAATATAACTTAATTACATAACATTTAATCAAAAAATTACATTTTTCTTATAGCTTGAAGTAAGTCCTAAAAATCTAATTAAAATCTCCTTAATTAATGCTGGTAAAATTGTTAAAGCATCACAGGAGATCATATTCCCCACCTCTAGCAGAAATGATTAAATCATTTTATAATTTATATGTACTATCACTTCTGGGGAAAATACGGCCATTTGACACTTTCTAAACACTCTTCAAAAATGTTCAAAGAAAAGCTGTGCAATGAGTCATACTGGCATTGTACTGCACATGACAAGAATAAATAAATTGTGATTATTCTAGCAAAAAGTGTTCTGAGATGCCAAATACTGTGTCAGCCAGCAATGTTATCTGGAGTGCACACTGATTTAGTACTAATTGGGTGAGTCAAGGTGCTCCATTCCGTCTAATCTGTATTCTTGTTTATTCATTAAACAATAACTTCTGAAAGTTATGTCTGATCAGGGTCAAAAATGCAGGGTATACTGGAATGACCAGCTAAATCTCATTCATTGTGGTGACAGTCAAAAAAATATGAGGAGAAACTGGGTACTCTCTGTACCAGCAAAACCTGCACAGGTATACCTGTCCTTGGAAACATTGGCATGATCTAGTGACATGCACACAGAAAAGGGATTCATGTCTGTTCAGCCTTTCATCACATGTGCCACCGAGTAAATAGGTTACTCATACTGTGCATCTCACCCTCTGCCAGCTGCATGTTCCATCACCACCACAGCATGCTCCATCAAAAGGACTGCAGCTGCCACAGCCTCCAGCCATTTCTCTGAATGTCTTTCCAAACCATGGTACAGCCTTCTGCATTCGTGGCAGAGAGCAATAAGAAGAACAACACTAGGGTCAATATCTCAGGAACATCCTGCCCTTCTGACAGGAGAAATAGTGTAATTGCACAGTGGCACGTGTAGGGTTGACAGGAGATGCACAGTGGAAAGACAAGAGGGAGCGGACAGAGAGGGATATACGGGGAGGACAAGGAGGAATGGAGATAGAAAACAACACAATCAAAACAAAAATGGGGCCACAGAAAGTCAAACACCATGTCCCTGGGGTTTGCAGCTGGGGGTGAGGGGCCAGAGAGATTCCCCAGAAAAGAGGAAGAGGATGGTATGAAGACAGGGAATCTCTAAAGGAGAAAGGCAAGAGAAGGCCACAGTTGGAAAGGCATGCAAGAAACATATTGAAGTTGCCTTCAGTAACCTCAGAAGCTAGGAACTGTGCAACTTACTGGTATTTAATAATACAAATTGCTCTTGGGCCAAAATCACTAACATGAGTCGGTGAAGAGGATCCAAACTTTTCAAGTTAATCCTAGTGCAGTTAATTCCTGGTGTCAGCTGTTCCACTTCTTTCCATGCAGCATGGCAGAAAAATGCTAGGTACACTCAGCAGTTCTCCATCTCAGTGCACTGGTATTAATGCGAGACTCCTCCTGCTGTTTGCTCTTATGCCTAATGGAAACTCACCTGGAAAGTGAGTACAGACACTGTGTACCAAAAGATCTCTGGCTCTCAGACCAGAAGAGCTATCTTCCTTATCACTGCCATGGATGTGCTCATGCAACATAGCAAAAAATCAGGAATACAACAAAGAAAAACAGATCACAGAATCATAAAATCTTTTATCCTAAGTACTAAGATCATTGAATCCAACTGTTAACCTAACACTGCCAAGTCCACCACTAAACCATGTCTGAGTTCCACATGCAAACAGATAAACATGCAAACACACACATCCATTCCTGTAACAAATCCACAGCAAAAATTGTCCTGATTCCATGGCAAATTATGAGATCCACACTGTCTTCTGCCTTCCCTCAGCCAGGAAGTGAAGGTGTAGATAAAAGCCTGGGGGCACAAAGCTAGCAAGAACAGAGGAGATCCAGGTCTGGTTGATTAAAGGTTTCACCTACAGTTCCTACCACAACCCAAAACTGAGAGTTCCCTCTTCCTTTTGAAAATACCTTCCCTGCCATTATGGAGAGAAAACCTGTCACTCCCCAAATAACGAAGTGTTTTCTAGCAACCTTGTTTTCTTTCTTTACTATGGGTTGTTAAGAAACTGGTTCAGTTCTGCCTCCTTTAGGTCAGCAGGCTCAGTCTTATTTTGTGAGTACCTCAATTAGCTAGTAGAAGTAGTACTAGTAAATTTCTCATGTCAGCTGCCTTTTTCTGATTATTCTTTGAAAGATCTCAGATGCATTGGAGGAGGTTTGAAGGTCATCTCTATAACTGAAATCTGATGCTTTCAGAGTTAGAAGACCTGCAAAGCACAAGACATTTGCAATAAATCATGTTGTTTCTTATTAAGCAGAGCATAGGTCTTCTGGAGAGGGATCCAACAATGACTCCCCTCTTAGTCTCATACTGCCAGTCCTCCTGACTGGCTGCTGTTATGGTTTTTACTACTATAATTAATGCTAACAACGGCAATAATAATATTATCTTAAGCTTGGTAGCGCTCTCAATTAGTAGATCTCATAATACTTCCCAGGAACCATTAACTTCTCAGTTTGTCAGTGGCATAAATGAGATGAACTAAAGCACCATTTACTTTCGAATGTGCATCACTGTCTGGCACTAATAGGACTGGCAATTGCCTTTATTCATGTATGGGAACATAATTACTTATGGTTGTTGTCTGAAGTGCTGCCATAAACTGAGAATTTTAAACTCTCAGATGCTTTTAGATAAGCTGCCTGCCAGGAGATTCAAGAGGAACATCCACATACAAAACCTTTAGATATGTAATTTAGACAGAAAAATGCTCCAGTTGGTTTTTCATATTTTCTTTCTACCCAATTGCAAATGGAAACTTTGCATTATTATCAGAAAATTTTCTTATTATATGTTTATGCTTAAAAATTTCCACCCAGAATTAGTCCATGACTGGTGCAAAGCCAATGGCAGCTCTGTGCTTGGGTATCCATGCCCCAGTGCAAACCGCCGTGCCAGCACAGAACATCCACACCATAGACATCTACACAGAAGCCAGCCCAGCTCCAAACATATACACCCTTATTCTCCCTAATAAGCTCTGCTACAAAAAATAATTACCTGAAATATAAGGCCACCTGAATGAAGGCACATGGTGTTGAAGTTAGTGGGAACTTTTTTGGGAGTTTTGATATGAATTAGGATTTAAAGTTACTGAAATAGTTTTTAAAGCCTAACTTCTTGTTTCTTTTACTATGGGTATGACCAGGGGATAAATTCTCATAAGAATGAGTTAGAAGAGCATTATTTCTGTATATGCAATGTAAAATTATCTGCTGGAAGCATGTTGCCAAGCAGAATAATAAACATTGTATTAAATTTGCAGGATTATACCTAGTATCTTCATTTCTCTTTTATAGTTAAGTAAAAATTTCTCTTTATTATATAAGGATGATATATTCTAATAAATAATTATATTCTAATAAATAATTTTTAATTCATTATGAAAAAATTATACATTGCAGGATTTAGAACAGGTTGGTAGAGATGAAGAATTATGCTGTTAGTTGACTCACATATTTCGTACTATAAAAACACATAACGAACATGGCAGTTATAAAATTTACCCATGGAATAAAGTTTTAAAAATGAATATGCAGGCTGCTGACTTGGTCACTGCAAATAAAAGAACATTCAGTGATGCAGGCTAGTCAGACACAGATGAGGTTAAACACTGTGGCCAAGCAATCAGAGCACCTTTGCTTCCAAAAGTGAGTAATTTTTACACCATACTCAGTACAGCTACTCACAGCATTATTTGTAGCTTTGGTTGCAATAATGCAATGGAATATCTGCTCTGAGCTATGAGTTTGTGACATAGTACAAGTGAGTCTTGTGCAGACTCATTACAAGACCCAGCCATGACCTAAGAACTCTTTGTCCTCATGTTGTAGGTAAAGCTTATTAAAAATTGATAACAAAAGTTGTGGGGAAATTGCATAAGACCAGATGTCTTATCAGATGACCATGAAGGCACATAAGTGTTTCTTTTGCATACTTTTCATGGATACACTAAGACCGCCAAGATATTTCTTTCTGGTTTATATTTTTCTTAATTGCAAAATTGGGTGTGCCCAGTCTTGCAATTAAAATTGCGTGAGATTAAAATTTATTTTCCCCTAATGTCGTTGCTAAAATTTTCCCCTCAACACCTCCATTATGCAGAAGTGTTGCACTTATCTGAATGGTAAATTGCAAAAGCATCATTGTAGGAAAGAAATGTTGGAAAAGGTAGTAAATTCATAATCTTTTCATGAACAAGATCTGGTTCCTGTTAACAGCAGAGCTGCATACTGCAAAAATATGGGGTTTTTTTTTAGACTGAAACAGCCCATTACTAGCAGTTCATTCATTCTTTAAGCACTGTGGAAACCCTAACTCTACTTGTATGAATTACCCCCTTATGTATGCTAAATATAGACAACAGCTTCATTTAACAGATTTCATTGATTGCTCAGTACTCCTGTAGTGTAGAGTAGTGCTGTATACTTTTAGGCCTAAAACATTTACAGGCTTCATTTTCGTTATCAGCCAAGGGCAGTTAATCCCTGGAGGAGAGGAGGTACAATGTGTTTTTAGTTTGCAGTTCTCAGTATCAAACTTCATTGTCTTTAATTCTCCTCCATTCCTTCCTCAAGCAAGCAACTGGCTGTCTGCTTCCTATTCCCTGGTGGCTCTGCTATTTCAGGCTGCTTGTCTGAATTTCCTTGAAGAATCCTCTTTCTTCCAGTCAGACTTCAAAAGGGAATTGTCAAGTGGGCATGGCTGTGTAACTAAAGATTACGTTTTTGCTTAGCATTCTCCTCATGTTTTTCCATACACTAAATTTTTTTTCAAAATCTCAGCTTCCTCTGTACTTTGAGCAAAATCTTAATCTTCTTTCTCTGTCCTATATTTGTCTCCAGTTTCATGAAGACAGAAGTTTGATGAGAGCACACAGCTGTGATGATTACTGAGGGACTGTCTGAGAAAGGAAGACGTTGGAGATGATGGTTCTTAGCACAAAGACTGCTGTTGGCAGAAGTCTGAGATGAGGTCCTGAGGGATACACTTCTGCTAGAGGAGTGCTTTGAGGAAGAGGATGAGACAATTTAAGGTGGGACTGTAGGAAATGGAAAAAATTGGGAAAGATTAGGAGAGGAGGAGAATACAGTGGTGAAATCATAGCAGAATGAAAAAGAAATGGCAAGTACAATTCAGTTCCTGAAAGAGAGGCATTTAGTGCTATTTGAGATACTCTATAGTACTTTAGACATCTCCATGGAACTGGCAGCTAAAATACAGAACACAAGTGAGCTTTCCTGGACCTGCAGGGGAAGATTTCCAAGGACATTTCAAAGGAAAATAGATCCCTACTAGAATTTGATTGAACTATTCCTGGAATATGTGGCAAGACATAGAAATCAGGGACAAACAAGGACCACTCTATAAGGAACACACAAAAAGTAATCACGGAAAATGGTAAAAGCAAAGTAGAAAGAGGAAAACTTGGCAGGTCATATTAAGGAGAGAAAACATGCTGAAGGGTAGAAAGCACAGAAGCAAGGGGTCTCTGGGGTAATAATAAACAAGCAGAAAACTGCAGTGCTGCTTAAAAGCTCTACTGGTGAGGTATTGGCAGACACTCACTATACAAGTCAGGTTAAACTTCAAAAATATCCATATCCCGCAGGCACTCAAGTTCAGTGCAGCTCTTATTCTGTATGGGTATATTGAATTAACATGTGGAGGTTCAAATTATACATTTCACTTCAAGGTAATACATTTATTAATTTCAAAAATAAAAGCTAAAACTAAGGACATTCAGTGAATGAAAAACAATGAACCTTTCTGAGTTCCTGCAGCATGACTGCATCTTACTAGTACTCAAATATCTGAACTCCTCTCCTATATACTCAAGAATGTATGTACACTGTCAAAAAAGTAAGATACTGTTGAGTGTCTAATGCTTTTAGAAAGATTGATATAAATAAGTAATTGTATAGCCCCACACTCTGTTCGATTTATATTTTGTTTTTTATTCACTTTTCAAACTTGGAAAAAAAAAAATGCTAAAATTAAATTTTTTGAAAAAGAGAAAGAAAATTTATAAAACTAAAGTAA
>VWZN01005969.1:370838-385814 GCA_013396955.1 Regulus satrapa | reverse complement strand
TATATATATATATATATAAAATTTCAATTATGAAACTGCTCTTGTCTAAACCCACGGGCTTTACTTTTTTTTCCAATTCTCCACCCCATCCCATCGGGGCAGAGGGAATGTGCAGTAGGATAAGCTAATGGCTGCATAGTACTTAGTTGCTGGCTTGGGTTAAACGATGACATCAGTTAACTCAGCACGTTTTTATAGAGGCTGGGAAGGTCAGTTGATCATTGCCCTTATGACTTTTAAATCCCTAGGAGGCACTCTGATACTCCAGTGACAGAAGTACAAAGTCTGAGGCAGGTAAATGGATTTTCTAACTGAAATCAAAAATATTATTATCAGGTTTTCCAGACGATGTGATGTTATTCTCAAGGGCAATACAGTGATGGGACACACTGCTTGATGGTATAAATCCCATAAAGTTTTTAATTTCTGTCCCTTTCATCTCCCTTGTAACATGACCCATCCACATGCAGGGAACTGAATGAAAGGAACTTCTTACCAAAAAGATTTGTGCCTGGAAGGAATGAAATACACTTTATTATCTCTGTGAACAATGGATGATCTTTCCTGCAACAGCAACTAGGCACTACTGAATCCAGACACTAAGTCATGAACATTTCACAATATTTTCAGAAATGAGAAAACAATTGTAGGGGCCAGAAACCTTGCAAGTAGATGACACCACACTGCAGTTTCCATCTCAATTAGTTATCAGTTGAATGTCCAGAAATACATGCATATTATTTTTCTTTTAAACTACAGAAGATATATAAAATAGGAAAAAACACTTTTTTCAAAATAGGAATCTGGCCTTTTTTGTACATTTAATTCTCCATCTGCCCGAATTACTTCCCTAAAAAATATATTTTAGTGGGAAGTTTTATAATGGAAATTGTTGTTTAGTCTTTACTGTGTATCCAACACAGCATTATCTTTCATAATGTAGGGAAATTTTATCTTCAAGGAAAATCATCACTTGGAAGTGGAAGAGAAGTACACTTAATGATTCTGCTGTTATTATTGTGGGCTTAGTAAATTTTTATTTCAACTCATCATCTCATTTATTGTCCCTTTCTTACAAAAAAGGAGCAGAGGGAATGGCATAGTTGGAGTTTAATTTCCCTACCAGTGGCTGAGCTACAAGCTGGCCACAAAATATACCAACAACTTAAAAGACATATGTTGGGTAAAGTCATGGCTTTAACAAAAATTGACACTTAATCATAACACTGCTGAGATGACACTATATTTCATTACCTGAAGAGTTGAGTTCAGGATCTATCTCTCTGTGTTATAATTTGCTGGTTTATAGTATTAAACTGAATGTATTTGAAGTACAGACTATGACATGCAATAATGAGGTGTCTTTAACTTGAAACTGTGACAGGCAATAACCACTCTAGGGTTATCAGGGAAGTATTATACTCCTAGAAATCTTGAAACACTAGTGAGAGAGATTAACACAAGTCTATAAATATAGTGAAGATGTCTACATTAGTCTTTTCTCATATGATAGTGACAAGACAAATTTCACGCTGTAGCTATCATGAATTTAACTTCTGACAATTTTCTTGTTAGGGTGCAATAAATATTAAAATTGTTATTTACAGGTCTCCTTGGGCACCAGTAAGAGACAGAAGAGTAAATACTCTGGAAAAAGCAATAATGGTAAAAACAGTAGTAATAAAGTCCATAAAGCATCTTAAAATAGCTCTAAGTATACGAACATCTAATATAATGGAGTCCTTTGTATAGACTTCCATTTAATAGTTCAGAATATCATGCACCATAAAAACCATGAGGAAAAAAATAAAACAGCATAGAAATGTATAAACAGCAACTTTTCTGTATGCCTTTTTCAATGAACATGTAATGTTTTAATCTAACAGCTACTCTAGCTTTAAAACTGGAAACTTAGACATTTTGCAATATTTAACATTAAGTGCTTTGGAAAGAAACTGCCAACAGTAACCTAGTTATTCTTTCCATGTTGAGAAATTACTGTGCTGGGGCAGGGCTACAACCAGCCTAAGTGTTTCTTCCTCTTAATCTAAACTTTGCAAGCAGTCCAAGTAACTTTGAAAAGATCATTAGAATATTTAAATAGCTACTTACCACATCAAGGCCATAAACCTAACCAACAAAGCTAACAAAAATATAAATGCAATAACAGTATAAAATATTAAGTTGTAAAAACCAAATTTACATGAATATACTCATTTAGATAAGAACTCAGTTTTGCATCTATCATGCTGATAGAAGCATGTAGCATGTCTTCTTGTTGTTGTTGTTGTTGTTGTTGTTGTTGAGTCTAATGCTCTCCAAACTGAGCTATTGAAACATCCAGAATTTGACCTCACTTGCAATGGGACAATGAGCAAGACCTTTTTTTAATCTTTGGAAAATGTAATAAAACATAAAAGTTGTTTGCAGTCCTTTGTGACAGAAAGCATTTTTCATGTATTACATGCTGCTTCATTTTTCTAGCTGCCCAATATTTCAACTGAACTATAAAACAAGTACCAGAAAACAATGAAATAGAAAAATATACAGGGTTTTTATAAAAACTAAGCAAATAAAATAATTCCTTTTTCTTCCTTTTGTCTTGGAATCATAGCTAGGTGAAACTAAATGCTTTTCATGCATGTGTCTTAGCTTTTCTTTATGTTGTGAAAGGACAAGTAACTGATTACTTTTATGGAGTTTTTTAATGCATTTCTGTCACTGAGATTGCTTTTTATGACTCATTCAGGTTCAACTACTGCATTCTTCCATTTATTGCTACCTGAAATTTTATATGCAAGAAATTCTGCAATGACTGCATTTGGGCTCTTAACAATTTTTCTTTTCCTTTCATTTACTTTTCTTTCCTTTCTATGTTCTTCTCCATCACCCAGTATCACCTCATTGAGGTTTTTACTGCTAGCAAATGAACATATACTTACATGAAACAACCACCTCTTTTCACAAATACATGTGAAAGAGATGACACAGCTATAGAAAACAAGATATATCCATCCAAGTTGTACTGGACCCTGCAAAAGCAGTTTGATAACTCAACATTAAATGCATAAGAGAAATGCACCCCTCAGGTCAGCATCATTCAGATCAATACAACTGATTTGGTAATTTGGCTTATTCAAAAGGCAATCCTCTTTATGACTTATATGCCACCCATTGAGAAAAAGTAAGTCTTGGTACTGTCTCCTGTAGGGAAGGAAAATTATAATTATCAAAAAAAATGCTGAGCTTCCAGTATTGGTCTTGCATCCACCAGCCCTTTTTTAGTCCAATCTCTTCAGTATCTATTTAACATACTTATTGGCTCCTACTGATATAGTTTCTAATCTGAGGAACATGTATTCTTCAAATCTTGGGATCTGAGAAATAGCATTGTTCCTATTCTCACAGATGGGTGGAATAAGGTACAAGTATTTTAAATCATTTTCTCAGGATCAAAGAAGAAATCCCTGCTCCTCTACATTTTAAGTCTGAGCTAAAAATGCTCTAGTAAATTTAATGACTTCTGTCCTCTCAAACTCACTGATGAACAAGCAAACCAGGGCAGTGCCTTGGTAGCATCACTCTGATATGGGGAACGTGCATGCCTAATGAGTTCACAAACCACAAACTACATTACAACAACAGACCAACGTCTTCTCTTCCCCAGATCCCTGGGATATACACCAGGGCTTCACTGGTGGAGAGAAGTTCTAGAGCTGAGATGGGATAAAACCCATTTAAGTACTGAAATCAGTGTAGCTGCAACACAATAAAATGGGGTAAGACTACAAGGACTCTGATGCACGCTGCTGGGTGTGTGTGTCCTGAAACTACACAGAGACCTTCCCCAAAGCAAGTCTGGCAAGAGGCAGTTTCAGCACAAGCTTTTTTTCACTTCTTTCATCCTGCTGCAGCTGGTGCAGCAAGCACACAGCTTAGAGCCATTACAGGGAAAGGAAACAAAGTACAGCATTAAAGACATGGCTGCTGAAGCACAGCTGTGCTTCAGTTACATGGTGCTGGGCCAGATGCCCTTGGTAGGGAAGAAAGACTTCTTGTGTCCCTGAAAATCTTCCTTGAGCTACTTATGGAGAAAAATACTCATCATTAGTATAGATAGGAACAAGGACCTCTGAAAAGGTGTTTTGTCAGGGACACAAAGTCTCATTATGGCATTTGCTATTGGCCCTGGGAAAAGAAGCCACAGAGCTGTGCACTTAAATCGTCTGATTCCTCTGTGTTGGAAAAAGGACTTCTCTCTGCCCTGAATATATAAAACTCATCCTCTTTTAACATTGCAAATACATGCTTTCTGACTCATTGAGATGCAGTCTCCAATAAAGAAGCTGAGGAATTTAACATGCTTCCTTTTTTTCTCTTGAGAGCACTTGCCCACCACTATTATATAAGTCACCTAGAAACTCCTTTAGTAAACTTCCTAAGTGCAGCTTAAATCTAAAACTGATCTAAGCATTGACAGAATAAATCAAGCCAGATGGGGGCACTGGGCTAAGTCTGAGAAAAGGTTTTCAGAGGTGCAAGGTGATCAAGTTTAGCTGAGCCTTTCTGCAACCCCTGGCTCCCAAAAAGAGCAAAGTGTCAAGGCAAGGGTCATGGTTAATGTCAGCAATTTAGAAGCAAGAGTTTTCAGAAAAGAAGACCCCTGTTGATTGTTTTGTGTGAACAAATTGCGACAGGTTTTGGATTTTTTTATTCCACTTCTCTCACTTAAGCTTCAAAGTAGCCAGTAGCTTTGCAATGTATGTCCATGATGTTTCAGATGTATTTATCTGTAATTTATCCTGTAATTACAGGATGAAAATCAGTGGAAGGATATTGTTGTCACTTCCTAGCCCCAAAACTAGGACCAAAATGAATTGTTTTGTAATCAAAAGACAGTGTTCAATATTAAAACTACTTTATTCTAAATCTGTTAGCTGCAAAATAGTCCTATTTGTACATAGCTTGGTGATCTGATTTCTTTCACTTGCCTGTTTCAGTGTATTACTCTGTCTGATTCAGCTGTAGGAATCAAGAACAACAGATCACTTTGGTGAATTTATCTGCTTCAAGCTTATGCAAATCACTGACATCAAATTTCTCAGTGGCCTAGCTTGTGAATGAGCAAGAGTTTTGCTGAACCTAGGAATTGTCACTGATGTCTGATAGCATATTAAAGGACTTGCTTCCCTATTTTTTATCACTTCTGTAGATAATACCTTATAATAGCTTTAAAATTGTGCGTTCCCACCACTATAGTTTCTTCATTAACAGCAGCCTACCAGCTTAAATATACTGTATATAATTTTACAGTGTTTAGTATTCCCTAACTAAATTTAAATTTACAGTGTCTCCTTTCCTCCCTCCTCTCACAGAAGATTATATTTTGACCCCTTTCTGCCATTTATATCTCCTAAACTGCAATAGCTGCTGCCTTTTCCCTGCTGTTTAAAATGTCCTTCAAGCCATCCATCATTTTATGCCAGAGTGGCGCAGTGAGGGAAATGCAGCAGGGCTCTGCACCTGCACCAAACCCACTGTTATGCTGGGCCAGTCAGTAAAAGCGTCAAACAAGCTGAAGCGTAACAAAAAACAACCCAGCATTGAGTACAGCAATGGATAATACTAATGTCTTAAATTAAATATGTCTGACAGTATCCTCATCTATTGTTCACATTTGATGCCAGGATGTACTCAACTTCAGCACAGGCCATGGCAGCCTGCAGCATAATAACAGGGATAGAAAGAGTCCTGATCCAAACAGGAGGAGAGAGAGGGGAGGGGGCAGCTACGCAGCTGTACAGCAGTAAAAAGCAGAAAAAGCCGTACAGACTTTTTCACTTATTTGCACTTACTTAACCTCCAAGCTAGTTTTGCTTTAATATGATCTTCACATAGCATTTGCATGATAGTGAACCTGAGACACTGCCCCAAGCAAAAGAAAAAGGGAGAGAGTGGTGGCAGTGCAGAGCCAAGCCGTGCAGAGCACGAGCCTCAGTGGAGTGACACCAGTGCCAGAGGCAGCTGCTCAGAGCGGTACTACAGCGTGGCACAGTGCAGATGATCTCATTTCTGAGAGGTTTGTTTGCCCTAGACCACCATTGCTCTGTCAGACAGGGCGGTGGGAGCATTAAGCTGGGAAGCTCTTACTAGCCATATTGCTTCTGCTTTCCTGAATCCACGTGGCCCTGGTGCAGGGCCAGTTGCCATATTGCCTTTGTCTGGAAAACCACACAGGGCACGTGGGGAATATCCTTCTGTGGGTTAAACACCCTGTCTCTTTTGTACGCTTTTTGTTACTAATATTGTTGTGGTTATTGCAATTTTCAGTAAATTGTTACACCAGTTCACACTGCCTCCTAGTGTTCTTCCACTATCAGAAGGGGAAAGGGAAAGGGAGAAGTTTGAATGTGTTAAATTTTTCAGCTAGGTTTTAAACCACTAAATCATCCTTCTTTTATATAGAAGTGTATCAATCCTGCAACCCTCCCCAAGTACCCATCTCTTCCACTGCACATGGTCCCTTCCCCACTTTCACAGGGATGCAGGGATAGAAGCAGCCCCAGAAAAAGAGGAACATGCCATCCACTTGTGCATATCCACATGAGAGAAGCTAAAGAAAAGGCTCAACCTGAGGGGCAGCAAAGGCTGTGTCAGCTGTCAGAACTGCAAAGGAAAAAAACAGAATGTGAGGACCAAGGGCTAATAAGAAAACTCAGTTCTTTCTGCACCACAGTGAAGCACATCTTGGCCATGTTCTCTTAAAGATTGCCTGGCTTCAGTGAATTCCTTCATAATCCCGGAAATATAGAAGATGATGCAACATAAGACTTTAATAGAGAGCACTATCCCAGGATGATCCTAATCTCAACAATACAGCACACAAGGAAGTTCCTTTGAAAGGAGAGATATCATACTTTGTCTTGATTAATACTGTTTCCAGGCTGCAACTGAGTAATAATTAAATTCAAAAAATCTGTCTTTGTATCATGCTAGGGTTAATAGTTTACATACAGTAGGAGTAAAGAAGGAACAGAATTATATTATTTGTCTGCCAAATCAGACAAAATTGGTTTATGCGGAAGATTTTATATGTAAAGAAAAGAAACACGTTTCTCAATCGAAGGTAACAGTAAGACTCCTGTCATTAGAATACTACAAATTATCTAATTAGTATAATAGATCATGTCACTACAGAATTCTGAACGGTACATAATAAAGTCTTGCTCTCCATCTTAGAAAATTGTCCTGTGGGCACATATTCCATGTTATACTTTTGTAGCTTGAAACAAAAGGAATAGCTAATACTGAGTAGGGTTCAAATCACTATCAGGCAGAAACAGTGAGTCCAACCCCAGATAAACTGATTTTCCCGCAGAGGTCAGTGTTATCCACATTTTAGCTTGGGTCCCATATGCAGTACCCAGCCCATATTTACACAAGCCTCTGCTCATGCCCATTAGCCCAAACAATACTTTTAGAGTGTGTCAGGTTTCCAACCTGGGTGATTCAAAAAAAGCCTTGTGCTGTACATTCTTAGGCCAATGAGACAAGGAGCAGCCTGGTAGCTCTTAATCAAGTGTCCTGTAGAGATCAGGGAAGGCCTGCAAGCATCTCCTGCATCCCCTTATTGAAAGTATCTCTGTATAGTGACAGCAAGATTTCCTCATATCTATTTTGGCCCCATGTACTGTCCATAGGGCTGATCAGGACTGCTTCATCCACTATAAAATTAGCAGAGCAACTAACTGCCATTTCTCTAAACTTAAAAATTCTAGTCTTTTTTCACAGGAATTGTTTAAGATCTACTCATTTTTTAATTCATTAAATTATAGAATTTCAGGAATTGTAGTGCATGATGTGTTACAATAATAATGTTACACTTGAGCCCTAAAATTCAAACTAAAATTTACTATTGTAGAAAACCTGAATTTTCTTAATGTGGCTGTGTTCTACATTTCTCCCTTAGGAGTATCTCTAACATTACAAGCTGTATAGTGAAGGATATATTGGAGCAGGCAACAGCTCCCATCTGGTATCAGACATCTGTGTTACCTTTCAGATAGTGCATTTATTGGAAATATATCTTCCAGAGGGACTTGAATATGAAGGAAATCTAGAAGAAAATTCACTTTTATGTAAAAAATGCAAGTTAGTAAAATGCAAGTTTGTAAAATTTTGCTTTAACACTTCATCCCAAAATAAGATTGACAATCTGCCATGTTCTCCCAGGCAAAACAGAGACAATACATATAAAACACAAAGCCAAAAGCTGATAATTAAATAGGCATGTTGAGCTCCTATGATCACTGCATAACTCCCTGTAAAGGAAATGCACCACTGAATTTATCTGCTCTTCTAGCAGCTCTATCATAAGTCTATGCTGATTTATGGAAACACACACACAACAAAAGGGAAATTCACAGTGAAAGCTGAGCCCATGGAGGTTAAGTGAAGGATGTCTATGGATGATGTCTTGATGACAGATAGACTTGTCTTGAGCTCCAATGCCCTATCACTGAGCCATGAACAGGTTCATCCCAGGAACCACACAACTGTATTCGTAAAATGCAGAGCTGTGGGCAGTGGAAACAGACATGGTTGTGTCACTCAACATAGGAATGATGCCCCAGACTGGTTTGGCTTACATCTCCTGCCAGGGATTTCTCTGATGGGTGACAGCACTGTGTTAGCAAAAGTTGTGGTGCTTTGCCTGGGCTCACAGGTCTCTCCAACAGTGCTCCCCAGCCTGAGAAAAGGGCTCCTATGGACAGCAAGGCTTCACACTGTTCCAACAGAGACATAGCAGTGCCCCTGAGCCTCACCACTCTCTCTTCATTATAGAGCATATGCACAGAGTGTAAATAAACTAATTCACCAGGGAAATTATTTTCTGTGTCACTTAATTTTCTGCAGGCTCTCTTTCCAGAGGCCTGAAAAGGCTGGTATTGAGCAAACAGGCAAAAATAATTAACCTCTGCCACCTTCCAATTGATTAGCTGTGACCATCCTCCCTTTTATCTGGCTGCAAGGAATGAGTTTGTGGAACAACTTTTCTAGTTTACCACTGGTCACTGCATGAGACATTATGAGATCTACTGATGCAGAAAGAACTTACAATTAACTATCTGAGATCTTCAAAAAACTGAGCTAAAGGGTCAGAGATGAGATCTCAGCCCTTATCACATGTTTGGGGAGAATTAACAGTTCAGTGACAGAGCCCAACCTTCTGTTAGCAACAGTCTCTGCTCTCTGCACTCCTTTTTTTTTCACTGTAGTCAAGCCTAGAGATGCATTACTGAGATCAAGCAGAATGAAAATCCCCCATAACATTCTTCCCTGAGAACAAACAAAAGCAGCCTGGTAAAGAGGTTGGCAATAGCCATCAGATCTTTGGGAATAGCACCAGTATTCACCACTGACCCACTCAGTCTATTTTGCACATAGCTCCTTGGCACAGAGGAGAGCCTTCTGGTTTAAAGCAAAGAAATGTGCATTGTCTAAAAAGCCTGCTTACCAAAGGTATGTGTTGCACAGTACTTTTCGGACATTATAAGCTCCTGGAGAGTATGTGGCCATTTCAGTGAGGTTTTGCAAGATTGCTTCTAGGCATTGTCTCCTGTTTTTTATCTGGAATACTCCAAGGTCACTTTTGAGGAAATCAGGACATGCCCAAAATAATCCACAAATATATGCACTTTATGTCATGTCTACTCCTACACATGAGACAACTATCCCAAAGAACCACAGATTTATGTGCTAAGGACTTTTTGCACATGTACCACCCATGCCAGGGACTCAGTTCCTCAGCAGTAACAGGAATGGATATTATTGCTATCACACGTGCAAACTGGTGCAATTATAGCATGCTCAGACAGGAAGTAACCAGCAGCAGGTTTCTAATTTCTGGATGTGAAAAGACATTTTAATAGCCTCATCAGGTGCTAGAACAAGTCATCAATAAAGAAAAACCCTAGTTCCAGTTCATAGCCTAGTTCAAAACTGGATGGAAGCTCAGGAAAATGGCCACATACAATCCCTAGAGATCTGCAGAACTGTATTCCAGTGAAGAAAATTCCTCTAAAGCAACTTGACATCACTGTTGTGGAGCTGTTTTAAGTACCTACATGTCAAAGACAACTGCTGCATTTCAGAGACACAGCATACCTCATGACAATGGGAGGTACTCATGAAACACGCATTCCCATCAAAATACAACTTTTATTTTAGAGGCTCTACAATCATAGAATTGCAGGATTGTTTAGGTTGAAAAAGATCCTTAAAGTTGTCAAGTCCAATTGTTAACCCAGCACTGCCAAGTCCATCACTGAACAATGTCCCTGGGTGCCATTTCTGCACATCTTTTAAATAGTTCCAGGGATGGAGACTCAGCCACTTCCCTAGGGCAGCCTTTTCCAATGCTTGACAAACCCTTCTATGAGGACTTTTTTTCTTATTATCCAGTAAAAACCTCTCCTGGTACAACTTGAAGCATTTCCTTTTGTCCTATGACTTGTTACCTGGGATAAGAGACTGACCACCACCTGGCTGCAATTTCCTTTTCAGATCATCATGGAGAGCTATAAGGTCTCCCTTCTGTTTCCTTTTCTCTAGGCTGTACAACCCCAGTTCCCTCAGTCATTCCTCATAAGACCTTCCAGGATGTATCCCTAAATCAGCAACCAGGCTTCCATATGATCACATAATGAGTATTTGGTTAATTAACTCACAACTCTGTTAAGCTTCAGAAAAGCACTGATTTCGAGCACTGCTGTGGTTTTACTTGACAGTGGATACTTCTCCCAACCTGACCATTCTATCTAGTCTGCCGACCCTTCATCACAGCAGTACAGTCAGTAGCATGGATGGAGAGTTGNGTAACAGGAATGGATATTATTGCTATCACACGTGCAAACTGGTGCAATTATAGCATGCTCAGACAGGAAGTAACCAGCAGCAGGTTTCTAATTTCTGGATGTGAAAAGACATTTTAATAGCCTCATCAGGTGCTAGAACAAGTCATCAATAAAGAAAAACCCTAGTTCCAGTTCATAGCCTAGTTCAAAACTGGATGGAAGCTCAGGAAAATGGCCACATACAATCCCTAGAGATCTGCAGAACTGTATTCCAGTGAAGAAAATTCCTCTAAAGCAACTTGACATCACTGTTGTGGAGCTGTTTTAAGTACCTACATGTCAAAGACAACTGCTGCATTTCAGAGACACAGCATACCTCATGACAATGGGAGGTACTCATGAAACACGCATTCCCATCAAAATACAACTTTTATTTTAGAGGCTCTACAATCATAGAATTGCAGGATTGTTTAGGTTGAAAAAGATCCTTAAAGTTGTCAAGTCCAATTGTTAACCCAGCACTGCCAAGTCCATCACTGAACAATGTCCCTGGGTGCCATTTCTGCACATCTTTTAAATAGTTCCAGGGATGGAGACTCAGCCACTTCCCTAGGGCAGCCTTTTCCAATGCTTGACAAACCCTTCTATGAGGACTTTTTTTCTTATTATCCAGTAAAAACCTCTCCTGGTACAACTTGAAGCATTTCCTTTTGTCCTATGACTTGTTACCTGGGATAAGAGACTGACCACCACCTGGCTGCAATTTCCTTTTCAGATCATCATGGAGAGCTATAAGGTCTCCCTTCTGTTTCCTTTTCTCTAGGCTGTACAACCCCAGTTCCCTCAGTCATTCCTCATAAGACCTTCCAGGATGTATCCCTAAATCAGCAACCAGGCTTCCATATGATCACATAATGAGTATTTGGTTAATTAACTCACAACTCTGTTAAGCTTCAGAAAAGCACTGATTTCGAGCACTGCTGTGGTTTTACTTGACAGTGGATACTTCTCCCAACCTGACCATTCTATCTAGTCTGCCGACCCTTCAACACAGCAGTACAGTCAGTAGCATGGATGGAGAGTTGCACCTTGCTGCTTGATGGAGGAGCAACAATTTTGTACCATGCCTAAAAAGTAAAATTGTGAGGCAAACAGTACACGAAGACATTGCTGCCACTAGATGGCAAAAAGCACCCATGAAAAGCAATTTCTGAGAGCACAACTAATAGTCTCTTCACTCAGAGGAGTTTACTCCTTCATAGGGGAAACACAGGCAGGAAGGCAACAGGGCAGTACAAAAGCTCTGCCTGAGAACATACTGTACCCTCTGAAAAGCTGCATCATATCCCAATGCTAATTCTCCACCTCCCATTGCATCAAGCCGTGTTTTAANAAAACTGGATGGAAGCTCAGGAAAATGGCCACATACAATCCCTAGAGATCTGCAGAACTGTATTCCAGTGAAGAAAATTCCTCTAAAGCAACTTGACATCACTGTTGTGGAGCTGTTTTAAGTACCTACATGTCAAAGACAACTGCTGCATTTCAGAGACACAGCATACCTCATGACAATGGGAGGTACTCATGAAACACGCATTCCCATCAAAATACAACTTTTATTTTAGAGGCTCTACAATCATAGAATTGCAGGATTGTTTAGGTTGAAAAAGATCCTTAAAGTTGTCAAGTCCAATTGTTAACCCAGCACTGCCAAGTCCATCACTGAACAATGTCCCTGGGTGCCATTTCTGCACATCTTTTAAATAGTTCCAGGGATGGAGACTCAGCCACTTCCCTAGGGCAGCCTTTTCCAATGCTTGACAAACCCTTCTATGAGGACTTTTTTTCTTATTATCCAGTAAAAACCTCTCCTGGTACAACTTGAAGCATTTCCTTTTGTCCTATGACTTGTTACCTGGGATAAGAGACTGACCACCACCTGGCTGCAATTTCCTTTTCAGATCATCATGGAGAGCTATAAGGTCTCCCTTCTGTTTCCTTTTCTCTAGGCTGTACAACCCCAGTTCCCTCAGTCATTCCTCATAAGACCTTCCAGGATGTATCCCTAAATCAGCAACCAGGCTTCCATATGATCACATAATGAGTATTTGGTTAATTAACTCACAACTCTGTTAAGCTTCAGAAAAGCACTGATTTCGAGCACTGCTGTGGTTTTACTTGACAGTGGATACTTCTCCCAACCTGACCATTCTATCTAGTCTGCCGACCCTTCATCACAGCAGTACAGTCAGTAGCATGGATGGAGAGTTGCACCTTGCTGCTTGATGGAGGAGTTGTACAACAATTTTGTACCGTGCCTAAAAAGTAAAATTGTGAGGCAAACAGTACACGAAGACATTGCTGCCACTAGATGGCAAAAAGCACCCATGAAAAGCAATTTCTGAGAGCACAACTAATAGTCTCTTCACTCAGAGGAGTTTACTCCTTCATAGGGGAAACACAGGCAGGAAGGCAACAGGGCAGTACAAAAGCTCTGCCTGAGAACATACTGTACCCTCTGAAAAGCTGCATCATATCCCAATGCTAATTCTCCCCCTCCCATTGCATCAAGCCGTGTTTTAAAGATAGCTACCATTAAAAAAAAAAATTAAAACAAATAAAAATAAATTTTAAAAAGTAAAATAAATTACAGCTGGAGCCCCAAAAGCTGTTCAGGGAAGCNGATGGATGGGCAGAGTCCAATAAAATGAAGTTCAATAAATCCAAGTGAAATTTTTGATTCAGGGGTGATCTCATCACTTTCTACAACTGCCTGAAAGGAGGGTGCAGTCAGGTGGGGGTCAGTCTCCTTCTCCAGGCAGCAACTGAGAGAACAAGAGGACACATTCTTAAGCTGCGTTNAGAATTGCAGGATTGTTTAGGTTGAAAAAGATCCTTAAAGTTGTCAAGTCCAATTGTTAACCCAGCACTGCCAAGTCCATCACTGAACAATGTCCCTGGGTGCCATTTCTGCACATCTTTTAAATAGTTCCAGGGATGGAGACTCAGCCACTTCCCTAGGGCAGCCTTTTCCAATGCTTGACAAACCCTTCTATGAGGACTTTTTTTCTTATTATCCAGTAAAAACCTCTCCTGGTACAACTTGAAGCATTTCCTTTTGTCCTATGACTTGTTACCTGGGATAAGAGACTGACCACCACCTGGCTGCAATTTCCTTTTCAGATCATCATGGAGAGCTATAAGGTCTCCCTTCTGTTTCCTTTTCTCTAGGCTGTACAACCCCAGTTCCCTCAGTCATTCCTCATAAGACCTTCCAGGATGTATCCCTAAATCAGCAACCAGGCTTCCATATGATCACATAATGAGTATTTGGTTAATTAACTCACAACTCTGTTAAGCTTCAGAAAAGCACTGATTTCGAGCACTGCTGTGGTTTTACTTGACAGTGGATACTTCTCCCAACCTGACCATTCTATCTAGTCTGCCGACCCTTCATCACAGCAGTACAGTCAGTAGCATGGATGGAGAGTTGCACCTTGCTGCTTGATGGAGGAGTTGTACAACAATTTTGTACCGTGCCTAAAAAGTAAAATTGTGAGGCAAACAGTACACGAAGACATTGCTGCCACTAGATGGCAAAAAGCACCCATGAAAAGCAATTTCTGAGAGCACAACTAATAGTCTCTTCACTCAGAGGAGTTTACTCCTTCATAGGGGAAACACAGGCAGGAAGGCAACAGGGCAGTACAAAAGCTCTGCCTGAGAACATACTGTACCCTCTGAAAAGCTGCATCATATCCCAATGCTAATTCTCCCCCTCCCATTGCATCAAGCCGTGTTTTAAAGATAGCTACCATTAAAAAAAAAAATTAAAACAAATAAAAATAAATTTTAAAAAGTAAAATAAATTACAGCTGGAGCCCCAAAAGCTGTTCAGGGAAGCTTTAAAGACAGCGCACAACAGAGTTCAGAAATCTGGGTGCAAGAGACTATGAAGTTGTGAGGATAGTGAAAGAGGAGAGAACATAGGAAAATCATGGGCGAAGAGGTCTGGTCTTCAAGACGGACAAGACAGAGTAGCGGGGGAACTGCTCTGGAACTCTGGCAATGCAGCCTTGGAGCGATCATCTCCTGGGAGCTCCGGTGGCCCCCACCCACT
>VWZN01005969.1:354268-370753 GCA_013396955.1 Regulus satrapa | reverse complement strand
GATGGATGGGCAGAGTCCAATAAAATGAAGTTCAATAAATCCAAGTGAAATTTTTGATTCAGGGGTGATCTCATCACTTTCTACAACTGCCTGAAAGGAGGGTGCAGTCAGGTGGGGGTCAGTCTCCTTCTCCAGGCAGCAACTGAGAGAACAAGAGGACACATTCTTAAGCTGCGTTGAGGGAAATATAGGTTGGATATTAGGAAAAGGTTTAAGAGTGATCAAGCACTGGAATTGTCTGCCCAGGGAGGTGGTGCAGTCACCATCCCTGGACGTGTTTAAAAAAAAGACTGGATGTGGCACCTGGTGCCATGGTTTAGTTGAGGTGTTAGAGCATTGGTTGGACTCAATGATTTTGAAGGCCTCCTCCAACCTAGCCATTCTATGATTCTGTGATTGAAGCACAATGCACTCATCTGTTGGGTTTTTTGTGTAGCTGGCTTCTTTTGCACTCACAGTAAGAACCATATCAATTTTTTCTGACCAGCAGATTGACTGATCTGGATTTTTGAGCTTGACACAACTTTCACAAATGTTTCCTATTACAGTAGCTTTATTATGTTGTGTCACTCCTGTTCTATGTTTTAACGAAAGTGTTCCCTTTGTTCTTTCTCGTCCTTTTACTTAATGTGCTTGGAATGTTTCCAGTGTTATTTTCATGCTTGGAGACATGTTTGAGACCTGCAAATTGAGAAGAAACACCATTCCCAGGTCTTGGTGGGAAGTAGACATCTATGGAAGTCCACCTAACCAGTCCTCATCTCCTCAAATGCATGAAGGCAGGCATTAGAACTTTGACACATCATTCTCCACAGGTATAGTTGGTAAAAACTGCATTAAAATACTGTTCCACCTTTTCTCCAGGTGAGTCCCTTCAAAGTTACATATATTACTGAATGTATGGGTTGTAAGCCCCAAATGCCTTTGGAAGCTAACACATTTAATTAAACAGTACATTGTACGAGTTCTTCACATAATTGAGAATGAGAGGTCTGCTAAGGAGCAACAGTACTGTAAACTCTAAATAAAGGCAAATTATGTAAGAAGGAGCAGTAAACTCTGTGATGATGTGTAAGCCAATGAAATCTGGCTGCTTATCAATTGTATCAAAGACTATGCAATATAAGCAAATCACTTGCATTTGTATTTATTTGATTTATCTTTGTCTGATGCTGGTTTGATTTTTAACATCAAGTATGCATAATTATTTCAGAAAGTCTCAGTAACAAGAAATTGAAACTAGCTTTCAAGAAATTGAAACTAGCTTGAACTTGAAAAAAAGACTAATAATCTGTGAGGGTCACAGAAAAAATGTTTACCAACTGAAGCTTTCAGGGGACTTTTCTGGGAACAATCATGGTTCTCTCTCTCAATGTCTGTTGAAAACCACGTCTAAGCCTATTCCAAACTCAAATCTACCAGTATCTGAAACACAGTTGGCACAAACTGTAAGCACAACAAAACATTTCATCAGACAACAAAGTGAATAATATCATCATTAACTTTCTGCCTACTCTCTTATATAGTTGCTCACTGCTGGAAGCATGTAGGCTCCCATACCTCTCCATCAGAATGTTTCTCACATGTTCTCTGTACTCAAGCACACCTCTGGGCAGGGCTGTTATGTGTGCTGTGATTCAGAATAATTGATGTGTTAAGTTCACTGTATGGATGCACCAAACCCAACCTTAGGTCTAACACTACAAAACATTTTAGCTCAAATTCTTTCATTACCATTACTGGCATCACTGATAGTCTCTCCATTGAAGAAGAATGTAAGCCTTAAAACAGTTGGATTCTGGACATTCCGTACTTTTCAAAAGGAATAAGATTGGAAAGGAAGATTCATTCTGCTATCACTGCTGCCATAAATAAAACTTCTTGATTGTTTGGCCTTGTTCTGCCTAACTAGTCCAGGAGTATCCCAAATATTGCCTACTTGAGTAGGCAGTCCAGGACTGTGCTCTCAAGACCTGACATTCTGTGGCTATCCTAGAGCAGGAGGCCCAGGACTGCACTCTTGAGACCCAACAGCACTGCTCAAGAATAGTAGAAACACCTCTATACTATCATCACTATGTTCAGAACAAATCCAAACACAGCCCCAGACCAGTCACTGTAAAGAAAATTAACTCTGGCAGAGCCCAAACCAGCATGAAACACACTGATGTTCTGGCTGTTGCTGAGCAGTGCTTATCAGAAGTCAAGGAGTTTTCAGTGTTTCATGTCTCAGCCAGTGGGGAGATGCACAAAAAGCTGGAGGGAGACATAGCTGGGACAGCTTACCAAAAGTGGCCAAAGGGATATTCCACACCATAGAAACTGGGTCAAGTTAGACAGGATGGGCATCAATCAGTGGGGTGGTGAACAACTGTATTGTGAATCACTTGTTTCTTGTGGGCTTCATTTTTCCTTTTTTAAAAATTACAATTATTTTTGTTTGTATCAATTATTAAACCTTTCTTACCTGAACACACAAGTCAGAGGGGTTTTGTTACTTTTTTCCAATTCTCTTGCCCATCCCAGTGGGGTGGGAGGGAGTAGTGGTGTGCATGCAGGGGTGTGGTACTTCCATTTGTGTCTGGGGTTAAGCCACAGCATTTGGGAACTGAAATCAGTTCTCAATGCACTTCAGTCCTACTGTCAGCAGACATTTCTCCCTTTCTTATAGTTTATGATTTCCAAGTTGTTTAACAGAAAGAAGGAAGACAAAGGTCTTATATTGCATTTTTCTCAACTAAAATCAACCAAACCTAACAAATCCAATTGTGATCTACTACCTGACTCCACAATAACACAGAGTTCATTTTCATAACTGTATACTGGTAGCCCAGAAAGCGTGAGCCAGTGAATTTGTGTGGTTCTGAATATGCTAGTAAGCCTCTTCTGAGTCACAGTATCACAGAAGATTCTGAGTCCCAGAAGGATGGATCATCAAGTCCAACTCTTAAGGGAATGGCCCATAAAGGGATTGAACCCATAACTTTGGTGGCGTTAGCACCATTCTCTAACCAGATGAGTCAATCTCACTACTCTTTTACTGTATTGAAAAGAATTGAAAATAATTTCTTGTTCATCACTTAGAAAAAGCCAAAAGAAATTCTGATTGGAAAGCTAGCTGTTATCCTACTGTGTGTATGGGATATGGTGTGTCAGGCTGGACTGGGAGCAAGTAAAATTGCCCTCGCTTGACTCAGCAACTACCCAATGACTGTAGAAGGCTCCAGAGGCAGCACACCAGAAGCACTGCTACAGTGCAACTCTTCCAGAAAAGCTGCTGAAGTCACTGTCTGCAGGCTGTGTTCTAACCACCCCATCCCCTTCAAAGCCTTGGAATCGGCACTACTGAGATATGCAATCCTCCCAGGCAGCTTTTCTAAGTTGTACCACTCCTAGAAATACAGCAATTGCAAAGCAGGTGTAATAAACCAGATACTTAGCAGCATATTGCTGTCAACCCAAGTCTCTACTGACACTTTCCCTTCCTGGTTTACAAAATACTCCAGGTGGTCTAATAGTGGAATTAGCCATACTGGCAAAGGGGAGTTTCAGACTGCCATTTTATACCTCAGCTGTACAAAGACTGTGAGCTAAATTATACAGCTACAGTGAACTGTGTTGAAGGAAAGGTGTACCTATAGCTAACTAATCCAAATACCGGGGCTTATGCAACACTTAAGTCACACTTAAGCCTTATCTGGAAATCTTCCCATGGTACACAAGTCTTGTAATGAAACAAGAGTTCAGGAAAAGGAATTAAACATTTCATGCAGACAGGAAAAGAAACAGCTGCTTTTAGATGGTACTAAGAAAACTATAGATAAGCTTAGAGAACAATGAACAGAAAAAAGCAACAGAATAGGATATACCAAAATTTAAAATAACCCCCAAACCTAAATCCAAAAAGGAACTATAAAAATGAAATTAAAAATAGAAATTGATCCAAACTAAAACACTTTGATACTTTCAACAGCACCCTGAGCCAAGACGATTAAAGAAATAGTATGAACAAAGATTGATAGAAACAGCTGACAGTTGCTTTAGTGACAGAGATTAGCTATTTCTTTTGCATCTTTTTTGGGTAGTAAGGAATGAACAGGTCCTGTTCTACCTATATGACCCCATCAGCATCCCTTTATCTTCAAAAGCATGAAACCAAATTTTAGCCCATTCAGCTATCAAAGTCACCAACTAAGGTAGACATTGTAATCACAGGGGGTTTTTTTATACCATTGTGACATTTGACATGGAATTAGGGTCTCCTGGTTTTAGCTGGGGAGTAACCTCTGAAAACAAAACTACTTGTGGCTAAGCACGTGTCCACTTGAAAAGTTGAGATTAAATACTTCCTCCTGAAGAGCATAGGGATGACTCCTGTTTAGTCCATGTTGTCATCTTGTAAATAAAAACTTGCCTTTTTCTAAGATAGCTGGAAGATCCAGTTAAAAATGCGTTTTGCTCTCCATTTTTCCATGAAATGGTCACACTGACTATAGAGACACTCTCAAAATAGTTACTAATAGAATTTCCTAATACTCATAAAAATTTAGGTTTTGCAACCTGAACCTACTTAGCTGTTTGTATTCAGCAGAATAGTATTTTTCTGTCTTTTAAAACTTATTGTTATTATTATTTTGGCCCTTCAGGTTGGCAGTTCACGGCCTCTTGTCTCAGGCTCCCACCCAAAGGTTAACCTGCATCTCAGTCGGCAGTTTGCGAACCCAGCTACCCGGACCAGACGCATTCCTCAGCATCTGGTCAGGGACGTAACTAGCTAATATCTGAAGCTCCGCTCCATCCCCTTTCCTCCTGTATTAATCCCTGCTGCCTGTTCTTGTCACCCCTTCACGCCGGCCTGACAGCAGCACCCACGCACCGCTATGTGCCCGGGGACGCTAATCCCACCCGGGCGCCATTCCGTCCGCTCGCTCCCCGCCTCCCGCGGNAGGAGCCGCATCGAGTCGAGGTCTCTGCCGGGAGCTCCCCTCCCCTGTCCCTGCTCGAGGCACAACACAGCCCGCCGGTGCTTCCCGCCGTCGCTGTCCTTAGACGGGGCTGTGCGTGCGTTCCTGCGGCAGGATGAAGAGGATCTTCGCGTTCGGGAGGAAGAGGAAGGGGCAGCCGCCGCCCGGCAGCGCCTCCCTTCCCTGCCCCGCCGGTGCCTACGAGCTTCGGCAGAAGGACCTGGGCAAGCTGCACCGCGCGGCCGCCAGCGGCGACCTGGCCCAGGTGCGGCAGGGACTGAGGAAATACAGCATCGACGGGCGGGACAAGGCGGAGCGGTAAGGGCGGGAGCCGCGGGGCGGTCTCGAGAGCCCCCGGGAGCCCCTCGGTGCCGGGGCGGACCGGCAGCGTCGCTGTGAGGAGCGGGAGTGCGGGCGCCGCAGCTCAGCGAAGCCCTTCGCTGGCTGTGGGAGTCGGGCATGTGCTGCCAAAACCCCCTCGAATTCGGCCCACTGTCGCCTTAGCATTTTTGACCCGGCCTCCTCCGTGCCCTCGTTCCCGGGCTCGTACGCCCTCGCCCAGAGGCGCCGGGGTGGAAGCGAGCGAGCTCTCAGCCTCTCAAAGGGGGGTTGCAAGAAGAGCCTGGTGGCCGTTCTCCAGCCGGGAGAAGTCTCCAGACTTCTCTCCGGGGTTGGAAGTCTCAGTGCCATCGCACTCGTCTCTAAGCGCCTCTGAGGGCTCAGCGTGAGGGTTCCGTAGTTGAGCCCGAAGGATGCACTCCTCAGCTGGGAGCAACTTAAAGAGAGGTGGACACACTTAAGAAGGATTTATAACGCTAATAATCGCGTTGTTTGTTGATGCTGCATGCGTAGTTGCCTTTTTGGAGTGTGATATGGCAGCCTAAGCCACAATCTGGTTTTAGGTGCCAGTTAGCTCTTTGTTCTAAGGCTTTTGGTACAGTTAATCAGTACCTTGGACTGGAAGATCTGGTTTGTGACTTGCAGGAGAAGCTGTTGTTTCTGACAGGTGTTGTCTGAGGGTTTGAGTCAAGCACAGCAAGCACTTAACACTTCTACCTTAAGGAGAAGCCCCGGGCTGCAGCACAGTTCCTAGTGATCTGTCATAAGCAAAAGGGAATCACCTGTACTACAAAAGCTCAGAGTCAAATCCTTTGTGATATTCTGAAGAGATGCTGGTTTTAGCAGAGTAGCTCAGCTTCCTAGGCTGGCTGTCGAGAAGGCAGCAATACAACTCATTTAGTTTTATTGCCCTGAAAACACCTGGATTTGTAGGACGAAGCACATGCAAGGACTTCCTTGGTGATTGTGTCTGTGTACTAGTAGACTGGTTGATTGGCATCAGATCTAAGATGCTGCAGTTTGAAGGACTGTTTTTCTTTCTGGCAAGGCTTTAAATGGAAGAAAAAAGTTCAGTTTTCCTGTGCTGATTATATACTGTGGAAACACAGTATTGCCTCCTTGGAGAGCACTTCCTCTATAGTAGGCTTTTTATGACTGTGATAGTTAAACATTACAGGAAAATCAAAAACTGCTTTCCTGTAGTCAGATCAGAGTGTTCTGCTCTCTGCTTTGCTATATGTTTTAGAGGCACTTTGGTGCAAAATGTGTTCTTGGTTTTGCTTCAGTAGTAAAAAAGCTAGAGAAAAAGGAGAAATTCTCAAAGTGCAGGAAAACTCTAACGGGGGTTTGCAATTAAATCACTCCTACATCTCCAATACACTTCTGGCCCATGAATGATCAAAGAAAAACTTAGAAGTTGTCTTGCCATAGTCCTCAGATTCCCTAGCTTTGGTTTCTGTTGCTGTGCCACGTGTGTAGTCCCCCTGAGGGCAATACCCAATGTCTGGGCACAGGAATCTCTGCAGATTCAGTTCTACAGTGAAGGAAATATTCCCTTACTAAGTAAATGCTGTGGAGGGTTTTTGCTAGCAAGTCCCAAGCATTTGGTGGGCAGGTACTGGTAGTGGAGCGGATTCTTAAGCTTGAGATTTGCAAAGTGAAACTTGTGGTCATATCTGTTTATCAAAAAAGCCTGAAATTATCCCTGTCTGTGCTAATTCAATTTATTTAATTTTTAGGACAGCTCTGCATCTTGCTTGTGCAAATGGCCATGTGGATGTAGTTACATATCTAGTAGAAAACAAGTGTAAGCTAAATCTTCTTGACAACGATAACAGATCACCACTGATGAAGGTATGTGGACTATTGTCTGTTCTTGCATGTGAGGCTCACTGATTTTGAACTAAATGATGTATTTTTCAGTATTCTTTATGTAGACCTTTGTAAAGTCATGCATGTTTTGATTGGTCTGGAATGGGCATATGTTAGCTTATCTTTGAAGGTGCTCTTTATTCCCAGTGTTGGGAAGATGGAGGAATCGCAACAAAGTGAAATGTAAATGCTAGAAGTTTTTTGTGTTTTGTTTCCAGGCAGTACAGTGCCAGCAAGAAAAATGTGTGGCTATTCTTCTACAACATGGTGCTGACCCAAATCTGGCAGATGCTGATGGCAACACTGCCCTTCACCTGGCTGTCCTGTCTGCTAGTACTACTGTAGCAGGGCTGTTACTTGAGCATAATGCAAATATTGATGCCCAAAATAAGGTAAACTTTTATATTTGTTAATGAAGTGCTTTCCAAAAGTTGCATTAATATTTTTCTTGAAGTTTTGTTTGTTTGGGATTTTTTATTTTTGTTTTTACTTAGATTTTTAACTTTATCTGCTTTTTCAGGAGGGATATACCCCTCTCATTCTTGCTGTCTCTGAACATCATGAAGAAATAATGGAGTTTCTCCTCATAAAAGGAGCTGACGTGCATGCTCGAGATCAGTGTGAAAGGTGAGGGGCTGTCAAAACTTTATATGGGTCTCTTTAATATTCCTCCGGTTGGCTTGAGAGAGGCATGGGAATGAGGTCTGAAAAAATACAAAACAAGGAGCCACACAGAATTAACTGCTTCTGTGTGACTTGTGAAAGATGGTCATACCTCAGTGGCTTGCTGTCATATCTCGTTCAATGCTTTCCACATTAAGGATTGCAAAATGTTATTGTCTGTGATGGCCTTTCTGGCAGAAAGCCTGCCAATAGCTGTGGGGCATTCCCTCAAACTCAAAAGCCATCTCCTGCATAGTAGTAGAGCTTGTAAATGTCTGTGTGGGAGCTTTGTTTTAAGATTAAACATTTAATTGTTTTGAGACTGTCTCCCATTTTATTGTTTCTCTTAATGGAGAGTGCTTTTTCTTTTGTTCATTTTTAAGTACTGGAGAGAATACTTTCTTGAGGGCTAACAGAAACAAAAATAATTACAGTCATTGTGTAAAACAACATACTTCATATCATATTTATTGGATTCTTCAGAACCCCACTTATGACTGCTGCTTCTGGTGGAGAGCTTAATCTGATAAAGGTTCTTCTTCGGTATGGTGCTGATGTTTCCCACAAAGACACTAATGGATGGACAGCTGAGGATTATGCTGTTATTCATGGATATTCTAGGTAAATTTTAAACTGTGGCATTAAGAGTAAGTTGTCAGTTATCATTGTGGTTTTTGATAATTTTTGATAACAGCACCAAGGTTTAATAGTGTGGTGAGACTTGTGTTGAAGGTGTGCTCAGTAACATCTAGAATAATTTAGACTGGAAAACGCTTCTAAGAATCAACCTAACACTTCCAAGCCCACTGCTAAACCATGTCTCTAAGTGCCAATCTCCAACATCTTTCAAATACTTTCAGGACTAGTGACTCAACAGCTTCACTGGTCAGTCTGTTCTAATGTCTAACAACCCTTTCACTGAAGTAATTTTTCCTAATATCCAGTTTAATCTTCCCTGGCACAACTTGTTGTCGTTTCCTCTTGTCTTCTGGTATGTATTATTCCAGTGTCTAGTTTAACAGACTAACTGTTAACTTGTAAGCTGAGGAAAATTTTTAGCCAGAGTTGTCTGTTAGATTTCAAGTTTTATTGCTAAGCTCACATTTGGTCATTATGAACTCTAAAATATGTCTGTGTCCTACAGGTATATAGAGGTGAAACTTGACAGGCACCAAGCAGGAGTTAACACCTTTGTAGGTTTGAATATGACTATAAAGTGAACGTGACTGTAGTGAATATTTGAAGTGTGTAATGGTCATACACTAAGTGCATGTGAGTATATAAATCTATATAGGTATGGATAGGATAAGGGTAGGATAAGAACAGGGTGGATGAGAAGTGGCTGTTAACTCTTCTGTTAAATGGTATATGCAGGTATGTGGTTATTTTTTACCAGATGTATTTCCTCTGTTTCTCTGTGCAGTCTTAGCAAGCAACTGGCAGAATATGCAGACTGGGAAAACGCAGGAGAAGCTTCTACAGGTGGTGGTGCACGAGGCATGGCAGTACCTGGCACTCCCCACCGGGCAGCAGCTGCTGGCTTTACTCTGGGTGCACCTGCTGTGGACAGAGGAGGTGAGACCCTTAACCATGGAGCAGCTCACGAGGAGAATCGGTGTGGCCTTTTGGTAGTGGGTTTGTGTTGCTCTGTGCTTACTGTGCTCGCTGTTGGTTTTAGTGGAGGCATCAGATGGAGTAGCACAAGCTTTGTGAATGGGCTTAATTGATGATAGTTGGAAGCATTTGATTTGCATTCATTCTGTGTTCACTTCTTAGGGTTGTTACTTTCTGTCTGTCAGACTGCCTATCTTATATGGGTTTTCCTTGAGAGAGAGAAGGAGGGTAGGGAAGGAGCTAGGCAAAAGTGTTTTTATTTTTCAAGTGTAAGTAGTACTTTTCAAGTACTTTTACCTAGAGATGGCAGCTCAGATTGTGAAAATCCAATTACAAAAGCAGTGGGTTCCACATGCGTAGTTTTCCTCTTTCTGTAGTGGGGAAGCAGCAGATAAATGAGCAGAGAGGTGTGTGTCTTGTTGATTTTCATGGAGTTTGTCTTCATTTTAATATTAATAGTTCCATCTGCACGGAGGTCCTTTTTGTATGTCCTGTTTCTCAAAACCAGTTATCGCTGTTTCAATGTAGATGCTTTAGAGACGTACTTAGCAAATATATTGGAAAAGTAACTCTGTTGGCAATAATATTGCCAACTGTGTATGCTGTATTGGCTTGAACATAGTTTGATTTACAATTAAAAAATGATTTTATTCCACTTTCAGTAAATTTTATTAGTTCAAAATTTATTTCGAAAATAATTATTACATTGTGATCCAGAAAAACAATTAAATTGCCTTGTGATCAAAAAATTAACTCCTTCAGTGAGTTTTAAAAATCCAGTCTATGGTTATGAGGTCAGAATTCTAGAGGAATCTTAGGAAATGAGCACCTTAGTGTAAATAAAATAGCTTGTCTTGTTCTTTACATCTCAAGCCCTACGAGTGGGAGATGCTATTGTTTCTGAATTTTTCAGGGTATTACTTGAGAACTCTGTGGCAGATGGGCAGAAGACAGTGCTCCAACTCAGTTCATTTTCTGTGTGCTTTTCTGTTAGTGCACTGTCTGTGCACTGTTTCTGTTGGGATGTTATCTGAGAGATAGAGACAGAGCCTCTTCTGCAGTTTTTTAGTGCTATTTATTATCTCTTCTATGATGCTAAGGAGAGAGTCCAGTCTTCACAAATTACAGTGTCTGACAAAAGGGCTTCTGAATACTGAGCTTCTTAAAGGTCAATTAACCAATGAAGCAGTGCCAGCAACATTGTTGATGCTTTTAACCTGATGGTGACTTAACTGGTAGCTTCACCCTATACTGCAGTGCAGGTTTTTTGGCCTGTGTATTTGGCTATATCCTAACACACCAGCCTACAGGGCTGCAGCTCAGGACTGCTGTGAACTTTGTGACTACTTTTGCATCTTCTGTGTCCTAGGGTTTTGGGGTTTTTTACTCTGAGCTTTCATCTATTTAGCTTATCATGCTTCTACTTAAACTACAAATTCATATTCCAACTTCTAATTTTCTAAGTTTGGAAGTCTCCTCCAAGGTCTTAGGTCAAAACCTGCGCTGGCTTCTGAGCTAGGGTATACAGGCTCATGATTTTGGGGATTTTCTGCATTTTGGATTCCAACAGTTCATTATTCCTTTAAATGCAGTTCCTTACTCAGTTTTTAAATATGTCAAGAAAAATGAGCAAAATATGGGATATTTTCCCTCACTGATTTTTCCTAGATACAGAAATTTAATTTAGAGTCAGACTTCGTTCCTTTGACATAGGAACACTTGATTTGACCTAGTCAGAGATTTGGAAAGTTTCCTGATAGATTGCAGAATTTTTTTCTTTTTTAAAGGTTTTGGTACAGGTTGTTTTATCAGGAGAATGTTGCTTTGGCCCAAACAGTGCACACTGTTACTGCCTCTGAGAGATTAGTAACATATAGAGAATACTTACCTGCATTAATTCTGCAGTCTCTGGCTTGCACACAGAAAGTACAGGTCCTGTATCGTAAGAGTCCTGATATGCTGCAGTAACAGACTTTGAAATCTATGTTAGAGGAGAAGTTGGAATGGTCTCAAGAGAACAGAGAAACACGTTTTGGGATAATTTTCATTTCTGTTGTTCTTCCATACAATTTTTTTTCCTTGTTCCTTTTGCTGCTTTTGCACTTGCTGAAATCTTTTCAAAATACTCTCCTCTAATGAGCAATTCAGCCTACTTCAAAAGTTGACTTTTATTTATTTGAATATTTACTGTGTGATGTATTGTTCCTTTCATGTTCCTGGGTCCCTATGGAAACTTGGGTTTCCATCATAGAGCTCTTAGAAAAGAATTAAGTGCTTCACTGATTTCTGAAGGTCAGTAAAAGCTGTCCTGTGCTATCTCTTCAGAAAACTGAGAAATGTAGAAGGGATGAGAAACCACCATGAAGTGCTTTCTTAACTCTTGAAATGTATCTTGTTTTGATACATGTAATTTTGCCACATTGATTCCATGTGGTAAAATCAGTATAAGCAGGACTTCATTCTGCTCTCAGACAAATGTTACATCATGAAGAAATCGGTAACAGAATGGTTTGTTGCCTTAAAATACAAAATTTTACTAAGTGGAATGGGTAGAGCAGAGGCATTGTGATTTATATTCTGAACTTGTGTTCCACAACACACAGGCATGTACACACACAAACACATTTGCTTGATGCACCAGTGAGTGCACCCATTTCTGTCCAATTGTGACCTGCTCTACAGCCCTGAGGAACACGCTGCCTTCTTGTCGTGTCTGTGTTCTGGCTGGTGGCATTGCTTTTATATGGGAATGGTCAAATGAATGTAAGCAGGACTCTTCAAACTGAGGTAGAAGTGGCCTGTGTTTGTATCAGGCACCAGCAACTTTTAAGATGAGCTGGTTTAAGGTAACAAGTTACTGGACTCCTTTTTTAGCCAGGGATAACAAACATGCTAAAACTGTAACTTAGGAGGAATGAGTGTAACTAACATAACGTCTCAAAGTGGCATCCTGGACTGAGTACAGAGAGCCAAGATTTCCTTGAAACTTCTGCATAGTCTCCAAAATTTGGTTCTTTACATGTATGGATTTCTGAGATGCTTAGAATAAGGAATTTTGTGTGCTGTATGTGTAAGGCACTCCACAACCATGAAGAAATTTAATTTGCATCTCTGCTAGACAAGGAGTAGTCAAGTTGAGGGAAATAAAAAAATTTCAGGAGAGTATATTTCTGATAATACGTTTCAGTGTTTCAAAATACTGAAATATGGATATTTTACATGGAGCAAGGAGATTACATTACTGTTTGACACAGTCCCTTGAGAGCAGAGTTCTGTAGATTTGTGGTTGGGTTGTTTCCAGCACTTCTAACTATAGAATAGACTGATAGTCACAGTATGTTCTCCCATTGCTGTAGCTGTTTTGATGTGCTGCTTATGTTTTCCAAGTTTTTGGAAATTCCAGTTTATTCTGATGTCATTGTTCCATCTGTCCTTTCCATGCCTTTTCCTAAATGGATATAGGAATGCAACAGTCTCCTAACCAGACATCAAGAACAGGAAAATCAAGGAAAGGTATTTTATACAGTAGCATTTAAAATATGAAACATGTACAGTATACAAATATCAACACCTCTATGATGTTTATTATCCTGGAGGTCCCTGTTTTGATTGTTTTATGAACTACATTTGAGAGCAGGCTTTGTGTGATTTTTGTTTGCATGTTTTGCCTATGTTCTTTACTATTGAATTTAGTGTTTGCTTGGTGTCATTGGTGATAGTAAATAATTTTAATTTTAAATAAGCCCTTCTGTCATTCTGAAATGGAAGTGGGCTTGAATTAAAGTAGAAACAACCAGTCCCTAGAGACTGCTTTCCTAGATCCCATTTCTACTGTAATCAGAGTACTGTCTGAAAGGTAGCTCATGAACTTTCACTCTTGCCTTTTAAAGGGCAGCGTGACCTGGTCTTGATCATTGCTTAAAATTGCTATTCATAGCATGAGAGAATATTTGGAGTTAGAAGGGACCCACAAAGATCAAGTCCAGCTCTTAAGTGAATGGCCCATACAGGGACTGAATCCACAAACTTGGTATTTTTAACACCCAACTGAACTAATTATTCACTGGAAGCAAAATTTCAGAAAACTTTCTAGGCTCTTTTCATTACTTATAAATGTACTAATTGAAAGTATAACTGAAGTCACCCATCAGGAGGGATGACTGACTGCTTCACACTGGTGGAGGCATTTGTATTCATTATTTTATTCAGCTTGAGATATCAGCGGGTAGATTAGACTGCTGCTACTGATTGAGTTAACAGGAAACTGTGGCATGCACAACTAATTAATATTACTTAAATACTGTGTGTTTGCAATAGGAAACAGTAAAAATTAGAGACTCTGTTGGTGTTCTAACTTTCAGCTTGTCCTCATTTCAGCTTCTAGGTTTTCTCTACATGACATGCACACTGTATTTCATTGTCCCAAAGCCCAGTGCAGGTCAGGAGATGTACTCATCAAAATTCCCACATGCACCTGTCTTTAGAACAGACAAAATTTCCATGCTGTTTTGTGTTTAACACTAGCAGAGATGTATTCAAGCATGATATGTCTTTGTTTCCTTTTCCCTTTAATGATTCTGCCAAAGACCTTGGATTGGTTGTTGTGATAGTTAACAAGAATTAGTTACCAAGAATTTGAGGGATGCTGAAATAGCTACTATATGGAAATTGTGTTTGTTTTCCCCTTCTCTTTTGGGAATTGAAGAGCACTTTTGTTTCATCTTAGCTGTTGATAGTTTAGAGGTACCAGCACTCTTGAAGCTGGATTCCTAGAGTTCAGGTTTCTTTAGTAGAACAGTGATTTGCTAGAGTCCTCTCTCATCAAGTTTGCAAATAGCCCTAAGTTGGGAGGATCAGTAGAAGCACTTCAGGGCAGTGCTGTCATTCAGAGGCATTTACTCTGACAGGCTGTGTGAATGAGTGTCAGGCCTGTCTAGCAAAATTCAGCCAGGGCAAATGCAGTCTGCACATGGAAAGGTACAACCCCTTGCTATATAAAGCATGCTTGGCACTGCCTGGCAGGAGAGAGGCCTTGCTGAGAAAGCCTGATGGGTCTTGGCAGAGTGAGCTGAGAATGAGCCAGAAACAGGGTGCCCTGGCAGCAGTGTCCTGGGTTGTATTATGAACAGCATAGCCAAGAGATTGAGGAAAGTGATTATCCACCTCTGCTTGGCACTCTCTAAATTTGGGCCAGTGCTCTGGGTGTAATTAGAGCCTCCAGTGCTAGAGAGATTTGTCTTTCAACAGTGAATAAGTTCAGTAAAATGCTGTCAGATTCAGTGACAGCAGTATTTGCCCTTTGAGGGCAGGTTGAGGAAACAGGGACATTTCAGCCTAGAGAAGGGAATTTACACAGGACCTAGCAGCAGCTTCTGGTACACGTGAGAAGACAAAGTCAGGTGCTTCCCTGGCTGCCCCTGGTGGTGCATGACAGGAGGGATAAACGGCAACAAAATAGTTTCTAATTGGATGTGGGGACACAGTAAAACAGAGAGGTTGTACAGTCTCCCTCCTTGGAGGTGTTTAAGGCCAGACTGGCTAAAGCCCTGAACAGCCTTATCTGACCTCATAACTGAGCCCGCTTTGAGAAGGCTGGCTAAGAGACTTCCTGAGGTTCCTTCTGACCTGATTTATCCTATTATCCTATGTGCAAGTCACGTTTGTAACGCTGATGAAAGCTTGGAGTGTGCTGTAGAATGCCCCGGGTTTGCCATTTTTGTCTGCTGAATTCTCTTTTTGATGCAGTGTGTAGAACTGTTCTACTTGAGCTTCAGAGCTTGATTATGCTTTTTGGTTTTCATTACCTTTGCAAAATAATCAGTAATGGGTAGAGCAGCAGACAGTGTAATATCTAATGTAATGTTACACAGAATGCTGCATAAAAGAATAAATCTCTGCATGTGATGTGTATTTGTGTGTAAGATGAGTACTTTGCTAAATGGCCACCGTTTTGTCAATTGTTTACTTATGTAGGATATTAATGTTATGAGATTTTGTTTTGTTTTAGTTTAGGTATGTTTCTTTGGTTTTTGAGCTTCTAGGTATAAGAGTCCAAAAAGAGATATAGCTCTGGTCTTTTTATGTCCTTTTTTTTCCCCTTAATTCAGTGTTGTTTGAAGATGCAGTTTTCTTTTGGAAATGCAGTCATTTATGCCACCTTGTACTGAATTTACTACCCAAAGCATCATTCTATTACCATGTTTAGAGTTGTTAATGCTAGATGTTTAAATTTTAAATGGTTGATTTTTAACATGCTAAATTAAATTTCAACATGTTGATTAATGTTTGAACAGCAATAGATGACTTCTCCCAAGGAGACTCAATAAGGTGAGACTTTAAAAATACCTAACACTTACCTGAGGAATGACTTGAGAGACACAGTACTCATTTTGCTTTGCTTTTAAAGAAGCTCTGAGAAAGAGGGGAGCGATGACAGTTGGCATACCTCTGAGGAAGAGGAACTTGATTTTACCCCCAAGGTATGGTGCATTGACAGGAAAAATACCCTGTAAAAGTAAGAGGTTTGAAGGCAAATTTTCTTTGGAACTGAAAGAAACTGCAGCTCCAGCCAATATTGTTTTCTCTTTAAAGCAATCCTTGGCCTGCCAGCCTTCCTTCTCCTGTGAATTTTACCTAAAGGACCTGTAGCTGTGACAGAGTATGCAGTAGATTTGTAATTTGGAGCTAAAAAGCAGTAGGTGACAAGATAACCACATAGTTTATTTTTTTTCTTGTTCATGTGAGTCAGATTTGCCGACTTTAAAAATTTGTAAGCTACTATTTTAAACTATCCTGTTTTTCTCCAATCATTGTCACTGTTTTCTCTAAATTTGGGGATAGATTCTTAAGTGATAAAGGACATTTATTTACCAAGTTCTACAAAAATTCTTCATCACTTAGTTCTTCTTTCCTCAGCAGCTTCCTCAAGAGTGCTCAGTGAACAGATGAGTTACTCAAATGGGTCATCTATTTTCTTCTATAAGATGACATTCAGTACTTGCATGTGATCTCACACTGCATGTTATTCCTCTTT
>VWZN01005969.1:303921-354255 GCA_013396955.1 Regulus satrapa | reverse complement strand
CCCTTTTTTTTTTTTTTCCTTTTTTTTTTTTTTTTTTTGAATGCTCGGGTTTTACTCTTTTTGTTAGTTATAAGCTCTCCTGCCTACTGTTTCTGCTCACGATTTGTAGAATTATCAACCTCTGAGTGATGTCTGGACCATCAGCTCTGTTGCACTGGCATTGTGCAGTGATGTAGAACCTGAGTGTCGTAGTTCAACCCACTCTAATGCTGGAGATGCAAGCATGTTTAGTTTTAACTTGATTTAATTTTCTTGCACTGATATAAATAGAAATTATACATTTTTCTGTCACAATTTTGAAATTTAGGGATATTTCTTAAATGTACTTGCAGGGACTAAATTTATGCATTAAGTATGGGGATCTTAATAGTTACTTACCTTGTGCATATTTGCAAGTAAGCATCCTGTAAATGCACTTTTAAATATAATTTTGAATTTTACTTAAGTACTACAAATATTAGAAACAGATTTTTAGAACGGTTGTGTACATAAACATTTTTGGAAACCATCTGCAGAAGGGGTGTCTGCACAGTGGGAAATACTAAATTGGGTATGAGAGGAGTGCTTATGTAGTTAGAAGTATAGGATGGAGCCAGCACTATCATAAGGACACTCTGATTATATTTACTGTTCAATATTTGATGTGAACAAAGGATTTGTTGTTGTTACCGTTAAAAAAAAAAATTCTTAAATAAATCTTAATTTACAGAAGCTGCAGAAGCCAAACCTGACACTGTTAATGAATGCTTCACAGCAGTTCAGGAAAAACAGTAAGTTATTTGCAAAAGGATGCATGATATACTGATACATAAAATAGACTGCTAAGTAGGTTTTTTTGGTTGGTTTGGAGGGGTTGGTTTTTTTTTTAATAGTAAATGAGAAAGAGTAGCATTTTGTAAACACAGAACTTAGTAATTCAGAATAAAAGAAGTCATTAAAATGCAGATATTAATCCCTTCTTAAGCCCTTTTATTTCATCAAATTCTTCCTTCATCCTGCCCAACCTCACCTCTCCATTTCTAGACATTCCCAAATGGCTCCTCTCTTGTACATTAATCTGATAACATGCCTGTTACTGTTTACAAAATTCCTTCTATTTACATGCATTTTTCCTTTTTTTATACTTAAGATGATGGTGGTAGTTCTAGAATTGAAAGTCCTAAGTCGCCAAAGAAAAGTCTCAAACAAAGAATCTCATCAGGTGCAAATGTGAACAAAGGAGACAGTGAAATACTGTTTAATCAAGATGTCTCAGTTGCAAGCAACCTGAATGAAGAAGAATTGGAGGAGGAAGAGGAGGAGGAGGAGGAAGAGGAAGAAGATGAAAATGACAATGGAGATGCTGATGAAGATTATGAGGAGGAAGAGGAGGAGGAGGAGGGGGAGGAGGAGGACGAAGATTTTAGTGAAGATGAAAAGGAGGAGGAAGAGCTGGAAGATGAAGAAACTCAGTCTAATGAAATACTGGAAGAGAAGAAAACTGAACCTAAAGGGGAAATTAATCAGAAATTAGAGTATTTCAGTAAAGCAGAGTTTGAAGGGGATGCTCAGTCTGAAATTGGAGATGTCTGTGATGATGATGATGAAATAACTAAAGAACATGATGAAAAGCTGAAGGAGTCTGTTGCTACTCCTGTGTCTTTCATAGCTGGGTCTAGTGAAAGGTCTCAAGAAAATAAAACTGTAGTGTCTCCGAAGATCATGAATAATGAAATATCTTTCAAGTCAGTACCAAAACAAGCTGTCTTTCAAAATCTAAATAATCTGCAAGATATGCAAGAAAGCTGGAGCAGGAAAAGCATGATTGAGGAGAAGTTTCACAGAAATGCTGACTCCTGCTTTGCAGACTCTGAAATGACAGACTGGAAAAAGGAGATGCCTCTCTTAGATAGTTGTGGAGTTAAGGAGAAAAAGTCAGACTTCAGTGATGACTTTGAAAGTGGCAATAATTCTTGGTTAGCAGAAAAAGCCCCAGGACCTGAAAGTGAAAGACCAACCTCTGTCATACTTGAACATGTGGATGGTGATGATACTGAAGAAGAGGAATATGAAGGAATAGATTATAAAATCTGTAAACCACTGAACCAAGAAAGTGAAAACTTGCACTTAAATAAGAAAGAAGGAAATTCCAGAGCAGCATTTCATTCAAGCACTGAAGTAAGTATATAAGGATTATTCAGTCAGAAGGGTATTTTCTAAGGGTCAGATAGGTAAGAAACAGATATTAAACTGTATTTCTCTTAATACTTGTTTTTCACATATATCCATCTTTTGATCATCCATATTTGATGTTAGTGTCTTACTTGGAATCAAAACAATTTCTTTGCTATGGTATTGTAATATATTATAGTATGGAAAAAGAATAGGCAGTAGACTCTGGAAACTTAGATTTTTCTCAATTCTATGTTGCAGTTTTTATGTACAGTTTTACTAGCATTTGGGAAAATTCGTGGTGTGATAGCTGAAAGTGAGGAAACAAAAAGAATCTTGCATAAGATTGAGAGCAGGAAACTAATGATTTTCCTTGGAGCAAAGTAGAGGAAATAAAGGAATATGCTCTGGAATGTTGTAACTTAAATGAAGCTAGAGTTAGTCTGACATGAAGAATTGCTTGTGGAGGAACAGCAAAGACAATGTTTGTTACTGTTCTTCTCAGCTGTTTTGGTTGATCTCTTTTAGGAAGAATCATCTGAACACAAAGAAGAGAAGGAGGGCGATAGCAAAAAGCTACAGACTACAATTGTTGAGGATGTGAAAAATTCTGTTTGTAATGATAAGCATGAAGTCCACAAAGCTTCAAAGAACAGCTCTGGTGAGAGAAATTCTGACCCAAGTTACTCCTCTACAAATAATAATGCAAAGAAAATTAACTAAAATGGTGATTGACTCCTATGATAGTAACATATTCTCTTGCCTGTGAGTCCTAGTGGGCATTGGCAGAGAAGGAAAGCAGACTGTGTTGCTTTTCATTCATTCTTAACTGAAATTGGTAGCATTGTATACCAAGCAATGCAATATGAAGCAATTGCCATTCTTGATTTGTTGCTATGCTCTCCCTGAAGTGATCTGAACAAAATGCACAGATGAAAAAGAAAAGAGGAGTAGAATTTCCTGACAACAGTATTCCCTTTTATGATGAGTACTGTCACATTGAAAGGCTGTGATTGCTCTTGGCTGAAGCCAAGGAAGGATTTGAGTCAAGCTGAGAGAAAGCTGTTCCAGTGCCTCACTTTGACCAGGTTTAAAATGTAGGTCTCTCCAGCACCACATGTTTGTGCTTGAAAACATTACCAGCCTAAGCAGAGTACAGCAGATTGGAGATTAGAGCAGTAGAGATTTGACACTTACCTGAGTTTGGACAGTAGGAAAGGAAAGGAAAGCCCCATTTCTATTGTCTGTCTCCAAAGAGTGGCTTGTAGTAGATGTCACTAGAGCATGTGTAGCTGCTGCTCACGTGCTGTGCAGGGGACACTGGGTGAACCTGCTGTATTCTAGTGTTTTGCCTATACCTGCTCATCTGTCTAAGTGTGTTTTACTATAATATGTATTTGGTATAGTGTAAGTAGTCACAGTTCAGATTTGAACAGCAGTTGCATCTTCTGAGGTGTGGGCACCCTTATGAGCATTCAGTTCCTTCCCCCTTCTTTACATGTGTGTCCATACAATTGCATCCTGAATCAGTCTTTCCTAATGGAGTAGCTTAAAATAGAAGTACTATAGTAAAATCTGGCTAGGAATCCACTGAGACTGAACCTTAAAATCATCTGGTAGAGAAGAGTTTTGAATTTTAACCCCCTCAAGATAAAAATGGCTTTTGTGTGTTTGGATTAAGTTTGAGCCTCTATGAGGTGGGAGCCTCTATTTTTAAATGGCATTGCTTGGGTGTCTAGCTTCTGGGAAGGGCCCAGGTAACAACTCTGTCAGGGAAGATCTTTCCTAGTAGCACAACAAGGGAGCATTGTTTCTTGGTGATTTTGTGGATGTTAGTGTGAGGAGGTTTTGGATGGTGTTTCTATGGTACTCCCTGTACAATGGAAACTAATAGTAAATAGCAAATTTTGAAGCTATAGGCTGGAGAGACCTTAACTTTGTATACAGCAGAACTTCAGGATACTGGAGCATCCCGAATCCTACCCAAGCATGTTGGATATTGCCTGTAGCTTTGTCAGCTGTTGTGCATAGCCATCTTCTGATAGAAGGCAAAAGGAGCTGGAAGTGTAAAGATAACATGATGTGTCTGGGTGGAAGAAATGCTTGAATGAAACTTGCTTCTTAGTTTGTCCTTATCAATGGAGCCTGCAACTTTGGATGTACAAACACTTAAGCATCTCACTTCTTACCTGATTTGTAGGTGCCCTTCCAACAGTGGGAGCAGAGCAAGAGGAAGATGCCGAATCTCCCTGGGATTCTGAGGTAATTTTTGTGAAGAATACAAGGGTTTCCACAGCAGGAAGTAGGAGTAAGATCCAGAATCGCTTGAGAGCTTCCTTTTGATTTGGACACTACTGTTGATAAGGCTTGTTTCCTCTTTTCTTCCTTTTGCTGTATATTTATCTGGAGGTCCTTGAAATACACCTGCTCTAGGCCAGCTGCTCAGTTAGGTTTGGGATGAAGTTAGGTTGAGTTGATGACTTGGGTCTCAGCAATTGGCCTTTGAGTTTGGTTTCTAGTATAACACTGAAACATTGTATTGTATGTGTGAAGTTCCTTGCTGCTTAAAATATTCTGACCTTTTCAGAGGCTGGCAGGACTGTTGCTTTTCCAGCATACAGCCCTAGTCTTCTGACCTGGTTTGCTGTTGCCCTTGGGGTGTACAGCCTGGATGGCTAGCTGCCTCTGAACAGATCCTCTGTACCATTTGTAGGTGTACTCTGGCCCTCTTTTAAAATCATGTTCAACAGAGACACTGCACATGCTGGCCTTGTTAGCCTTTTCCTTTCTTTCTGTCTGTGGCAATCAGCAAGGTCTGTAGCTAAGTCCCTCTGGTTCTTTTGAGAAAAAAGAACTCTTCCCATCCCCGTCTTAAAAATACAAGGGTAAAATGTTGTTAGTTTCAAGGTAGTTGTAAGCTCTGCCTTGCTAATCTTCATTCAATCCAAATGGCTCTGGCAGTTGGGAGCACCACTGCGTTCATTCACCGCTGCAGGATATATGCCATGGAAAGTCAACACCAACTTGAATGTCAGTGCAAATGTTGGACCACTGCAGGCATACAGCTGTTGTTTCACAACCTGCATCTTGAGTTACCATGTTAATTCTTGTTTGTGGTTGTCCAGTTGTTCAAGGTTTATCAGCATGGCAGAATAGTGGTGTGAACTTTTTGCCCAAGATCTGAAAACAAACACAATTGCTGTGATTTTCTAATATACTGTGTTTTGATGCATTCTTTCCAAGGGCCTTAAAAATGTTTTTGTATCCTGAATATACTTGATACCATGCTACATGAAGTGGTTTAGCAGGAACTTTTTGTTTGGAAATGAGTTGAAAATGCATTTGTACCAATTCTCTCTCATTCACATGTTTTAGGTTACACAGGCGGATTCTGAAATGCCAAGAAAAATACCATGTGGTGTGCTGCTCCCAGCTGCAGAGAGACATGGATCGTGCTCCCAGTTTGTTTCAGGGGAAAGTGACAATGGTAACTTTCTGGTGGGCTAATGTTTGTCTGTAAGCATTTGTAGACTAAAGTAATTTATCAGTGTCCATCTTAGAATGCTGTCACGGTGTGAGTGCACACCATACCAATGAAGTGCTTACTGTTTGTTAATTAGTGCCAGTAATCACAGCACTTACTGACCAGTTTGTAAAGGAAGTTTGTTTCATTATTTGTGTTCTTTGGGTATCTAGTTTTTTTGATTCAGGTTCTTGCTACATAGAGATGACAGTATCTGTCTGACTGACCTTTCTCAGCATTTAACATTTTTCGATGATAAAGCAGCAGATGACAGCTGTGATCTGGATATACTTGTTAACAACTAATCATGGAATTCTGCTTAGACAAGAATTCTACTAAGTAAAAGGTGGTTATGGTGATCTTTCTAAGGTCTTTCCACACTGCTGGACTATCAGGTTTACAAAAATGGAATACTGTTTGGTTTTTTTTCTTGTTGGTTTGGGGTTTTTTTGGGGTTTTTTTCCCCCATAGAGCCATTCTTAATTAATATCTTTCATGTACTTATTTGGTGAGAGGACTCAAACCATAAGCTGACTAAAGCAGAGAGACTTAATTGAGAAATATAGGTGGGATTGTGTGGGTTTGGAAATGATTTAGTGTTGGAGAAAATTTTAAAAAGTAGTTGGAACTATGTTATAAATGTAGATTAAAACCAAACAACATTTGTTTCTGTTGTTTCCCTGCAAGCTAAACCACAACAATCTGATGAACACTGCTTTGATTTTACCTTGTTAGACATATGTGTGGTTTCTGTGTCTGTAGCCATGCTTTCTTAGTCGCATCAATTGAAAGAAAAATGCCTCTTGATATTAAGCACTTTTAGAATAACCACAATCATAATGCTGTTTTATGATCATTCATTACAGCAGACCAGCTTTGGCTTTTGAAATAATCCTTTTAGAAAGCAGGATTCAGCTCCTCAAAAGGACAAATATTTCAATCCTGTTCTGTTAACAGGCATGACTTTACTGCTTTACCTGTATTTTCCTACTTCTGTGATAGCTATTTTTTAAATCCCAGGTGCATGGTGGGAAGTATGCATTGTTCTTTCCTTGTATACTAAGACCCATGCCGCACGATGAGGTGAATGGAATGTTCAGTATTGTACTCTTGATGAAATAATGCTTGTGACTAATACTTAGTTGTAGAAACTACTGATGTTGGATGGAGTAAAAGGTACCCACAATTTAGAAAAATAACATTTCCCAAAATCTTTTTCACTTCCAGACTTTTTGGAGAAACCAAACAATTCACAGGTAAGTATTTGTTTGTGTCAGACTGACTACTTATTCTGCTCATTAAATAGTGTGTAGTTACTTTGAATTTGGTGTTTTATCATTGAATTGTCTTTCACAGCTGAAGACTCCTATATCTGCTTTGGAAATGAACAAAACTCCTAAAAACAGGCAGCAGAAATCAGGTAATATTTGCCTTAAGTGATTCTGGGTTTAGCTTCATAGTCTTTTAGGAGTATTTAATAAGGCATCTGTTTTATGTTTTGCAGATCTGTTGCAGGAATTTGATTTAGAAGATGTCGAGGATATTGAAGGTATTCATGACCATGTCTTTGTCATGTTCTTTTATGGATAGACACATTGTAATTGCAAATATTTTCCTAATTTTAAATTAATGGTTCTAACATGGTATTCTGGAAGCAGAAGGACTACTGAAATATGTACCTGTATATGTTTGCTCCCTCCTGTTATCTACCTCTCCATGATGTTGGCTTCCTCCAGCATACATATTGTCATCTCCCCTTTTCAGGCAGTCCTGAAGATGGAAGAACATTGTTGCCTTGTGTCTTTCTTTTCCCTTGTTTTCTCCCAGTATACAAAGATTTATTAACTCCTATGTGAAAGAGATCTTATGGCTCCAAAGATCTTAAAATCTTACTAGAAGACTGAGACTTCAAACTCAACATAGCTGCTATTGAAAACAACTCTGGTGGGCAAGACTATATAGGAGTTTGGGTTGATGCCTGTGTTCCTTGTAGAACATTATCCTTAGATAACCCCCAATTATTGCCATTATTATTATCTCTAGTATTTATCAGACTGTTGGAAATGCATCACAGTTATCAAGAGATAATCATAACAATCCTGTGAAATAAGTGCTGTCAATCCTCTAATGTTGTGTGTTGTGAAATGCCTTGTGCTGAAATACCCAACAGTCAAGTTTACAAAAAATCTCAGAAATTTTGCATAGCAGTGAGTGGGAAGAAAAGGTTCTTACTTCACACTGTGTAACTTGGGGTCAGAATTGACCTCTGGAGACCTTTATGACTGACTGAGGAGCTCGTATTCCAGTTCAGACATAAAGTTGTAACTCTGAGCTTGTATCAAATATTAAGAACCCTTCAAGGAATGAAGGCTTGCAAAGTAGTCACCTAAAGCAGAAAGTGAATGAGCTTGCACCCTTTTGTATTTTTATGATGATACTTATCTATTTTTCTCAGTCTTGCTCATTTTTCTTGTAGGAAGGATATCATGTCCCTCTTTAGCAGTGAAAATTTTATGGAAAGGCTCTTGGGTAGAATCCATGGCGTTATGGAGCAAAAGAGGAGGTGCAGAGTGATATGGGTGAAAAGCCTCCATCCCTTGTTTTTAGATTCCCCACTAAGACTTGTTTCTTTCTGAAAATTTGTCACTTGAAAGTGTACAGTGTGCCTTCCACAAGCACAATGACAGTGAAGTGCTGCTTCTAGATTGTATCTAGGATTATCTGGCGTCCAGTTCTCTGGTATAACAGACATTCAGGGTAGGCTGCCAGAGTGAATGCATCTGAGAAGTTTGTGACCTGCCCATATTATATAGAAATTCTGAGAGGGAAGAGTGGAATCCAGTTTTCAACAGTATGAGTGAAGTGTTCAGGTCATGGATTGTGTCTCAGCATTACACAAGTCTGTCTTTCAGTTCCTATCTCTGTCTTCTGCAACACATAAGGTAGCAGTTCGAAATACTCAGTCCAGATCCATGTCTAGAAACAGATTTGTTTCATGCATAAGTTAAAGCTGGGGCCTTGAAATATTTCTAAGCTGGTTTTTCCATGATTTTTTGTGTGCTGCACATATGTACATAAAGAAATTACAGTTGTCGGAGTCATGTAATGGTCATGATGGAGTCACACGGTGTTTCAAAGAGAGATGGAGGTAAGGCACCTCTAAGAAACAGGATTGGGTGATTTGTGACCACTTAGAGCAATTTTGAGCAAATTTCCTTTAAGTGCCCTGTAAGAAAGCAGTGTACACAGATGCATCTTCAGTCTGTTTTATGGTAATTGTCTCTAAGAGCTCACAAATTAGAGGGGGTGTGCTGTTTTGTGTTAAGATTTTACTCACAACAATGATTCAAGATGCACTCTAAATGTAAATAAGTAGTATTAGGTCATGCTGGTTATCAAAATACAGTTTTCTCACTCTAGGTGAGTACTCAGGATCTACTTTTCATATGTCATCAGCAGCTGAAAAAGAAGATGATAAAGATGCCATTGAAAACTATGGAGTGTGGGTATGTAACACTGAAGATCTTGAATTAAGAGTCTGAATCACTAAATTGTATTATACACTGTAAAGGAAAGAATTATGTATTATCCACTTGCAAAGTAAAGGAAACTTATCAGTCAGTGAATAATTCTGGAGAATTCTGTAAAAACAGCCTGAGGTAAAATAGGATGCAGTTTTCTTATGGTGGGGAAAAATCCTTATTGTATTGGATACTTGCTCTTACACTGATTGTCTGAGCTGGTTTGCTCAGACTTTGTTCAGAGTTTTTCCCTTTGCACAATGCTGAGAAGGAATGCAGTCAAATTTATTCTTTCCCCGTGCAAAATGCACATTCAAGTAAAGAAGGAAATTTGTCTGTAGTATGCTGATCTATTTGATCAAGTGTACCTGGCCTTTCTCTTTGTAAGAGAAAAAGAAATTTTGTGACCTTCTCAATGCTTTCCCTGCCTCTGCAAAATATGTGCTTGTTTGGCCATGTTAGTAAGTGTTTTAGAGGGCTTATTTCAGAGGGCATTTTAGACAGGAATAAGGCAGGCATCCTGTTTGTGTTGGGCCTACAACAGGGGAGAGGGAGCGGGCTGGATAGAGGGGTCTGCAGTCTTCTGTAGCACCTCAAGAGACAGTGGAGCAAATTACTTCCACCCCACACCCCGGTGTGATGAAAGAGAAACATGCTTAATGTTAACAGGCAGAGCATGGACCTTAGGCCTGCTGGAAGGTGGCAGTGAACTTGGGGAACAGAGAAGTTGAGACAGATGGTGGCTGGCTGAGATGCTCCTTCCCCATTCTGAAAGCAGGAATCCTTGCAGAGAGAGAAGGGCTTGGCTAACAAGGAGAGAGGAGTTGGATGGTCTTAGCCCATTAGGACTAAGGCTGCAGGCCTGTATGGAAGGCATTAGGAAACATATGGGAACAGAGCATGTTGGAAGAGACGTAACACGTGATGGAAGCAGTCAGAGCTGTTGAGGGGCAGGCCGTGGGGTCAGGGACATGAGGAGACTGGGGGGATTGAGTGCAGCATGATATGGTTTTCACATAAGTTTGGGCCCCTGACTTTTAGGATGAAGGAAGGAATGGAGAGGTTTCCCTAATAAATTATTTTCCTTGGAGCTTGGAATGGAATGTAACATTTCTGCACTTTGGGTGAAGAAATAGGCCCAGTTGGTGGACAATAAAAAGGTTGTCATGTTCACTAACGCTGTATTAGCTTAGCTGGCAGGGGATTATAAAATGCCAGACAGTAGAATAATGGAGGAAGGGAGGAGGTGAGGAAACATTGGCAGTTCCAAAGAAAAATGGTATTAAAGCAATAAAACATGAAAAAATAAACTGCTTTCTAACAAAGGCCACTTGTTACAGAAAGCAGGCAGGCCTAAAGGTAAAAGTAATCCTCATCTAGACAACTCCAATCCTAGAAAAACTGTTGTTTCTAGTAAGTCCTAGTAGGTAGTAAATCCTTTGTTTTTAAGAAAAAGGTGTAAATTTTTGAAAAAATTAGTAGCCCTTGATTTGTATTATGAAAATTGCTTTCAAAATATCTTGATGCTGTTATTTCTGTTACATGATAGGATGAGTTTGCAATGGAAATTACCTAGATTAACTGTAACTTCCTTTTTCTTGGTAATCTTTTTGTCTGTACCTGTTTACTTAAGGATAAATATATTTTAGAAACTACCAACTTGATAGAAAAAACAGCACATGAAAATCAGACTGACAAAGCAGAAGTTTCACATCAGGAAGCCCTAACAAAAAACGAGGAATTTTACACTGCTGACAAGGAGTTAAATCTAAAACCTTGGGAAGAAAGATATGAAAGAATGTGGGTTGAAAATGAGAAAAGGGAATTGAAAACAAATTTTAAAAACATTACAGCAGAGCTGAAGCTGTTGTTTGGTGAAAATGAAGATGGGAAAACTGCTTCCCTTGTGGAAAAAATACCAGAAGATGGCTTTGGTGAAGAATTGAAGAGTTCTCACATTATTTCATCTCCTATGACAGAATTAAGTAATAAGTTAAAAAGTCAAGATGAATTTAGAGATATTAAACTTCCGCTAGGTGGAAAAGTACCCAAAATGGAAATTGTACTTCCAAGTCTTGTTCTTCCTGATCAAAATAGCTTAAAGACAAATGTAGAAGATTCCTGGAATACAGATGAAGAAGCTGCCATTAACAATATAAATAACAGAAAGGTGTCTCTAGCAAAAGGAGAGAAAAAGAAAATGCCTACTATGGAAACAGAAGAGAATGATAATGGAAGTAGTCAAAATGCAGAGGAAGGTCCTGCTTATTACTCCCTGAGACATAGCTTAAAACCTAATATTTTGGGTGACATTTCTAATATTCTTCCAAAAATAAGACCTGTTTGTACAAGTGATGAAAATGCACATTCTGTAACAGAAATGAAACTTAAAAAATACTCTGGATTTAATGATGATGTTCCCGAGGACTGCCTTATCAACAGTAATATAGGAGAAACAGAAACTGAAAGTCCTTTCACTAGTGCTCAGGAATCGTGGGGCATGCTGGAAAAGAGTCTTGATGAAGAGCTAAAACGAGATATGGAAAGATTTAAGAGTAAGGTAGGAATGCTGCAAACAGTATTCCTGGCTTTGGAGAAAGAGAAGGTACAGCTGCAAAAAGAGGTAGTTCACCTGCTACTCCTTATTATTTAGTCTTTCTCCATATCAGTGGTCCTGTTCACTTCAGCTATTCATCATTAAATGAAGATGCTTCATGCAAATTTGTTGTTTGAATGAAAATACAATACTTATGAATAAAGAGAGTAGTGGAGAGTTGCCTTTTCCCCCTTTTCCAGAAAAAAAAAAAGAAAGCATCATTGTTCCAGTTTAATAGTATGTGGCACTCAGTACCAATGTAAGAAGCTATCACTTCATTGACATAAAAAGAAGTGCACACAGTTAAATCAGTTTTGATTCTGAAAAAAAGAATGAAAATAGCTTCTGAACAGGGTCTTGACTGAATTTTTCATTTGCTGTGATTTCTGCATGGTGTGTTTTCATTGCACTTCACTTAAATTCCTGTTTGCTGTGACTGGAGTTGTTTCTACTTGTGGGTTTGGAATCTTCCCTGCTAACCTACCTACCCTCCATGGAGGAAGCAGTAACCAAGCACACTTCCACTTGATTTTTTTTGTTTGTTTCTGTTTTTATAGTTAACACTGTGTAGTCCCTTTAACTCTTTGATCCATCAGTAATGTTTTTACATTTTTGGTGTTCATGTTTTAAGATGCACTGTTGCTTTCTTTCTAAGGCCTGTTACTGTTGCATCATAGAATCATGAGTGAATTTGAAGTACTTTCAATGACCATACGCTTTGTACTGTAATTTTTGTGAAAATACTTGTCTATATTTTTTTCATGTTACAGTTTTTCAGGGGTAAACCCTAAATTATTTAGACTTAGATATTGTGTTTCTCTTTCATGGAAATTAAACTTAACATGGGAACTTAACTTTCTTTTTGTAGGTTGAGAAAGAAAAAAGCAAAGAAAGATGTTTCAATACACAGACAGTGGCAAAAGAGGAAAATGTTGATAAATTAAATACACCACCAGGCAACATTACTAATCAGCAAATGAAAGAAAAGCTTATGCTAAGGCAGAATGACTGTTTGAAAATGGAGGACGAAAACACTACAGAAGGAAAAGTCAACAAGAATTTTTCTCCTGAGGAGAGGTCAGAAATTATTAAAATGCCAACGAAAGTATAAACTAAAGACACGATTTCCAATTCTTATATGTAGGATTACTTAAGTGCCTTTTAGGTTTTCTAATATTGTACTAGTTGAAGCAGTTTCTTTGATGCTGAAGGCAATACTGAGTAGTCCACTGCTTCACAAACATTTAAGAAAAACACTTTTTTTTCTTTTCTTTTAAGGAAGAGGGAAAAGATATTACCAAATGAATCTCAAATGTTTAAAAGAGGCATTGATATTTTTATGAAATCCTAAGCAGGAGGGTTTTTCTGTCTGTCCTTCAAAGGAATCTCTGCTTTTAATACTTCTTTTACTGTGGACAGATATACCTGAATCTAGCTCAGATTCCACATTCCCCTCTCATTCCTAGGGCAAGAGTTTTTTAAATGGTTTTAAATACTCCACAATCCTTGGATTTAAGTCTGCGTTTCATCAGAAATATTTTTCATCTCAGTTGTTTCTGGACATCATCTTATGTCTGTTTCAAACAATTATTTTCCATAGAGTTACTCAATTGGTAATTCTTTTTCTTTTGTTTAATGTAGTGAATTTGCCCTGAATCATGAAGTTGCAAAGAAAAATAAAGGACAGACTTCAAAGCAGAAGGCTAATCAGCAGATGAGCTCTTCCAGTGGGAATAATTTTCGAGTACCAGATGATAGCACTTTCAGTGAAACATCTCAAGAGGAAGGAAGGTACTGAATATAAGGAATGTTCTAACTAAAAGTTACTTAATGATAAAAATTGACTTAAAGCTAAAGGTAAGTTTTTTGTAAACTTGATGTGCACAGTGGTTTTTGTTCTCTCATGTGAAGATTTGATGCCTTTTGTGTTCCAAAACACATCTTTTTTGCTTACTGTGCTTTGATCTTCTTCGCCAAGTTCATTATAAAGGCAATGCTGAAAAATTACCTGAAGGTCAGTGTATATGTAAACATATATTTTATATTTTTTAAAAGGAAGAGGAGAGACTTATACAAAAACAAAGTTGCTATTTCATCACAGGCATCTTGGGGTTTGAGGTTTTTTCCTTTCTTCAGCTGTATGTCCTCTTGACTTCTTGCCGACCTCAGACTTAACTGTAGGGAACAAAATGAGAAGCAGAAATTGTTGACAGGGTAGAAGCTTTGTTCAGCCATAGCTAAAACACTGGTGTGTTGTCAACACTGATTTGGTCAAAAATCTAACAGCGTTGTGTGAGCTGCTCCAAAGAAAATTAACTCCATTGCAGTCAGCCGAAGTACACTAGAGAATCCAGAATTACAGTTCTTTGAACTGTAGGGGAGTCTAAATACTGAAGAGAACTAAACCTCTAGTATTAAATAGGGATTGCACATAACTGTTTATCTGTATATCTACATGTCTGTAGCTGTATGATTCCTACCACTTGGAGTGAACAGTTATGTCAAATATTTGCTTAATATCTTGTGAAAAAAATAATCTTCCAGTAATGATGATCATTTTCTTCCAGTATTCACCTACATCTAAAAAAATTCTTGGAATAAATTTTACTTTAATTCCCTACTGAAATTAGGTTTCCAGAACATAGTTAGATAACATAGTTTTTAGATACTGTTCTTAATGCAAGATGAACATTTCAGAACTGAAATACATTTTTGTTTTCCAGACCTGCAGCAAAAACAGCGAATGAAAAGAATAAGGTACTGTAAAATTAGTTTCTTGATAAATAGTTTTATCAGCTTTTGATCACTCAGATGGGATCAAGCAGATATGGACTGTGAATGAAAGAATGAGTCATTCATGCATCTGTAATATTATATAGTTGTATACAGAAAATACTGTGTTGTTTGTAGGTCGGCATACAAATGGATGTAACTGATGACCTTGATTTAACTCACTCATCTGACACAACATCAGAGGATGTCAAATTACCAACATCCACCTACAAAGAAGCTGTCTTGCTCTTAGAACAGCTTACTGTGGATCATACAGGTATGTTCTAAAGTCACTTTTTCCTCAGATGTTACAGGTTTTTCTTTTAAAACATGGTTTCTTTGTGTGCACTCCTAGGTATCTTGGTTCATTTATATTTGAGATAACACCTCCCCACTGCCCCCTTTGTCACTGACCTGTGTGTATACAGAGCAGCTGTTTTTTCTGTTTGTTTCCTTTTCCTTTGCCTGAGTGGTGTTTTTGTCTTCTCTTAACTTTCAGAGGTATTTTTCAGAGGTGCCACCAGCATGGCTGAAATGCTCAGCTGTGCCTTGCAGTGTGTCCATTGTATCTGTCTGGCATGGGGGTCCCTGGCCTCTTCTCACAGAGAATTCCCACTGCCTTCAGTCTTTCCACTACCAAAACTTTATCACCTACACCAAATCAAATAACTTGCACATTAGAAAGTATGTCTGCATATGTGCATCTTTGTGTTTTCTATCTCAAAATAGGTTCTGCTATTTTACTGAAAATTCAAAACATACTTCTTAAATATGAACAAATAATAGAGCACGAAAAAAATCGGTATGCAGTAGCCTGGAGAGAAGTAAGAAAATTGCAAAATGAAAAGGAGGAATCAAAATTAATAGCAGAAGAGACTCAGGATTTGAAGTCCATATTGGCTCATCAAGAAGTGGAATGGAAGAGCGATATCCAAAGCCTTAAGTATGTAATCTTGTGTTCTGATAATGTGTTACCTTGTCAGTGTTAATGTGCTAGAAGGTGCTATGATATGTGTGATGGATGAGGAGCTTGTAGTCTTTTGATTTTCTGTATTTTGAATCCCATGGGCAAGTTATGCAATAAGAGTGCAAGGAAAAAATACCTAGATATTGGCAACATCTAAAATCATCTGGATGTTTTTACTTTTTAAATAGCAAGAGAAGAGAGAAAGAAGTCTGTATGGGAAAACAAGATTTACCAGAGAGGCGATTTATATGTGTATGTTTTTGTCTTTGCATTTCCTGTTGATGTATAATATAAGAAATTCAGGTAACTTCACAGAGTGCAACTCAGAAGTGTTTAGAGAAGCATAGAGTGCTTACTCACTTGCATGTTTGCTTATTTAAAAAGTCAAATTCAGGGTTGGCCCATTGTCTCCAATCCTGAGCTAGACTTGGATGATGTGAGGTTTTTAACTACTGTTTGCATCACTTCAGACAGGAGTAGCTTGTACCTACCTACCCACCCACCATAGGAAATTCAGCAAGAACAACTGCAGAGCCCTGATCTTGGGAAGAAAGATCCTCTTGTGATAATATCCTGGGGATTGCCTGGCCAAGGAACTCTTGCCAGGGCAAGATGAAGATGAATTTACAGCTGAAAAGGCCAACGGCAGCAAATCAGTAGATGGGACTCTTTATTAGCCCCTACTCAGCACTAAATGAATGGCATCTAGGGCACTTGTGTCCCGTTTTTTGGCCTTCTAGTACCAGAAGGAACTTAATAGATATGTGTGAGTTGAGCATAGCATTAGCAAGCTGGTCAAGGAGCAGGAACACCAGCCCTGTGAGGAGAGGCTGAGGGAGCTGAGCTTTGAGTTCTTCCTCCTGGTATGTGTGTTGCCTTGGCAGGCTGACCTGGAACAGAGACTAGACAGAGTAAAAGGGTAAAATAGGTATTTTTTAAAAGATAGATACACCTTGGGCAATGCAAGAGCCTAAGCAGGGCCACACCCACGATGCACCCAAAATGCTCCCAAAATGGACGACCGGTCACGAGGTCATAGAAAGCACCGTGCACGACTTGCTCCGGTTTTTAACCCGGGCTGTGTGTCTGTGTGCACTGTGTGTACTGCAATCCCCGGAGGCCGCGGCCCAGCGTTCAAGGTTGCCATGGGAACTCTCAGGCCGTGGAGCGGAAGGATCGCCACTCCCGCCGTGGGAGGGCCCCTCTCCGCCCTCCCGGCAGAACGCTCTGCCCCCCAGCCCCTCCTCGGGTCGGTGCTGTGGGCTGCACGCCTTGGCTGTCTCCCTCCCCCAGCCCCTCCTCGGGTCGGTGCTGTGGGCTGCACACGCTGGCTGTCCCCCCATCTCCTCCCGCCATGACGGCGGCGGGGCTGGGGGCAGCGGCCACGCCTGCCCAGGCCCGGTTTTCTCCCCCTTCACTGTCTGGAACCCCGCTTGAGCTGTGCCTCCCCCCAGCCCCNGGGTGGTGGCGGGGGCGGCACCGGCCCCATCGGCGGTGGGGAAAGGGCCCTGCCCAGACTCGGGCCCATAGCCAGCATGGTCGGGGTCATCCCTGCTCTCAAACCAGGGGCTTCGCAGCTCAGTATTGTTTGGGTTTTTTTGCTTTTATCTTAGTTTTTCTTAAAGACTAAAATTTGTTCTCCCTTTTTGTCAGCTGCTGAGCTTCGTTGGCATGCTAACACCATAAAAAGCCTAGCGCATTCTAATTCATCTATGTGTTAATTCTTGCATATATGGGAAATCAAGCTTCATATTAATCTTTTATCGGAACTACCAAACTCAGGTCACATTTCCCCATTATTTAACTCATATGTGGGCTAGATCTTTTCTGAGAGTCTGATAAGTTTAGATTTAAAAAACAGTGGTTTGCCACCAGTTAGGTCTCCCCAGTTTTTCAGTACCAATCCCAAGGGACTGGTTCTTGGAATATTGTTTTTACAACACTCAAAGGAGCATATACACCCCATTTCTGAACAGTTATGGGTACAAAAGTCCGCAGAGACAAAAAACAGACACAGGACTTTACCTTTGCCTTTCTGTGCCACAACGTGGGAGCTATCCCTTTGCACCACCACTGGCCTCAAGCCAAGGTCCTGGGAATCTGACCCCGGGTTGAGAGAGCCTCCTCTCTTTCAGCCAGCAGGGAAAACGGAGAGCACTTACACCTCTGCCTAGACCCCTAGGCAGGGCCACACCCATGATGCACCTAAAATGGCCCCAAAATGGATGACGGGTCACAAGGTCTCACATTTTTATAAGTTTTGGTCCAGTAGTGTGTTTGAGCTAATTGTCTAATTGAAGCTTCAGGTTATGAAGCTCCATCCTCCTCCTTGTTTTTCTCTTCACCATTGCTTGTACTTTGGCCTGAAATCTGCATCGGTCATCCTTGGTCCCAGGAGAGGGAAGGAATTGTTTTGTCTGTCCACTCTGTGAAGAGAGCTTACCACCCCCCAATATGACCACCCCCAGAACTACACTAAACAACACTGAGTCTGAAAAATATAGAAGCTAAAACTTAAGACATCATTTGAAAGAGGATTATGAGGAAGACAAAGCCAGTCCCAGCTTTGCTCAAATTGGACTCTAGCAGTTTATCATCGTTTCAGCCTAACTGGCAACTTCACTCCATGTAACTGCTCACTCCCCCACCAGTGTGATGGCAAGAAGAGAATCAGAATGGTAAAATTGAGAAAGCTTATGGCTTGAGATAAAGACAGTGTAATAAAGAAATCAAAATCTGTGCACATAGGCAAAGCAAAACAAGGAATCTATTCACCACCACCCATGGGCCGGCAGGTATTCATCTCCCCCTAGGAGAGCAGGGCTCCATCACCTGTAATAGTTACTTGGGAAGACAAATGCCTTCACTCTGAATGTCCTCCCCTTCCTCTTCCTTCTGCCCACTATATATACTGAGCATGATGTCATATGGTTTGGGAAATCCCTTGTGTCATTTAGGTCACCTGTCCCAGCTGTCTCCCCTCCCAACTTCCTATGCACCCACAGCCCCCTCGCTGGTAGGGCAGTAGAAGAAGCAGAAAATGCCTTGTTGCTGTGCAGATGTTGCTCAGCAATAGCAAAACCATCTATAACTGTTTTCAGCACAAATTCAAAACACAGCCCCATGTGAAGAAAATTAACTTTACCCTACCCACTATTTTTTCAAATTTCCAAAGTATCTAATAAGTGTAAATAATTATTTTTATTCTTAATAAATTATGAAAGCGATTTCATTGTGTTAGAGCCTTATAGAGGCTTTAATCATAGAAGCAGTTTTTTGTGAAATTTTCCCTAAAAATTTTATGTAAAGCTTTCTTCCTTGCAGTATAATCCTTTGAAATACAAATCTTTCTGTCAGTCTTTCAAACAATTTATTAATGGCTCCTGCCACTTCTTTTTTTTGCCACTTTTTTTTCAGATTTTCTAAAGCAGATTTGTACTTGGCAGCTCTGTCTTTATGTTGATACTATTTCTTGTTGCCTATTGCAAAGATATGAGAAAAATACTCAATTGTGAAACACAAAACTGCTTTTTTGTTTGGGTACTGTGGGCGCACTTTGGACTACTTCTTTCTGTGTTGGTGCTTATTACTGTTTGTTTCAGTTGGTGAAGAAGTTGATATTCCCTAAAGGTTTCTCTCTAGATTATCTTCAGAAATCAGATTGCTCTGTTTCTTCCAGATGTAGATCCTTAGAGGTATAAAACTATTTTTAATCACATTAAACTTAAACCCTCTCCATTTCTAAATAAATTTTTGGAAATCAATCTAATTCCTGAGCAAATGGAGACTGTGCACTTTTCCTATGGTCCACTGAATCTATTATATGCAGGCAATGATCATATTAAGAAAATGTATATTAATCATAGTCAAAAATCTCTGTGTCTTTGATTGTTAAGACAAACTCCTCTTGATCAAAGTGTCTGTAATATGAAGATGACTTCTTCAAAAGTAACAGAAATGTGCATATTTCAGTATATTTACCTAGATAAACTTACAAGTAATAAACTAGTCTATTTATTTCCATATATTGTAAAACTGATACCATGGATAATGAAATTACATTAGAATTCTTTAAAAAGTTAAAAATTAGAGTAAAAATTTATCATCTGAAAATAGTTAATGTTTTTATGGTATATTTCTGTAAATTCCTAGTGTAGAATATCTAATTTTTATATCAGTGCTTTAGTTTCTCAACTCTGCTGTTAAATCCCTGTTGTCAAATCAGGTTTACTTTGAAACAAGAAGAAGAAAAGAGGCTCAAAGTAGAAACGCTATATGAGAAAACTAGAGAAAAACTCAGAAGAAAAGAAGAGCAATATTGTAAAGAGATGGAGGAGAAACAGCAACTTGAGTTACAGTCAAGGAATTTAGAAATGGAGTTGCTAACACTGAGAAAGCTCCTCAAACAGGTATATTAGATAATGACTTCAACACTTCTTATTTTCTGCTTCTTTTTAACTGCAAATTTTCTTCTTGTTTCTTCAGCATGCCTGGAGATACTTTGTTAATGGAAGAGGCATTGAGTAACTATTTTCAGATTTTGAAAACAGCTGGTTTCCAAGTAGTCTGTTCCCTTTTTTTTTTGTTTGTATTTCTAAGCCCACCTTTGAGTTATTTTTCTAAATTGTTACAAAATATTCTCTTATTTCTTTTTAATTTTTCAGAAGAAAATTAAAATGTATAGATGGATTATCCTAACTGTAGGAAGCAAATGTATTTACAAGTATAAAAGGGAGAGTGGGATTTTTCTGACGGTGCAAGTAATTTAGTTGTATTATTGTAGGTTGAAGACGAGCGTGATGAAGCACAGAGACAGCTCTCTCAGGAAAAGAGTGCCAGAGCCCTGCAAGAAGGCATTTTGAACAACCACCTTTGGAGACAAAAGGAACTGGAAGAAGAGACAAGAAGAACTATAGAAAAAAGTTCAGATGTAAGCTTTTTTTTTTTTCCTAATTAATTAAATTTCACCATGTTTGTTCTGAAGTTACAGTAAAACTTCTATATTTTTTCTGCTTCTTTATGGATTATTTAGTTTGCCAGTGTAATTTTACTGTGCAAATATCTCTTCTGTTTTCCCTTATGTCTTCTTATAAAAATTCTGGAAAGCAGTATCAGTGCTGCATGTACGTACACTGCAGCACTTGTACACTTATGCACAAGTAGACAGGTAAAAGAAAACACTATTTAAGCCATTTCTTAAACTGTCTTGTTTTTATTTCCTGAACATTTTACCATCACTTTTTAAAGTTTCTAGCAGTGAAACATCTAGTTGCCTACATCCAGATGGACTAGGAAGGAAATTGACACTCACTCTGTGTTCCCATTACCTGGGCTTTTTAAAACTATTTATTCTCTTATCAAACTTTAAGTATGAAGTTCTTTTCCGTCTCCACATATTTAAGTTTTATGAAGGAAGATTAGCAATTAATTAAACTCTCAATACTAGTTAGAATAATTAAGAGAATAAGCAATTGTGAACACTATTAAAAAACAAAGGAAGTCTTGAAAAGTTTACTGAGTTTACTAAAAATGTGAAATTCTTGGAAGAATTATTTGTTCTTGGCTGTGCTGCCCAATAAATATAGGGTGAATATGTTTACATGGGAAAAAAATTGTTTAATAAACAGGCACAATACAAGACTCTTGCATTCCTGGGATGATGCAACTCTGTAGCAAACTTTCAGTAATGCTAAAATAAGTGCTGAGAAGAATTATAAAAGGAAAATACGCTTTTTAGCCCAGTAAACAGAGATTTTACCTCTGGTAAACAGAGATTTTACCAGATTGGTAACACAGCTAAATTAATTTAAAAGGGAATATTTTAAAGGCATGCACACACAAGAAAGCGCTGTCATTTTATAATCTTTATAACTGAAATACTTCAATTTTTTTTCATTATTTACTTGCTGGTTTACAGAAAAAAAAGGCATTATGTACTTGGAGTGTTTATTTGTGGATATGTAACACTTTCATTCTCTGCCAGCACTGGACACATGCACTGGTTCATAGAGTACCTTATGTCTTATCTGAAATTTCGCTCTCATCTTTGAAGTCATATTGCAGTGTTAGAAACGTTAAAATGCAGTTTAATGCTAAAGTGGTTGTGTAGATTTATTTCCCACCTGAATATTTATTCATGTTCCCTTTCCTTCAGGAATCTGACACTGAGAGAGAAAAGGATCTGTTGTACAAAAATCAGTTGCTGCAAGATGAGATTGCCATGCTAAGACTAGAACTTGATCAAATAAGACTTAGGCATCAGGAGGAAGAAGGAAAATATTTAGAGGAAAATGAGACCTTGAAAGAAAAAAATGAAGATCTCCAAAAAGAACTTAAGCTAAATGAGGAAGCCTTAACACAAACAGTTTTTCAGTACAATGGACAGCTGAACTTATTAAAGACAGAATCTGCCATGCTAACTTCCAAACTTGAGCAGACCAAAGAAAGCAAAGACAGACTAGAGACAGAAATCGAATCATTTCGTTCCCGTTTGAACACTACTGTTCAAGAGCTTGAACACCACCAGTCATCAAAAAGCGCTGTCGAACGAGCATTTCAGAGAGAACGTGATGAATGGCTTCGCTTGCAAGACAAGCTCCATCATGACCTCTCAGATGTGCGAGAAGCCAACCAGAGCTTGTCTCAGCAGCTGAGTAAAGCTGAAAGCAAAGCTAACGGTCTGGAAAATGAGCTTCACCAGTTAAGACACACGCTCAGAGAAAAAACATTGCTTTTAGAAATGACACAAAAAGAATTAAGTCAAACCCAGTGTCAGGCAAAGGAATACGATCATGCTCGACAACATGAGAAAGACCAAGTAAACAAACTTACAATAAAGCAGGAATCCATGCAGGAGCGACTGGCCCAGCTCCAGAGTGAAAACGTTTTGCTCCGTCAGCAACTGGAAGATCTGCAGAACAAAGGGATCATCAAAGAAAAAGTAGTGACTGATGTGCAAGATCGGTTTAATGATATTTTCAACAAGCTCAGAGCTGATACTGAGAAGCAGGTTTACCTAGTGGAAGAAAGAAACAAGGAATTAAATGTCAAGTGTACTGATTTAAGAGAACAAGTCTTCAAATATGAGACTGACAAAATAGAGAGAGAGGTAAAATATAGACTTACAGCAATTTAAAATTTTCCAGTTCTTGAAATTATTTTGTGTTTCTGAAATGTACTAGTTATAAGCCACATGCATAGGACCAGATAATGATGATTTGTTCTGGTTTGTTGTGTTTCTCTTGAAATTGTGGAAGGTTTTAGTAAATGGGATGTATCTGCTCAGATCCAAGCAGAGAGCAGAAAAAAGTGTCCAAGTCTGCTTTGATCAAGAAAGGTGATTCTTCTCTAGAACTTCTTTAATCTCTTTTCCTTAGTCCATTTTTTGTCCTATAGAATTGGTTTAGGTATTTGATGATTTTTTTAAGTATTACATTGATGACACAAGTAAGAATGATGTAGATCATTGTTTCAGTATGTGACAGTTGAGAATTGAAGATGGAGATGTGTGGACTGTGTGAGATTGAATTATACTAAGTAACTACAGAGGAAAAATTAATCACTTAATTATATTTGTAAAATATAGGAATAGAACAAAGAATGATGTTATGCCAAGTCCTGCCTCTGGTCAACAAAGTAGTATATGCAGTCAGATTATGGGTCTTGCATCACAGCAGATTTATTTGGATTATGTTAGAAAAATTCCCATATTGCAGTGTGTGCTTATGCATGATTTCAAGAAGAACAGTACCTGGATGTTTTCAATGTATTAAGAAACAGAAATCCTCATGAACAGCTGCTGACTTTTTGGGGGTACTCAGCTGAGAAAGATTAAGAGGTGTGCACATGCCTGCTGGTGGCAGACAATTTCACTTGAGTTCAATCCAAACTCTAACTGTAAAATCACATAAGTCAAAGTGAACACTTTTTCATGTTCTTACAACTTTATTCACGCTTGTTTAATTGTTTCATTAGGGTATGATCAGACAGCTGCAGCAGGAGCTTGCTGATGCTCTTAAAAAGCAATCCATGTCAGAAGCTTCACTTGAAGTTACTACGCGCTACCGCAGTGACCTGGAGGAAGACAAGCTGCGCTTGCAGAAGGAATTGGAAAAGGCTAAAACCAAGGTACCTAATGTCTGCAATTATATGAGTAAATTTTAGGATGGCCGTTAAAAGTAGGATTGGATGCTGTCCTAAAACCGCAGGAAAAAAGTTCAACGGGATAGATTTAATAATGTGTGAATCAATTGCATTGTTTCATAAATTTGGTGTCCGTGTCTTTGACATGCAGACACTCTGCCCTTACTTGGACAAAATTTTTTATTTGCAAAGGTGCTTTTCATAATAAATTTGTGTCTATGGCTTGCTGCCTTTGGTTTAGCCAAGCAGATTGTCTGATTTCTGAAGAACAGTAGAAGTATTAGACTGCCATGTTTGGACATTTCTATGCTGTCCTGCTTTCATCCTGCCCCCATTCCCTCCCCCTGCCCTTTCACCAGAGGTAACACATCAAATTCTGAATGCTTTTGTAACTTATTCTGCATTTTTCCCCTTCTTTGGCCCTGCTATAATTTGCCATATAATTTTCCTGCAAGGGAAGTATAAGCTATTTCTGAGTTAGGGACCACCTTTCACAGTGTTTTTCCAAGGTATGGACATATAGAGGCCTGGGAGTTCTAAAAGGAAAATAATTTAAAATCTGATCCTTATGAGGGACTTGTGAAGTCACTACAGACAGGTGAACTTCCTAATTCATGTTTTCACAGACAAGCAAACAAGTGAATACAAAGAGTGTTCTAAGTCCCCAAAAGGCTTGGAGTGGCACTGTCAATGCTTAGAACTGTGCTCTAGGAAATCTGTGGAGGGATGGGAGAGGCTGCTGTAGAAGATTAGGAAGTAACGGAGCTTGTGTTCATTTGCTAGTAGAAGCAAAGCTCTGAATGTTCTTGAGATTATTACAGTTCTTTGGGCAGAGGGTATGGGCAGATACGTGCAGCACGTGAATCCTCGGGCAGCAGCTGACTGCCCTGTATAAAAGCTCTCCTGACAAATGTGGATCCTTTCTGCAGTTGCAGGAGGTGGAAGAGAAATGCCTAAATTCTGAGCGTTGTGTTCGTGACTTGAAGACTGCCTTGGATGAGAAGGATAGAGAAGCAACAGCTTCTGCTCAGAAACTGCAGGACCAGCTGTTGGCATCTTCTGAGACTAACACTACTGTGAAACAACTGGAAGAACACGTGCAACAGTAAGAGAACACAGTGGGGCGAGGTATCTGTCACCTTCAGGGATTGGCTGGAAACCACAGCATAGATAGGTAGCCTTGTTACATCACAGCAAATTATTAAGATTCTGACAGATGTTCTTGTTTTTTATTGTGTTGCACTGTTCTTCTGGAATTGATGCTCTAGCAGATTTTTATAATAGGACCTGTATTTCTTTTTAAGCCTTGAAATTGAAAACACCAAATTAGAAGCCACTGTCCAGCAACAAAGCAACAGGATTGAAGCCCTGCAGCGAGACCTCCAAGCCTCTGCCTCAGTAAGCTGATCATATATTTCCTTTTTGGTGACTCCTGACTCTAGGTACCTATTTCTGTGGGGAAATTTTATGGTGAGGTTTTCCTGGACAGCCAAGGGGAGCTCAGTTGCTGCATTTTTCTGAATAGAAGCTGCTCAGAAAGCAGCCTGCTCTACTTCCCAGCCATCTGGTTTAGAAAGTTTTCCTGTGCTATAGCTAGTCAAGCACAACACTCTAAAAGGTAAGGATTTGACAGCAATACACTGGTGTAACTATTGTCTGCTTTAGGCCCTTCATAACATCAGATTTCTGCTTTGGGGGGCTGTGATGTGTTTCATTTAAGGTATCCATCAAGTTAACTGGTGGAAATTCTGCAGGGTATATTGATGCCAAGCCCTTTGTGCCAGAGACTTGGCTGACATCATCAGACTGAACCAAAAATTACACATCCCAGAGCTTCTGCTGTGCGGAATTGCTTTTCCTTTGGCTACTTGCTGAATATCTGTTCTCACAAACAGTGAAGACAACTGCTTGTGGTATCTGAAAAAATCAGTGTGAGCCTTGGAATTTACCACTGCTTCTACACAGTGGTTAATTTTAGCTCAGATAAGATGCTAACACCTCTGGCCAGAATCAAGAGATAGATTTGTTGTTCTTGCTGGTTTTTGTATTATAGCCAGTGAATTAGGGTCCTTGTTACAACTGTAGTTGTCAATTATAGCTAAAGATATTTTTAAATTCACTACATGTGATAGTCAAACTTTGTGACGTACTGGTACTGTCAGGAAAAGCGGGAAGGCTGTCACAAGTCCATCTGCTTTGATTAATAGGGCATGATTTTCAAGTGTGCTGGAGATGGGAAAAGCTACTCCTGGCCTGTTTTCACTGAATATTCTTTATATCCCACGTGGTCTTTTCTCCCTCTCTCTCTCTCTCTCCACCAAATGGCAGAGGTGATGATGGCGAACAATTTTACAGTGACATCAAACTAAGTCCGTTTTGATCGTTGGTGCTGGGTGTAAATAATGTAGGAATAAAGAGGTGAAGAGGTTCTGTGTGTGGGAACCCAGGGCCAGAGGGGTCCTTATTTTTGGCAGTGAGATGTAGCTTCAATCAAGAAAGTCAGAGTGTGCCTTCTTTCTTCTTGTAATGCTTCTAATAGGTTCATAACCGCCTGGAAGACTTGATAATGAGCTTACAGACAGCACAGGCAGCTGCAGAGGACCACCAGCAGCAGGTATGTGACAGGCTTCTGTAAATGACTGTTTTAGTCATTTGAAATTTTTTTTTATGTTGGTAATTGATGAAGAGATCATATGGGCTGTGTAAGCACATAGCTGTTAAATACCCATCTGGTTTTAGGGCAAGGCACCCTCAAGGGAAAAGGCTGTAGATTTCCTCATTTTCATACTGCTGTGTTTTGTATGTGTTGTGGTGTGCAAGGCAGTTGTGTTCATCAGTGTGATTCATCTGAGGTGTTCTCTTCCCCATCCCACCTGCAGGGAGTGAGCAGGTGGCTGTATAATGCTTAGCTGCCTACCAGGCTTAAGCCATAGCTGATGATTGATAGAGTGGATGTTGTGGACAGCACGGAGATCTGTGGTTGAAAGCTGAGAGAGCAGGCCAGACTTGACGGATTCATATTATCTTTGCAGTAGTTTTGTCAGAGCTTGTCTTGAGACCACGTTAGGTTTTGTCATGAGACCCAGTGTTTCACTTCCTCTTTGAGGCCCTAAGAAAGTCATACACCCTAAGGATTTTTTATCTGAGACTTTATGCTTAGTGTTTCGTCACTTTCTGTAGCCAGTAAACATCTGTTGTTTTTTTCCTTTTTTGCTTTTGTAATTTTCCTTTTTCTTAAAGCCACTAAAAAGCATATAGTCAACTTCTAGTCTTTACACTTCAAGTGCATCAGCAATTTCTGTTCAACTCAAATGCATCTGTTAGGCAAATCTTTGTCCCTTTACACAGAACCATCAATACCATTGTCAATTTCAAAACATTTTCTTGCTCTCAGAAGATGTACAGCTGTTACAGAAGCCATGAGGGTAGGGTATATTCTGTGGTAGGCAGTGGCAATTAATACATTAGAAATTATATAATGAGCTCTGGAGAGTCTTTGGAAAGAAAGCTGTAGGGTGATTTTGTGTGTGTGTTCATTATTACCCAAAGTTCAACCTCTTCTCACCACCCTATAGCATTCATTCTTTTTACCATCTTAAATTTCTCTTATTGGTTAAGTTTCCCAAGCTGTGTTTTAAATTCCATACTAATATTAACCATAGGCATTGGATGGGGAGAGCAGAGTTTCCATGTAAGTTACAGCTTTCTTTTGCAGTCTTTTCTTTACAGTCACCTTAGTTTCTTCTTCTACCATTGTTCTTTTTATAGGTGCAAAACCAAAATGTGCTGGCTCTGACATCAAAGGACTTGCAGAGCATGTGGGAAGAGCAGTTTAAGTCAAGATCCAACCTTGAAGAGCGTGTTGCTCAACTTGACAGGGAGAAGGCAGACCTCTTTGAACAGGTAAGTCTAGAAAATTCTCCAGAGACCTAAACCAGTACCTGAGAGAGCCACGTTCACCTTTTGGTCAAGTTCTTACATAAAGAGCATTTTTTATTACCCCTGCCATTCAGGCTCTGGATATGTTGTGATTTGTGGATCATCCAGGAAACAAATGAAAGCATATCTGGATATGTGTAAGTTCTGGAGTGATCCTCTTTGAAAGAGTTCCCAGTATGGTTTGCATCAGATGAGCACATCAAGCAGGGCTGCAGTTCCCCAGTTCTTTCTTGGATTCCTTCTGGCCATCTTCTGACCCATTGTTTTCTGGGCAGGGTGGAAGTATTTAATTTTTCCAGTGTAGTGCATGGAGGAGAAGCAACATGTTTTCAGGGTAGTGGATGTTCAAAAGCCTTGCAGAAAAACATACTGAGGGAATTCTGGGGAAATTGAACTAGTGCTTGGGAAACGAGAGATGACTGACTGTTTCAGAGGGGGCAGTCTTTCCTTCCTTGTCTGTAGAGGAATAAAGGAAGTACAAAGCAACTAGTAAATAAGTAGGTAGCCACAAAGAAGAGGTGGAAGGGAATAGGATATTGAAAAAAATTCCCAGAGATCAAATTCCTCTGCCCGCTGATCAGTAAAGATCTTGTAAAAGGTTTAGATTGATTTGTACTCTCCCATGATAAGCATACCTACATAATCCTTGCTATGAGTTGAGAACTCTTGAAAGTAGTCCAGCATCTTTTCCACCTTTGTTTCAGTGGAAGCCTCTGTTTTTGTTCTTCAATATTGTCCAGTTTGCTGTGAAACCTAATGGGAAACTTGGCTAACAGGTGGATATGGACTGCAGCTTCTCTGTGGAGAATGCTAGAGATATATATTGCATGTAACTATTGCTCATACATTTTGTGTGTGTCATGGGTCTTTTCTGTTTTGAAAGTGTGAGAGTGAAAGAAAGAAAGTGAAGAAACTGATAGAGTTAAAACACCCAGTTGAACTCCGTCTGGACCAAGAAATGAGAAGAAATTTAGAATTGCAGAAAGACTTTAAGAGGTATGGCTTTTTGATATGGTAAAGAGATATCCCTGAATAGAAGTCCAGTTTTGTTGAACTGTAATGTAAGAATAGGCATGCATACTCTGTGAGCAAACTGAAGTCTCGTGTTAGTTCCTGCAGGGTATGTCTGTGCATGAGCCTATACTTACTTATAGCTGCAAGAGGAATTGCCAGTCCAGGTTGCCCTGCAGTTCTCCAGGGATGGGGAAGGAAATATTCAATTCATCTTTTCAGCTGAAATTTGGGAGTGCCAGGTGATTTGTGGTGCAGGAAGAGCAGGTTTTTTTCTCAGCAATTCCTCATACTGTCACATGTTAAAGATGAAGAAAGCTACGTCTGCACCCCTTACTTGAGAGCATATGGAAAAGGTTGCTTATTCCTGTGTTTCATTGTTATCCAAACTGATTTGCTGTTTAGGTTGAAGAGACTTCTCAGTAGAGCTACAAAGAAAATAAGGTTGTATGAGGAGAGAGAAATGGAGTCTCAACTTACTTTGAAGGGAGAAATGAAGAGCAGATATTCTGAAATGGTCAGCGAAGTTGATAGGTTGAGAACAAAGGTGAGCTCTGCTTAATCTGGGATTTGTTTGGTTGTAGTGTTACTACTTCTCAAACCTGTGAAGCTTTCCCTGTATTTCTTGTCATGCTGATGATTTTCTTTCCTTGGCTGTATTTTAGATTTGACTGATCTCTCTCATTACTTCTTCTACTGTTAGAGAGGCAGATGACTATAACTAGTACTGATGTAGTTGTCACTACGGGTAAAGATGCAATCCTTAAGTGCAAACAGCATCTGCAATGGCACAGGAAGGGCAAGCCAAGAGTGGCAGCAAGGCTGGCAGGGTCTGTGATCTCGTGGGCCAGGGAGCCATCCCACAGGCACTCACCAAGAGGAGCAGAACAGGTCTGATGACAGCAGCCAGGAGTGCAGATCCTCACACTGGGCTTCAGGGATGGGCAGTTCTGCTGTCCTACCAGGATGTCATGTCCTTGGGTGAGGGTCAGGGCTGAGAGCAGCGTGAGGCTGTGGCAGCGTAACCTAGGTCTGACAGATGGGCTCCTTCTCTGGAAGAGAGGGAGGAATGCCCTGTTGCTCCCACAGCAAGAGCAACCCTTGAGTGCTGTCTCAGGCACGATTTCAGCCAGAGGTAGTTGGGACTTCCCTTTTCTGAAAAATGTTGTTGCTCCACAGGGTACAATGAGGAGAAGTGACACAGTGCTGTAACTTACAGCTCACAGGTAGCTGTTTCAGCCCATCTTGGCATGGGGACCCAGAAGTCAGTTATTGCCAGAGATGTTTTTGAGGTTGCTGGGGCTGCTCAGCAGTAGCATGTAAGCTTTGTATATTTCTCCACTTATTACTCAGATTTGTTACTAGAGAAGCCACATTTCACAGTTACACGTGGCTTTAGAAGGCATCATTGTAGAACCAGTTACTGCCTTTGCAGTGACTCATTTTTAGTCCAGAAGCTAATAGCATTTTTGCATGAAGAACTGCAGAAGGATTGCTCAGGTTTTCATTCTGGCACAAACAATGTGAAAGCTGATCTTGGTGGGAAAGAAGAGCCCAGTTACATTAGGTTTCTAATACTGACTATGCAGATGATAAATAGAGATGGACAACCTCTAGTTTTTTTAACAGAATTCACTGCCTTTAAATGCCTCTGAGTTTCCTTTTTTTTTCCCCACATACAGGTTGCTGAACTTTCCCAGCAACTAGACATGGAGTCCAAAAAAAGCATGCAGCTAGAAGCACAAAACAGAGATTTGCGAGAAGAGATATCTACCCTGCATGGGAACTGTGAAAAACTGGAGAAGGGCAAATGCCAGCTGAAAGAAGAGGTGGCAAAACTCCAACATCACTTGGAGACTAACATGGTGGATCATAGCCAAATAGAACAGTATAAAAGAGAGGTTGATGAACGAGCAGGTCAAGAAATAAGACAAAAACTACAAGAAGTCAACCTGTTTTTGCAAGTGAGTGACTTTCTGATGCCTGTCTGTAGGCACTCTGTAGACTTTGGTTGTGGCCAGTATTTTTTAGTGTTTTGCTTTGGGTGCCTGATTGTGTGTTAGCAATTTACTTTTGTCTATGCCAAAGGGCAGATAGTGGGAGAAGGGAAAATGGTTGGGCAGGAGTTCTCTCATGGTGTGTAATATGCTGGCAGGCCCCTGAATCAAAAGCTTGCCCCGGGCAGGTTTCCATTTTGCAGTGCTTGGAGCTATCACTTTCCGCTGGTCTGCTTCTTATCTTTGTGCTTCAAAGGGTTTTGCACCTTCCAGCTGTCACTGCCAGACCTACAGGTTTGGCTTTGTCCTTGTTACAGGGTGGAGTGCCTAGAAAAGAAGTGACTGAAGATGCAGGTGCAGAGATTGGGAGGAGATGGGGCATCCTGCTGATGTCTTTGAGGAATCCTGTTCTCCATGCCCTGTCCCACAGAGATAATGCCCTTTCATTAGTAGTTCTGAATAGTATTAATTTGGGCTTCTTCCTGAGTGAAAAGAATTATTTACCCTGGTGGTAGCTCCAGGGTTCTGCCTTAATTGCTGATGGTAGTGAGGAGGCACATCCAGCTCTCTGAGCCAAGCTGGGCCCTTGAACTCGAATACATGCAATTGGCAGGCGGGGAGAGTTCTCTTTTTCTTTGTGCTGGCTGAAGGTGCTCTGTCTCTTTCAGGCACAGGCAGCCTCCCAGGATAGACTAGAACGCATCAGAGCCAGTCATCATGCTTCACTGAGAAACCAGCTAAAAGACAGAATTAGAGAACTTGAATGTGAATTGGACAAGATAAAAAATACCCAACAAGAGAGTACTTTTCCAAAAGAATGTACACAGGCAGAAGTGGAAAAGTACAAGGAGCTGTATCTGGAGGAAGTGAAAACTAGACGATGCCTAGCAAAGAAACTGGAGAGGTAAGTCTGTGCTTTTTTTTGATTGGTAATAAGAGACTGCTTTTTCCTCATGTATATTTCTTGTTAATTTCTCTTCTGCACTGGCCAGCATTATGTGTGAAAGTCTACAATGGCATATTTGTGGGGAAAATACCTTAAGATCCTTCGTGTTTAGCAGGTCTTCATTTCTCTTTAGTGTTTCAGCAGGAACACGACTGATCATGGCATTAACAGGATACTTTTCAATTTTATATTTTTTTAACTGGCAGCTTTTTTTAGCAGTCTCTATAATCTCATCCTCTGTACAACAGGAAAAAATGAATTTCATGTCCTTTGTTGTTTGAAGAAGGGTAGGCTTCTCAGAGGGCAGATTTCTGTTATGTGAAGAAAAAATAAAAGTATATTTTTTGCTTCTGTTTAAGCAGTGGCTCTGAGCTTTGAGCTTTCCTTGGGAAGGGGGACCAGGCCAGAATTGTTACAGAGGTGGCATACCTTCCAGAAGAAGCTGTGTAAACACATGGCTTTACAGAAGGCTTTGAAGCCCTCACGCTGAGCGCTCCTAGGCACTGGGGACACTTGCTGCTCCTTGCACCTTGTGTGACATCTTAGAAACAGGCCCTCCAAACAAGCCCAGGTGAAATGATGTGCTGTTTTTGGAGGCTCTTCATCTCAGAAGCCAAATAATAGTCAAGGACCTGGAGAGTAACTTTGGGAAAGTGTTACTACCAAAGGTAACAGTTGTGTGTGCCTCTGAACATTTCAGAGCTAATGAGAGACTTGAAGAAGCCAATGCTAAGCTGGTCCGGGAGCGCCATAAAAGCAAATCATTAATCACAAGCAGCATTGTCAGCGGAGGACTGGCTGCAACTCCAGTTCTGTATTCAACTGCTCTGGGACATCTTGGCAACAATTTGGGACTGAACAGAAGTCTCAGTCTAGGAGGAAGCTTCCTAAGCCCAACTGAGAACACATTATCCTCAAGAAACAGGGTTGCAGCCTTTGTGGCCAAGGTAAGCATTTTGAAACACCATTCTCAACTGCTGAAGAGTAGCTGTATGCAAGGTTCTCCCTTTTAGCCTGAAGTTAGAATCCATTTATTGTTCCATGCCATATTGTCTGATATGCCAAAGCAACTGCTCATCCTCATAAGAGTACATAGCTATATGTCGTAAGGCTGAAGATTTTTGGTTATCAGGGTTGTAAAAATTTTCAAGAGAGTCAAAGGCCATAAGGTATTTAAGTCAAAGCAGTGAACTTTGTCATGGCATTCTTTTATGAAAGAAACTGTGACAAGGAGTACTGTGGCATAGGGAGTTCCCAGCTAAGGTCCACATGAAATTCCAGTGTATAATTTGGCTAACCTGTTTAAAACGGCTAATATCTCATTGAGTGACAAATCCAATCAGACATCTGAGACACTTTTTTCTTCTTCCTTGATCTTTAGCAGTTTCTTCACAGAACTTGCTTGAGTATCTCAATACCAACAAAAGGATGCTTCAAAAATAGTATGATATGAATGGGATGCCATAACTTTGCTCTTACACTTCAGTGCAGAATACATAGTACACCTAGGAGGCATCTGTTCTTGTAGTTCCTGCCATGTGATATTTCATAAAACAGTAAAAATTACCTACTCCTTGGCAACTCTCACAGCTTTCTGATTTTGCAGCAATGCTGCAACCTGTAATTAGCAGTCATTGTGATAGCACATCCCTCAGAGAATGCTGAACATTATGCCATGAGAACTCCACACCAGTAGTTGTAGTCTGTGGGAGACCCGCTTAACATGGGATTGAAGCATGGCCCAGCTTCTCTGTTGAGTCGTTGTATTCTGTTGTCAAGGGAATGTGACAAGTGTTTAAGTCCATCTCAGTGTGGTGGACCCCCCTCGCTGGAAAGGAACCCATGTAAACCCATTTTAAACCTTTGTGTGTCTACACAGAGCACCTGTTTTACAAAAAGAAAGCCAAGAGAACAAATGGGGCCAAAGCAGCATAGGAAATGCGTAGCTGTGGCAGTTACAGAGATGAACTTCTCTGTGGAGCTGTGAACACTCTTTTAAGGGCAGAGAGGTGGCCAGATATAACTGTAAGAACTCCTGAGGTTGTTAGTGCTGTACTGACTGCTGGGGCTATTCTGCACACAAGCACTAGAAAGGAAGGAAAATTCAGGGACCCACTGCAAAAGGGAAATAAAGAGGAGACCAGGAGGGGTAGGGAGCACAGAACAAGAAAGGGAAAGGATAGAGGTGGAAGCAAGACATTAAGGCAAAAGAGGAAACCATTCCTCTTCTAGGAAAAAAGCTGTCCTAGGTTAAAAGGAAATGCTTAACAGTTGTGCCTTTTTTGGAGAAGAACGAGGAAAACAGACAATGAAGGGAAAGAAAATGGGAGTACTCAGTACTTCTTGAAGCTCAAATTACAGCCATCGTTTTCAGGTAGTGCTATCCATTTTCATTTTCCAGAAGACATTGGAACTCTCTGAAAATCTCAAAGTTTTGTCAGTATTAAGACCTTCAGAGGTTTGCTGCCTTTCCTTAAGTAGGGAAATTTAATTGCAGAAACTAAATATTTCTCCAGGCTATTTCATGGCTCACTGTTTTATACAGCTGCTAATAAATCATTTTGTACAGTTCAAACTGCTGTATAGACCTCTTTAATGTTTTGTGCTTCCAAATCCACTTGTGAAGAACACTTGTGCTGATTCCAAGACAAGTCTGCATTAGACCTGAGAATGGTTATACTGTTCCTTCTCGGTGTCCTGACTTCAACAGCACGCACAGAGTTTCTTTCCAGAGCGTGTGTGTCTCACAGCTTTGAGCATACTCTCAAGGAAGTTGTTGAACTTCTGTATAACGTTTTCCAAGTCTTCAATTACTGATGTCCAGAGGGGATTTACTTCTTAATTTGGGGGCTTTCTTCTCTACTAACATTTTTCGTTCCTAGTGCAGTTTTGTTGGTAGGACTTAGTCCCCTGAAGTTCTCTCTGCTCTTGGTCACAACCCAGAGAGACTTTCAGTTTGTTGTCCCCAGAGGAGCTGAGGAGAATTCACTCTCACTATACACAGTTTGTCTTCTTAGGATTCCCTTTGAACTCTAATACTGTATCAAACTCTGAAATTTTCTCCTATGAAGGGTGAGTCAAACAACTGCTCTACCCACAGAAAACTTACCTATTTTTTACCATTTCAACCAGCTTCTCTTAAGAGAAAAATGGAAATCTCAGCATGCAAGATTGCTGTCAATCAAACCAGAAGGCTGGCGTCTGAGACTCAGATTTCCTGCTGTGAATTTATCCTTCATACTAAATTGAGCTGCATATTCTGTTGTGATAAGTCTTCCTGAAATCACCAGCTAGGGAACAACAGAGACTTTCATGGCACAACCTTAAGTACCTCAATGCTCAGTGTGTTCAGGAAAGTCTGAAAACCTGGTCTTCCCCATCCAAGTCATAAATAGGAAGTACTTTTAGTGGTCTGTGTACTAGAATTTGGAAGTGTAGTGCATAGCCCAAGGCAGGGAATGTCTTTCTGCTGCAAGTGTTGCAAGATTTTGAGACTCAAGGCCGCTTGTTTTCTTTACAAACTCTCAAGTTTCCATCCTAACAGCTGTGCCAAAGGCTGCTGCAAATGAATGTGGATGTCTTGACATGGAAGAGAATAGTGACCTCTGCTAGCTGCAACCAGTGTGAATGGTGGATTTATGAAACCAGTTTCCCTGTGTAGTGTGAGAAAGGGAATGTCAGCTGCCTATGCTCTCTCTCAACTTCTGTTCCATTTCTGGTTTAATTTTCCAACGGCCCTCTTGTATTTCAGTGGCCTTTCTGTTGTCAGCTTTTTTCCTTGCCTCATATACATGTGTAGGCCATGTTCTTGTGTCTTACTGAAGACCTTTGAACTTAAGGCTCTTTTTTCTTATTCTTCAGCTCCTTAATCAAAAATCTTCTCTCTAGCAACAGCAGTTGTGTGTGCAGTAGCAGAACAGCTCTGAGGTTGAGTTCCGAGACCCTCAGAGCATCATCTCATGTGGAGTCTTAGAGGATCCAACCTACTCTGCTCAAGAAGCTCCGTGGGTATAGTGAGTCAACATCACTTCTGAAACAGAATTACTGAGCTGGAGACTGCTGCAAGTGGCTCAGTATGTTACTGCTGGAAGAGCTGAGCAGAGAGAGGTACCTGCTCAGGACACAGGCCCCAACTTGAGGAATAGTGGGATTTATTATAGTGTAAAACTGCAGAGAATTCTGGAAGGATATACTAAGACAAGCAAAGCATATAATCCTTAGCAAAGAATTATAAAAGGCAAGCTAAGCAATGTACCTAATGATTACTACGAAAGAATGCTGCTGTAGTGATAAATAAAGATACACCACCAGTTACTCCAATACTTATCTATCATCCAAGTCTGAGACACCTCAGCTGTGGGGAGAAGGTGTCACACTGAAGGACTGGATAAGGGAGGTAACTGGGAACTCCTGTGGTGTGTCCACCTTGCAGGCTACCAGGCTCCCCAAAGGTTGCTGTGACAGTAGCCCAGCTTTTATACAAGCTGACATAATGTATAATTTAATTTTCCTGTTCCTTTCTCCCAAAGCCTGGTCAAGGCTCACGGAGGAACCAAGGGAGTTGTCTTTGATCCTATATCCCATGGTTAGGCTAGATGTAGACTCATCCAGTTTCAAGATGTGAAAAGGTAAATACATGTTCTGCCAATAAATGCACACATATAATAATGCTTTGCTAATGAGAAAATATATATAGATAATATTTGGTTGGAAGGTTCATCTATAGGTCAGCTTTGGCTCCTGTTGTTCAGGCCTTGGTACTTCATGCCTTCTCCAGAGAGGGCAGAGGGACAGTGGAGACACTCTCAGAGTCCTCAAAAGTGTATATTTCCTTTTCAGAGACATCCATCTGTTTGCTTTATTTCCACCTCTTTCTCTTTCCTCGGGCAGGGATGAATCACAGGTTACTGGAATAAATAAGAGGCAAACAAGACCTTTTTCTTCTCTTGATTACTCAGCACCTGTTGCAGAGGGTCACTGTGAAGGTTTCATAACCAGGGAAAGTGGTTTCTTCTGCCACCTCAACTACTAGGGCTTTGCTTAGGATTAGTCCTCCTTTAGGTCATCTTTTGGTCTAGTCCTTAGATTTCCTGCTTCCTTCCATTATCCATGTCTCATTTCATGTTCTGGAAGTGTCCCTTTTCCCCAGGATTTTACTGTCCACACCTGAAAAAAACTTGAGGCTTGGGGGGAGTTGTTCCTTCAGCAGCACTGAGAAGAGTTTGGCTCCAGCTCTCTTACTCCACCCTCCTGGAGTTAATACACAGAGACAGGATCCCCTGAGCTTTGTCTACTCCAGAAAAAGAACAGTCCCAGCTCTCTCAGCCTTTCACATAGCTCATGTGGTCCAAGGCTTTTGGCATCTTCTTGGCCATCACAGGCCATCATCTCCATTAGGGATGATATTTTTAGGCTTAATCACATTGTCTGTGGGGTGTGAGAATGTTTTAGGAGTTTTAGCAGTTACATTTGGGTCATGTTATATCTTAACTGTGTATTTGATGTATAATTCTAGGTACGACAGGAGCTGGATGAAAAAATCACTAAGGAACTGAAAGAAGGTAATGTGTCAAGACATTAGGAGTGTCTTTAAAGAAAAAGGTGACTGTTTCTAAGTCTTTACAGCTTTCAAGCCATTATTTTCAACTTCTGCTAAACACAGAGATTTTTTTCTGCTGGCTCTCCAGTTTAGACTTGAATGTGAAAAATTCCTGCTTCCCAAAATATTGCCTAGAACGTTATATGCTTGCCTAGAAAAAAAACAAACCAAAGGAAGACTCGTCCGCTGCCCCACACACAAACACTCATTTTAAGGTGAAGTTGGCCTTCACTAGAGTTAATCTCTAGCAAAAACATCCAAAAAGCCCCCAGATTTTTACAGATCTTTATAGACTTCAGCCACCCCTTCCTTCCCTGTACATGGACTGCATTCAGTACTAAACCATACTGTACATGTTCTCTGCTGTTAGATCTTGATTTTTCTTGCTACGATTCATGGCTTGATTTTGTAGCTTAGGTTTTGCAGCCTTGTTTTGGATAAGTAAGAAGAGCAGGATCGGGGACAAAAGACAGCATTTCTTTAGGAAGAGCTCATTCAGTAGTGTTTAGGTAAACATGAGTTTGTCCTGCGTTGCAGGGACTGCAGCCATGTAGTTGTAGCATTCCATTAAAGCACAGCTTTGAACCCTTAAGGAAAGCAAAGCCTTCAGGTTGAAGAGCTCTGCAGGGGCTACATTAAGAAGCACTGTTAAGGGCCACTGGACTCCCAGAAGATGCTCAGTGTGTAGCCTCTGGAATGTCTGTCACTAGCTTTAGAAATGCTGATGACTGGTGAGCACATGTGCACAAAATGTGTTTCTTCCTGTTGTGCCCAGCTCTTCCCTTGTTAGATCCTTGGAAATTTTAAAGTCTTGTTCAGGTTTCTAGGCTCTCGAGTTATGTAAAATCTTCTTACAGCGCCTTATTTCTCCCTGTCTGCTGTAAAAGTAATGTAAGGAACTTGTCTCTTTTCCCTCTAGCCACTGCTGAACTTGAAACTGGATGTGCTGGATCTTCAAAAAACCTGAATGCAGACCAGGATCCCCTTTGCAGAGCAATAGAGGAGTACCGTGATGTTTTAACCAAAAATTACCTAATTAAATGAAATGCTATGGAAAGGCTCTGGACATTTTTTGCTTTTATAGACCATCTATGATTTCTCTTCTCCCTGCAACAAGATGTGAAAACTTGTTCATTTCAGTCTGAATATAAACTCTTAAGTCTATTAATTTGATGTCAAGCACAGTGCACTCATCCGTTGGGTTTTTTTCTGCCTAGCTGGCTTCTTTTGTACTCACAGTAAGAACCGCATCTGTTTTTTCTGACCTGGATTCATGAGCTTGACAAAGCTGTTAGAAATCTGTTTCTTCTTACACTAGCTGCATTATGTTGCTCCACTGATGTTCTTTATTTTAACAAAAGCATTCCCTTTGTTCTGTTTAGTCCTTTCACTTAATGTGTTTGTAAGTTCTCCAGTGTTATTTCAGTGCTTAGGACATCATTTGATGTGCTTTGAGTCCAGTGCTTCAGTCCTGATGCAGTGACTGATTTCTGCTAATTAACTTAAAGTGGTGTTCAAGCTGGAGAAAAGGGCACTTTACATTGTTGTCACTTTATGCAACATAGGTTTAAAATTACTGTGAGTATGTAGTAGTGCCAAGACTTGCTTTATGGTCTTTTTGGTACTTTTATTTTGTATCACAGAATGAGTGAGGTTGGAAGGGACCACTGGAGGCTATTTGTTCTAGCCCTCCTGCTCCAGGAGGACCACCTTTAGCTAGTTTCCCAGATCTGGGTTGGTTTTTTAATTACTTCAAAAATGGAGTCTCCAAAGCCTCCATGGGCAACCTGGCCTCGTGATCACAGTCACAATGCACTTGAATATCATGAGGGATATGTTCAAACTCAGTACCTCTCATGGTGTTGGTGTTGATTTCTGTATTAAATATTGCTGCAGCTTCAGACTTTTGCAGCCTTTGCTTAAACACTTGTGGTACACCTGAAAACACTTCCAGTGGGAGGGGGGAAAAAAGGAACATTAATATTAGCAACTTTCCTCAGTACTCTCCAGAACTTGTGTGATAAGATGCCCAATCTTTTTGTTGCTGCTAGCAGCTGATGATATGGGTGTCTGTAGCCCAGATCTGGTGAAAAATTGATAGCAATCATATAAGCAGTTTTACTTATTTCAGGGAGTTACCAGTTTTTAATTAAGATGTGAATTGTAATTTCCCATCTGAAAAAGTCACTATCAGAGTATAGAACAAAGTCCCAGTTCTGGAAAAGTAAGAATAATTGTACTGAGATGAATCAAGGCTGAAATAATTTTAGGGTTTTACCTACTATTTCAAGGACTTGAGTTAACAGACAGTGAGAAAAGCATTAAATGCTGCTGTGACACTTTTCCTTTTTATATCAATACATTTTTGTGAAGCTATTACATTGTATTTAATTGAACTTGATATTTAATAAATTTTGCAGTCTAGAACATGGTGCTCTTTTATTGTTCCCCTTCTTGTCACTGCTTCCCACCCCTCCCCTGCTCATGGAACTCTGCAGAGCTCTCCTGTGCTCTCAGATGCACCTTGCCTGTCCCCCTGTGAGAGACTGAACGACTCAAACACTCAACCATTTGCTGCAAACAGCTGCCCCGGTGCTGCCAGAGGCTGGACTAGCCCAAACAATCCACTGGGTGCTTGGCCAGTGATGCACAGAGTGGCCTTCCTGCTGCAGGGGGGTGTGCACACCTGAGGCTACAATCTGCCCTTCCATGTAAGGGAAGAGGCTGATGGAGGCCAATCCTGAGAGTGGGGTAGTTCTCCTTCCCTCACATAATGGCTCAGCTGTGAGAACTCCCCTCTGAAGTGCCATAGGATGAAGATGTTCATCTCAGCTGATGGGCTATGACTGATTGAGCTATACTGGGTAAGAGACAGCTGCAGCATCTTGGAAGATGTCAATGATCAATGGAATATCCCATGATCCACTAATGCATCATCCAGGGGAATTACAGGGGCCTTTCCACCTAGCCTCAGCCTAATCTAAACCCCATGGACCTGGTGTTTTGTGGACTATTTGTTCTCCATTTGATGGATACAGGCTGCAACCACCACATCAACAGGACTGCAACTGCCAACAAGACGAGAGCCAACAGGCTCTCAGGAACCTGTGTGGTGGTGCTATTTCTGATGTTTATTCTGTTTCTCAGTCTCTCTCCCCTCTCTCCCTCGTCTTTTTCCTCTCTACCTCACATTTACTGTGAAATAGAAGTCTGTGCTAATGCCTTTGGCACATGGTCTCACTTGCACCTTCAGTCAGGCAGAGGCTCCTGGCTAATAATTTTAATAACTGGTCAGATCTTAACAGCCCAAGGCTGGGCAAATGTGTCCCTTTCCTCTGGGGGCCTTGAAGCATGGTTGTGACAAAATTGTGGCCTCGAGCTGAGCTAGTGCTGATTATCAGTTCCCAGACTGTTCCTGCATTTTGGAGCAATCCTCCTTGGGGTCTGCGCAGAAGGCGAAGGCGCTGGGTGAGCTTCTGGCAGCCATGAAAGACAGGTAAATCCCACTGGTTTGCAGCCTGTGGGGAGTTCACCCAGCTGCAGCCCACACAGAGGAAAACAAGAGTTTGGAAATCCCTCCAGCCTGCTTTCAGGCCTTTGTAGCATCTCTCCACCGAGAAAGCAAGTGCAGAACCTTTGGGCCTTCACCTTCTCTCGTGACTGGGACAAAGAGGGACGTGTTTCCAAGTGTGTTTGTAGCGGGCCGCGTGCTGTCGTGTGGCTGGTGGAGCAGCAGAACAGAAAGTCAGTGTGGGCGGGGGAGTGCAGGGCTGAGGAGAAATCCACTCCTTCTCATGCAGGTCCATCTCTGGTGTCCCAGGGAGGACATTTGGTGACCTCAGAGGAGGCTGCTGAGGCCTGGAAGACAGGAAGTATCTGCCTGGCCTTTAAGAAGGGCAAGACAGAGGAGCTGGGGCACTAGAGGCCAGTCAGCCTCATCCCACTGCCTGGGAAGGTGATGGAGTACATTCTCCTGGAATGCTATTTTTGAAGGTGTTAGAGACAAAAATGTGATGGGGAGGAGTTGGCACAGTTTGAAAAGGGGACAATAATGCCATGCCAATCCAGTAGCCTTCAATGATAATGTGAGTAATTCAGTGGACAGAGGGGGAGCCATGCACATGTTTTTACTTTAGCAATGCTTCCTTTGGCTTGCGCTGTAAAATCACATTTAATTTTTGGAACTTCTGATCACTTTCCAAAGAGAAAGCAACTGTAGTTGTAACTCACCTGTACTTCTCTATGTCTAGATTATCTTTACTGATCAGGCCTATTTGGGTCCTGCAGTAGAAGCTTTCTAGTTCATCTTGGAAGTTACTCACTTCATTAAGCTACTAAGGCTCAGGTGGCCCATGGCAGAGAGCATGGAAGCTTCAGTACTTTCATAACTAATGCTCAGCTGCTTAACGGCCCAAGAGGATGGAGGGCATTGCTCAGGCACACCTGTGTGTTGAAGAGTGGCATTAACAGTAGGGTAGCCTGGTAATTAATTCCCTTTTAGCTAAGGACCGTTTTGCTGCCATCTGCACTTTGCTGTGGAAACTCAAAAAAAAAAAGCATCATTAGCACCAAACTCAAAGCTATTGACACATACAATGTAGTTATAAAACATCGTATATGTCTTATCCATAAATGAAATGGATATATACAAACATATTAATTCGTCTTTTTCTTACTGCTTTCTGCAGTGGCTGGACTTCTGTAAAATGGTGAAATAAGAAATTGCAGCATAAAACTCAAAATTACTTGATGGATGTTATAAATTATGCAAGAAGTCAGTCTCTAGACAAATTAAGAAGCTGCCCCCTTCACCCACATAATAATCATCATTTAAATTATAACAATCGCTCTGTTCCATTTCTTATCAGAAACTGTCTCCATTTGTATCCTGACAATTTTAATTGAATGTGAGGTGATGACTTTTCACAGAAGCTGTCTTGAAAATCAGAAATGCAATTCCAGAGAGTGATCCTACCTTCTTATACTTACAGAAAAATAATCTTTTCTAAGTGCTTGACCATTTGCTCTTCCTAGATTTAAGCTGCACTTACACCTGACTCTTGTGTCCAGGATGAGTTAGAACAACCTGTAGAAGAAACATGGCAAAAAAACAAGAAGGCTGTTTCCGTTCAGCTTTGATGAGCACACATGTTCATGGGATTTGCACTTGCACTTTAATCATGGAAATCATTCTGCACGCTCCTGCTGCTAATGATCTGATTGTTAGGAGAAAGGCTGGCCCCAGTCCTATTGACTGTTTACATCCTAATGTGCTGTTTTTGAAATCTGTTTCCAAACTGACTGAGGTTCTATTGTCTGACATTTCCTCCACAGCATCACACATTTTCAATCAGCATCAGCTCCTTAGCCATAATCACTTCCTGCCTTGGCTTCTGTTCAGTCTTGTAACTCAGTGCAAAACAGAGCTCCCGTACACTTGGTCTGTATATGTGAAATGGTACAGGTGAGGTGGTATATACATGGCAGTTGGAAAGAAAGGGTTTTATTAACTGGAAATGCTACAAACCCAATTTGAAACAGTTATAGGTAGCTAGGGGGGTTGTTGCAGCATGCTTTTTCCTGGTCTTTTGCATGTACACTGCTTTGAACACAAGCTTGACCCCTTTATTCAAGGACTCTACATCATATACATGTTCATCAATGTGAGTGCTGCAGCAAAATGTTTTCTCACAATTTCTGGGTATTTCTTATAAGATGAATGATTTCTACAGATACAAAAACCGTATATGTGTTTAAGAGAATTTTGCTACAATTACCACTGCTCTGAAGCCCAACCTTGTTCACATTCAACAGATTTCCATTGTAGTTACTTCTGGTTTTTATGCATTAGAGTACTTAAGATCCAGCTTGTTCAATTTTTCCACCTGAATAATTTCCACTCCCATTCCTATGCAGTTATCATCACTGCTGGATTTGACACTGAAGATAAAATAAACCTAGAGTATAAAACAAGATGGCAGGAAGGCCATTAAGGAGATTTCTGCAGACAAAAGCAGTACATGCACACGTGCTTGTCCTCCCTAGAGCAATGAAAGCCTTTCATCTAAAGGTGCAAGTAGCAGGAAAGAAGCTGAGCACCGAGTGAAACTTTTTTGGCATCCGGTGGCACTGTTACTTGAGGTAAGGCTGAACGGCAGCAGCACATTGTTCCAACTGAGTTCCAGAGTTCCTGCAATGTGCTGCAAGGCTCCAGGAAGGAACATTAACAAGTAGATAAGTCCTGCTTTTAGGGGTAGCAAGCAGGTTTTGGCAAAAGTCTGAATGCTATTGTGTTTTCAGCTTTTTCACCTGCGTCAGTAGAACTTTTATTTTCTTCAGGGAAAATGCTACTGATGTAAGAAATATCAGCATTTCTGCCATTACTGTAAAAATTACAGAAAAAGAAAGGCCCCTGAAAAGGACCCTAAGGCAAAATATTGCACACTAAGAGAGGCTATCAGGAATAGGATTTCCAGAACAAACACCTGGTTCTTTATCATCTTCTGTGATGTATTTTTATCCTAGGTTTGGTACAAGTTTTCCCTCTCTTACGTCAAGAATCTTGAACTTCTGGCACATCTGGGTTTCACGGTTGTGTCCATGAATACCTGATACTTGAAGTTATAATGCCTTATTATTTAAGCACCAGAAAAGTTAAAACTTCTTGATATGACACAGTTTTTCTGGCTACTGCAAGTTCCACTTAATCCACAGAATTATTTTCATTATTCGTATCAATAAGCTGCAGTTCTCTGAATTGGAAAGCAGAAATAAGAATCCATTAGTAAAAATTAGTAGAGTAGCATACCCATGTGCCACAAATGTATCATAGACCAAATATAACTAGCAAACACATACTGATGTTCTAACTGGCATAACCCACGTCCAGTTTCCAAGTTGCTTCAACTGTGGCTTCTCCTTCTTGAGAATTGCCTTTGCAGTCACTGTAATTTAATTCCTAAAGGGGCAACTTCACATTACCTAGTATTTGTTATGTTAATTATGGAATAAATTAAATCCTTTCATACCAATGCATGGAGAACACAACCCTGGTATTTAGGGGTAATTTTTATATTAATCTGCAGAATAAAATTCTTGGCAGAGTGCAGCAGAGGTTAATTGGTGGAATTATGTTGCCACAGGTACAAAACGCTACTCAGGCACACAGATCTGGTACTTTTGCTAAGAAAGTAGTACAGCAATGGCCATGAGATAAATACCATCAAGCCTGCACTTTCTCTTCCGTTCTAGCACAGTGCCTGATGAGTATCTCAGCTGTTTACTTATAAAATGAATTGAAGAATAAACAACTACCTCCAGGGCTAAGGACAACAGGCTATAGTTGATAGCAAAGGTACAGTTATACAGCAATTGCCCAGTGCTGGATTACATCCTCGAAACAGTATCCATGTCCTTTCAACCCAGTGCAGCCAGTAACCCGCTTGGAGGCTACGCAGTATTTGAAGCACTTTGATTGCAAGTATGTGAAAGGGATGTGGAGGCACTTAATATGGATTGCAGTGAAGAGAAATTGCCCTTGCACCACAGAAGGTAGTTTCTGTGATTCTTCACGCACTATAAATTAATTTACTTAATCTCTTTATAAACCAGCTCGTTCTTTTCACTGGAGAAATTCTTTTCCACTACTAGTTAAGAGTTCTCCTTTCACTCCAAGATCTCTGTTCGCCAAACAAAAGGAGGAAGTGACCAACTTATGACAGTGCAGGAAACTTAATGGCATATGACAATTACCTCCAGATCAGCATTACTTCCTTTTGGCCTTAGTATCAATCACCTTTCTCTGCCCTTCTCATTTTTGTAGAGTATGTTTATTACCCTGCAAGGACTCCCTGGATTTTATTGAGTATGTATTTATTGAACCTTTAATCTGAATACCGAATCTTTACTGTTATTTACTGAATCTTTAATCTAGGTTCATTGCACGAAGACAGGAAGCGTCAGGAAAAAGGCATTCATGATGGATCCAATCCTCTTTCATACCTCTTCAGCATCTGGAGTTAAGTTTTCCTCTCAAAAATTCAGCTCTAATTTGCTCTTTTGTACCTTTTTATTACTTTCAATGTGCTTCCAACACTGACTGCAGGTTTCCCTAGGGTGAAGACACATACACAGGCTTCACATGTGCTGAGCTTCCACCCTGCTCTTCCTCTGGGGACTAACACTCTCTAGCTTTCTTCAGAATCACTAATACTAGGCCATCACTCTATGTCCACGTGGTGGTTTCAATCCCATTGATTTTTCCCTTCTTTCTTAATTTATGAAAACAATGACATAAATTACTCTCATTGGTTTTTAGCCTAGATTGCACTCTAGGCTTGATTCAATAAAAATACTCTTTTCATATTGATTATGATTCAACTGCGTATATTAAATACTGTTTTACTAAGTGATTTCTGTGCATCATATACCTACAGGTACCTAGTTAGCCACTACAGCTCAGAGTCCCTGAAATTTCACAAAGTTTTAATTGCAGAGATGAGCTGGCCATCCTTTGCCTATCTCATTGCAGAACAGTCAATTTTACCATCAACTGCATATCATCAACCCAACTGGGCTCTGCGCAGTCAGTTTTATATTAGGATCCTTTTATAAAAGGGAGTTTATATTTCTCTTTCCCAGTAATCACTTGGAGAATGCTCCAAGTTTAGGTCAGCCTGTAAGCACAGTGCACACTTCAAGCTATGGCTCCTCATCACCCTACACACACAGGTTCACAGGCTCAGAAAATGCAGCAACTGAGGTCACCCACTTGAAGGAAAAAAGACATGGTTAGCAATCTGTTTTAAACACCTTACTCTGCAAAACTATCGCTTTCCAGATCATGGTTTTCCAGCTTCAACAACTGGAATTCTCACCTGGTCAGTCCCTTGATTTTACTAATCAATTTCACTGCCACTGTTCCACAGCTTTGCATCTGGGATCAGCACTTCAAGGTCAGAGAAAATAGTTTCAACTCACATCAGCAGCTTGTATTTTAAATCCTCTAGCAAACATGGGAGCAAGGAGTTGCTCTGCAAATCATGTTTGAGGTAGATGGTCTCCATATGCATTAGCATTCCACGATTAATCTTCAAACATAATTTCTCAACTGTAAGACAACAAAATTCCATAGACTTTCCAGTACTTCTAGAAGTATTGAATCCATGTGTTTCAACGATAACTCTCCTAATACATCCCACAATAAGTAGTGCATTAAAAAGTGCATCTGCTCATCCTGACTCCACTCTTTTTGCTGATCTCTAAAATACCTAATCTGATTTTTCTTTATCGGTACATTTCAGTTCCTGCACTTTCTTTTCTCATGTGCAGGCATCAGCATTTCTGTTCCTGCTCAAAAGTCTGTTTCATCAATTTGTCTGCAAGGATTAAGGCATTACAAACTCCTGCACCTCCAGTAGTCTTGAGGAACAATATCTGACACCACAAAAAAAAGTATTAAGTGCCTAAGTCATCAATTTGACTGTGAAAGCTTTTAACATTCTTCCTTTCTACACTACACATATACACACAAGAAAATCACAGTCTTCTACTTGCAGCAACAACTGCATTTAGAGATGGCTAAACTGACTGTTACACATCTACTTCAAATAATCCTACTTCAAATTATCCTCAGTTCACATGGAAAACCTTGGTTTACCTTTAGGAATGAGATCTCATTTTAAGAACAACGTACATACACGCAGTATCAGGACCATCACTGATACTGATTGGATTTCCCAGAGAAATTATGCATCATGAAATCCCAAAAGAAATTCAATGAAAGGATCTTTAGCAAAATGTAGAAACTTTAATTTACATGCAAAACTACAACATATTCATGACAAAAAACTGGTGACTAAACAAATTAAACACGATTTGTAGAAACTGTCCACATTGCTAAACAGGTCTGTACAACCAAAGATTTACAAAGTCCCTGTGCATTTTTGTCTTTTCAGTGCACAACTGAGTTTAAAGGTTCTGCTCGAATATTCCCCAAGTCAAGAGCTGAATCTGTCTCTTCATCGATTTCACCAATCACAGCACTGCAAATTTAAAAAAAAATAAAATCAGGTTATTATTTGTTGAAATCAAATCACACAGTTCTAAAACAGAAGCTGTATTTTATCTTCTAACAACCCTTACTTGCTGTTGAACTATACCAATTTCTTCTGATTGATACTGTTCATTCCATGAAAGCTTCCAGTGAAGCACACTGGAGTGCTCACAGTACTTTGTCCCATAACTGTTTCTTTCCTTTTATTTTTCAACAGCTTCCCTATTTCACGAGAGTCCCGTTTTAAAGTTACTGTCACGTAGCTGTTGATTCTTTTTACTTCTTGCTATAAGGATGCTGAACTTCAGCATGATGAAGAGTTGCATGAATACAGAATTATTACTTGTAAAAAGTATGTTTGAAATTGTTAAGATTGCAAATAAAAAATTTGTATTTCACAGCAGCATATTCTGAATATACTCAAGTAATGTGGCTGAATGATGGTGTCCTTCATCACACATTTCAACTGTATGATGAAACAGTGAAGCAGCAAACCATTATTTGCTCCTTTATACACATTTTTACTATCTGAATGAAAAGCTACTGGTGGACCAGCCTGCATAGTCCCACCTTTGTACATGTGTCAAATTACTTTTTCTTACCAGTTTGAATCGAAAGTGATGAAAGCGTTCAGAATGTTCCACTTTCTCAATGCTGTTAGATAAACGCACCTAGATTTCCATTTAAGCACTGGCGTTTTTGTTAATGGATACAAAAGTATCCATTAGAGTTAGATGAAAATTTCTATCCAGGCTCATGTGTTGGTCACAGCAACACACTCTTTTCCCAGCTGTGATAGAAAAATAATCTCACTTTTGCCATCAGTTTCAGAATGCTGCTGCAAAAGTAACCTTCCTAGCTGGCTCACCTAGCAGCCTTCTCTGCACTTCTCTTGCAATCCTCCCATGGATTTGGCACATCAGCCACTTTTCTCTGCACTCAATGAGCTTTCACCCTCATTTTTCAGGGAATTTTAAATCAAATACCAACTCGTACATTTGACATGCCCCACCACTGGCTTCAACACTTGCTACACTGTCAAGCCTTCAAGGATTTTCCAGATTATAAAGTGCTCTCTGTGAACATCTGCTCTAAAGAAAAAAAAACCAAAACAAACCAACAAAAAACAAAACCCCCCACACACAAAACAAACACACAAAGGCACAAAAAACCCTGTTGAAAGTCAACTCTGTATACCAGACTGCTGACTTTTTGCACACAAGTTCTATGTCATTTTTAGTGATTACTCTTTTCCTTCACCATCTCTCAGCCTGTCCCTGTAGTAGAGATGTTCCAGCCCTGAGATCATCTTCAATCTCAGCATTACAATGCAATCGCTTCCGAACAGGAACCGAGGGTGTTTGCTGCTGAGTACAGAATCACTCATCTGTTGGGCAGGACCTGCCAAGTGATTAGCAGCCACTGCCCCAGCACTGCCCCACGTCCCCAGGTGTCACCTCTGCACATCTTTTTAATTCTCCTTTGACACCTTCCGTGCTACCCACAAAGCCACAAGGTGTCTGGGGCCATCAAGATTCACAGGTCATGGATTTATAAACACGCACAGAGTTGGTTTGAGAAGATCCCAACAAGAGCAGGCTGTACTCACACGTTATCACCTCTTACAATGTATAAGCCCAGCACTACTTGCTCAACTCCTTGTGAAGAACTGAACACTCGCTCATGGCTTTCATCCAAAATCAAGTTTATGGTCTGGTCAAAACCTTTGAGTGTTCCCTGAAAAAAAAAAAAAACAAACCACAAAAAGAAAAAAAACACTCCCCACTGCCCTTAAAATTTTTCCTCTTTGCTGTCAAGGATATTTTAAACGGAGTAGCAAAATAAAGGTGCTGGAGAGCAGTTGTTCTATTCAGGTTTTATTCTTTAGCTGAAACACAAACAGCTAAAGAATGGAATTTTAAAGGCCATAACCAATTGAAGGAAAGCACACACGTAGGAAAGCCCTCAACCATTCTCCAGAAATTCTCCAGCTGATGTTTTCCTACAGACACAGGGGATAAATGATTTCAGAGTGAAAGATGAAGAGCTTACAGAACAAAGCAGACATTTTGGATGGAAACGACATTCCTAAAAAGAGGAATGGGTTTGTTTGTGCATTCCCAGAGAAAAAGCCATTTGACAGGAAGGCCGGAGCATCTGCACCACACACATTTCAAAAGCTGACATGACATGCAAGAAACAGTAAGCGTTCATAAAATTATTTTTTAAAGCTTTTTGGCAATTATTCTATATTAGATAATTTAGAGTGAATATGTGAGACTATCCTAAAAGAGCTTCTTTACTGCCACGATGGAAAGTCTTTATGGGGGAAAACAAAATGTTAAAAAATATAATTCTTACCACAATCATCCTTCCATCAGAAGTAATTACTGCAACAGTACCTGATATTTCATTAAGGAAACGTTTAGTCATCTCTGAAATAGAGCCATTAAGATTTTCTGAAGTATTCATACGTAATACAGGTTTTATGAGCCATTTAGAGCCTAAAAAGCCTATCAGCACTTTTTTAAAAAGCAGCACGGTTGACAGCAATATTTGACAATATATTTTTTTTCATTAACATCTCCCTGAAAGTTTTTCCTCAACCATAAATAAACATGGAAAGCCTTAAAAACTGAATATCTGAGCTGACCTCTCATTACTAAGTGCACTGCCTCAAAATTAAAACAATAGATCAATAAAACCTTTAAGTCCTTAAAAAAACAGCTCTGCAGTGGTGATCTCGGGGCGAGCATTCTGCATCCCTTCTTCCTGAAGATCTGATTATCCCGGTTCAATGATCATATAATTCATCATCTTGACTAATCCTGGGTTATTAACATGCTGCTTGTGAATAAAGCTGAAAATCTCCCTGAGTTACAGAGAGCACTAAACAGCTAGCACCGAAAGCGCTGCAAGAAACAGCCCCAGTTCAGGGGTTTTTAGCGAGAGATGCGAAGCTGCTATCTAATCGCGACCGCGCTCATCACCGGCCCGGCCCAGCGCTGGCTGCTGCAGGGGGCCCTGTTCTCCGGGCAGCCCCCGGCCTGCCAGGCCAACCTCCGTGAGGGGAAACCGGCACCGCCAACAGCGCCGGGCCCACGCGGCAGCACGGC
>VWZN01005969.1:271544-303483 GCA_013396955.1 Regulus satrapa | reverse complement strand
TGGGGCGGGACGGTGCGCTCCCCGCAGCCCACAGCCGGGTTCGGTGTGCCCATAGCCGGGTTCGGTGTGGCGTGGGGCGGGGCGCTCCCCTCAGCCCACAGCCGGGTTCGGTGTGGCGTGGGGCGGTGCGCTGCTCTCAGCCCGCAGCCGGGTTCGGTGTGGATTGGGGCGTACCGTGCGCTCCCCGCAGCCCACGGCCGGGCTTCGAGCGCTTGCTGCTTGCTGCAGTGTTTCTTTTCTCTGTGGCCGCAGGCAAAGAGCTGGGGTCAAGGGGTCGTGGTGTGCCCCCAGGGGCCAGTATTGGGGCCAACACTGTTCAGCTTTATAGGCGATGTGGACAGTGGGATTGAGTTCACTCTCATCAAATTGTTGATGACACCAAGCTGTGTCACTGGAGATGTTCCTGTGTGAATCTCGGGAAGTTCAATAAGGCCAAGTGCAAGGTCCTTCACCTGGTTCAAGGCGGTCCCAGGCACAGCTACAGGCTGAGTGGAGAGCTGATTGAGAGCAGCCCTGCAGAGAAAGGCTCGGGGGCAAGGGTTGATGAAAAACTCAACATGAGCCAGCAGTGTGCGCTCGCAGCCCATAAAACCAACCGTGTCCTGGGCTGCATCAAAAGGAGTGGGCAGCAGGTCAAGAGAATTGATTGTCCCCCTCTCCTCTTGTGACACCCTACCTGTGTCAGAGGTACTCCCAGCAGAAGGAGGACATGGAACCGTTGGAGCAAGTCCAGAGGAGGACAATAAATTTGATAAGAGGACTGGAGTACCTTCCTTACAAAGACAGGATGACAGCTGGGAAAGTTCACTCTGGAGAAGAGAAGATTGCATGGAGACCTCATAGCAACCTTCCAGTATCTGAAGGGAAGCCAGAGAGGGACTCTTTTTCAGGAACTGTAGTGACAGAGCAATGAGTAATAGGTACAAACCGAAAGAGGGGAAATTTAAGGTAGGTATTAGGAAGAAATTATTTACTGTGAGGGTGGTGAGATACTGGAATAGGTTGCCCAGGTTTGCTGTGGATACCTCAGACCTGGGTAGTGTTCAAGGTCAACTTGGGTAAGGCCTTGAGCAGCCTGGTCTACTGGAAGATGTCCCTGCCTGCTCCATTGCAGGAGAGGTTGGGATTAGATCCATTCCAACCTGTAAATTCATATGAGTCTTGCTAGTATGGGAGCCATGTAATCCTCCGTTGGTTTCCTGTGAGCTGCCAGTGTGAGGTGGGCAGGAAGGAGGCCTGACTGCTGCCCTTCCACACAGCCACCAAGTCCTACACAGCTGCTTGCTCATTTCCCAGTTAGTGGGATGGGGGAAGGAATTGGAAGAATAAAAGCTCTCTGGAAAACTCTTTGGTTAAGATAAAGACAGTTTAATAGGGAAAGCAAAAGCTGTGCACAGAAGCAAAGCAAAACAAGGAATTAAGTCACTTAATGGGCAGGTGGATGTTCTGCCATCTCCAGGAGAGCAGAACCTCATGACATGTAACAGTGACTTGGGAAAGCAAAGGCCATCACTCTGAACATCCCCCCTTTCTCTTTCCCCCCACCTTATGTACAGAGCATGATGTCCTGTGGTATAGAATGTACCTTTGGTCAGTTTGGGTCACCTGTCCCAGCTGTGTCTCCTCCCGACCTCCCAGTTTGGATTGTCTCTGTCAGTACTAGTCCAACTTCCTTTTATTTGAGTAAAAGAGACAAATTGGCAAGAGGTCCAAACTAGGACTTGGCGTCCAGCCTGTGGTTTAATTCCTGCAGGGAATACAGTTTCTGGAAAGGAGAATGGTATTGTTTATTCTCCTAGCGTGCCAATTGTTTTCTTGCACACTATACCTATCTCAAACACATGGAAAGCAAAATTAAATTTTTTTAAGGCAAATTAGCCAGGGGAAAAAAAAAGGCTCTTTGCCATCTCTGAAGGTACTACTACACGAAAGTAATCTCTGAAGAATTTGTCTAATGGCTCAGCCTTTATCAGAAACATGACAAGAGATGTCAGAGAACAAAATACTTTTGGAATGGGGCATTACATAATTCTCATCCCCTTAAGCTTTTATTATAAGAAGCTTAACCCCTGCCACTAATGGTTACACCAGGACTGCAATAATTATTCCATATTTCATATAAGAGGCTAAAAGGTTTTTGTGGAGGGGGGTTGAGATTTTCCTTTTCATACTATTCTTTCACTAAAGAGACATTCTTTAAGGCCAAGAACACGAGATCATTGGGATACAAGGATGAGGGATGAAACCTTAAAATACTTGCAGGACATTGTCATATCACCTGATAACAAGGATATTTGATCCATCTGTTTGTATTAAAAGTGTCTCTGAAAAACCAGAGAAGGGTTTTGGGTTTTTTGTTGGTTTTTGGTTTTTGTGGGGGGTTTTTTGGGGGATTTTTTTTTTTTTTTGGGGGGGGGGATAAAGATGAATATTTTGTGTTTTCTTTTTTCTATGAAGCGCTGGGTTTTGTGTCTCAGCATGGTTAAAGAAAANTATTTATTTATTTTTATTTTATAAAGGAGGATTAAAACACAATGAGTAAAGTAAGGTCAGACTCCTGAAATCTGGTGCCCAGGCTTTGCTAAACCAGGTGCTTAAACAGTTAACACCCTCAGTATAAAGGAACTCTGAAAAGATAATTCCTGGCTTGATCTGCTCCTAGGCTCTTTCTGAAGGCAGGTGGCTCAGCTCTCCTTCTCACCGCCCTAACTGAGGTTCAGTATTCTGTTTGAAGCCGCCACTACTCTCATTCTCTTCTTACAAAACACCCCCCACACACACACACAGAGAGAGAGAGAGGAAAAGGAGAACTCTAATTTAAATCCGTATCTTTTGGGAGGAAAAGAATAAATACATTGCCTTCCTCTCCTCTTGAGGAGCAAGGTTTGGCAGGCTAAGTTAAAACCTGGGGCACACTTTGCGTAATTTTGTGGAAGCCGTGCCCGGCGCGGACAGCACCGGGGGAANCACCGGGGAGCTCGGAATCCGCCGCCCCGCGCTGAGGGGACGGGCGGGAGCACCGGGGGGCTCGGAATCCGCCGCCCCGCGCTGAGGGGACGGGCGGGAGCGGCCCGGGGGGCTCGGAATCCGCCGCCCTGCTCCTCACCTTGGCTTCCTCGACAGAGAAAAATAGTTTCCTACCAGAGAATGAGATGCGTTTCCCACAAAGATGTCTGTGTTTCTCCAGTGCTTACAAAGCGAGCCTATTGTGGCAAACTCAGGTGCGGAGATTTCACAGGTTCACACTTGCATTAGACCCGACACGTTTTATTTCTGGTGGCCGTATAACGTTGGCAACATTTGGGACCAGAAAACTGTAGCTAGCAACTCTTCGCCTCTTCCTTCCCTTCAGCTGCTGCAGAGCTGCCCTTTGGAGATGCACTAAGTAATAATAATGACCATTAAGTTCTCAGTTGAAGAAACAAAAGACCCTTTTTAAAAAACTTCCTTTTCTCATTGTTTAACATAGTTTACTTGCTAATTACATTTGCTCCTGTAATTAAAATCAGTTTATTTCTGCAATTGATTCTCCATACGTTAAGGTTGCTATGGCAAGCGATTGCTCTATGTTAAGCTTTCTGCAGAATATGTGACCATATGTGACCATGCCCTGTAGTGTCTGCAGACTTCCCTAAAAGACTGCCAGGGCAGGAAGGAAACCCTGCAATGGGAAGTTGTGAGGTGTGTGTGCAAGCAGTTGTGTGCAAAATTGTTATGTAGCCTAAGACTGGTAGAATGGCTGAGTAAATGCTTTGTTGCTACTCACTGTATATTGCTTATCAGTTTTACATCTCCTGAACCATGCTAGCTGCTGGTGGCTCTGCTTTCCTTAGTTACTCAGAAGTAGCCAGGTTTTATAGATCCAGCCATGCTGAAGGGTGAAATGGCTTTGTGATGCTCTCCTGAGAAGAGAGGTCTGAGCTATTGCTGTGCCATGGCGTGTCAAGCCGTGGCCCTGTCAGAGCAGATGGAGAAAGGTGCATGACTTACTCCTCCAGCTTCCTTGGAAGCTGAAAATCTAGTATAATGTTGGAGCAGGAGCTTCAAAGAATTTAATATAACAAAACCCCCCAAAACCCCAAACATCTGTCAGCCTGCTGCACAAGAATTGCATCCCTTGGTTGCTTCTCAAGAATAAAATAGCACCTGAGGCAGGGAATAATGGAGTGGTATATACTGAAGAAGAAAAATCAGGCATTATGTACTCCATAAAAAACTAGGCATCCCCAAATCCTACACAGTTCATTTACTTAATCTGATAGCCTTTCTAATACTTTCTGTGACTCAAAGATTTAAATCTCTCTGATCTTCACCTACATGCCCAGAATATCACTTCATAGAAAGAGCTTAGCCCTTTAGCTTGTCTTTAGTTTATACACACCCAAGCTGGCTAAACATGATTGATTATCTGTTCAGGAAAAAAAGAAACACTCCTTCACCTCTGCTTTATTCCTCTGAATCTGTAGAGACTCTAGGTCCCATTATCAGCAATGCAAGGACATAGTTTATTTTCCTGGTAGCTGGAGAAAAGTAAAAAGATCTCACTCATTCATGACTTGCTGCAGTCTTAAGCTGAGATGTGTTTTATGTATATTATTGTATCAAATAACAGGGGCTTGCAATGAAACAACTGGAAAATATAGAAAGTTAACAGTCTGAAAAGGGTTGGTAGATTATGAATGTGTTACAATTCATTAGAAACAAATCTGAAGCATGAGGTCTCAAAGTACTTTTTATTTCTCTTAAGAAATTCCTTAACAAACACCTGACCTAAATTTTGTTATGACAGCAACTGCTGCTATGGGAAACAAAAAAAAACAAACAAACAAAAAAAAAAATTACTCAAAGTGCTCCTTTATATGAGAAAGTGCATATTTTCCCCAGAAATTTTTGCTAAAATATGCAAAATACCATAGCAATCTCAACAAGACTATCCCTACTTAATGTGCTAGCATAAAAAATAACTTTGCATGTTTCTGTTGGCAGGAAGACAAACTCTTTTTCCATTTTCCTCCTTTTTTTTTTTCTTTTTTTAACTGAAGAAACTGGTAACAGCTGTAGAAGTTCATTGCCATTATCTTCTTAGTGAATAATTTTAGGGGATATTATGAACTATTGGTAGGAAAAATGCCATTGCTAGTGGATCATGTACCTGCTATAAAATAACAGAGCAAATGGATTCTTGTTTTCAGTTGCTCCAAGCAGAGCACAAAGACAATTCTGTTGAACATAGAATAAATAGTAAGGTTCAAGTAAGTAACATTTACTAGTATGTCGTAGAGTAATTTTTACAGTCATAGCTGAAATTGCATTTGCTAAATTGCTTTCATCAAGTAGGCTTTTCCTTCTGATAAATTCCCTGCTTCTCAAAGTATAATTCATCTTCCAGTAAAAGCACTGATCCTAATCTTTAGTCTGCATTAAGATGACTAGATCTTCCAGTTTTAATTATAAAGTTCTTTATCTTAATACTGTGCGGAGATGCCCATTTGACCCCATTCCAGTTCTTGTTTCATATGCTCTGTGACACATAATCACCATGTAAAAGGAATAGCACGTGGCCAAAGGGCTCTGTTCAGAGGTGACTTACGTGTTGCCTGCTGCCAGATATAATGTAGATTACACTGAAAAAATCAATGTATTTCTGCTTTGTAATTTATATAGCATCATTATTTTTTGAAGTAGACAAGCCATTGTATCACAGAGCAATCTTTTGGCACCAGGAGCTTTAAGGCAATTATGGAAGTGGAGAAAGACTCTACTGCACATTTTGTCCTGCCCAGAAGTGGTGTTGGAATTCTTGTTGGAAATGTCAGTGAAAAAACGATCAACAGGAGAAGAAGATAAATAGGGTACCTGCTTTCCTTTAATAGGCACTGTGTTTTTTCTGATAAAAGGCATAAGACCAAAGGGCAGCAGGAGGCTATTTTTCCTGTCAGTAGGCTATGCTGTGAAAAGAAAACCTGAGGCACAAGAAGCAAATTGCACCAACAGAATGAAGAGAGGTGGCACACAAGGATGGCAGATGCTATTTTTTCTTCAGAGCCTTGAAGCAGGCTGTCTGTTTTGTCATTATTTCTAGCCTAGGATTTTGCAAGCTACTGCTTCAACTGGCTATTTTCACTTTTATCACTTCCAGGGTCTTCTTGGTAACCACAGCTGGCATCCTTGCTCACTTCCAGAGTATGTGCTTGTACTTTAGGCCACCTTCTCCGTGTCCTGTGCTTCATGTTTCCGCTGGCACTTGAGATACCTTCTAGTGATGAATCTTTTTAGCTGCTGTAGTTCAGATATTGAGATTGGTTAACATAAGGAGAGAAAAAAACAAACATCTTTGGTGAGATATTTTGAGCTTTACTGAAGCTCTTGCCTGTCCCAGTTGTGGTAGCTCGTGACTCACTCAGGTGGGCTGCTGGTGCCAATGGCAGGCTCAGCACTGAGGCCTTTGGTGGGAAGAATATGCTCCACCCTGGAAGCTGTGCTGCAGCCAGCACAGAGGCTTCTGGAGGGGAAGGAGGAATTCTGATTGCAGAGATTAATAGATGTAAAACCAGCAGAAAGCCTTTTAGTTGGCTTTCTGTTTGTGCAGTTGGTCTAAATTGGAGAACACCTTTGTAAATAAACAACAACAACAACAGCCACGGCTTCGGTTTCATGATGAGATGGAATTGTATTGTAACCTCTTGTTTGAAGAAATATTGTCATGGGTAAAGTGTTTTTTTGAGGCAGATCAGCTTCATAGCAAGTTGCACAGTGCTTAGGGTTTTTCCTCCTTTTAATTGCAGAAAAAATCCTGTTCTTAGATTACCATAATCATGTGTCCAAGGCCTAATTGTGACTCTGGAGTGATGGATGGCACAAATAAACTCTGTGAAATTCCTGGGCTATTTGAATTGTTACATCTAATGCCTTACCTGAAAGCGCTAGTTGGTTTTGCAGCTCTACAGTGCTGTAGTAGCTGAGGGGGCAGTGATGAAAGGCCTTGAGAAGTGTCCTGCTCTTGGAGTCTTACCTGGCTCTGGTGTAGAAGTGTGCCATCACTGCACAGTGTCTCTCATGAGACAAGAGCAGTGTCTCAGAGAGCACAGTGTTAACCACCAGTAACTCCTGCCTTTCCCTTATCATCCTCTGCGTTGCTGCAATATTGATTAATGCTGTTGAAAGCCATCCATGCTGGTGTTTTATGTTCTTACTGAAAAGCACTTAATATTTCAGCCACATCTAGTTGAATAGCAAGAAGAATGAGTGGAATACTATTCATTAGTGCTCCCTTTATAGTCATTGACAAAAATATATATGTCACTGAATACTAAAGCCACTATGAAGGCATAAAATTTCCAGATATAATACTATTTTTAAAATATTTTACTCAATTTTTGCTGGGTATGGTGCTGCTATTAATGTTCTGGAGAGTAACATGCTTCAGTTTTTGTAGAGGTTAAAAGTATTCTTTCCATTTAGTTAAGCATTGCCGTGTCTCAGAATGATGGGTAAATATTATTCTAATAATGTACTAAATCTGCAATTTGAACTATATAGATGTTCACTGAAATAGCAGAACTCCCTTCGAATTCAGTGGTGGAACTATGAATAGAAATTCACTAATTTTTAAACACTGGTATTACAATGACTCCAGAAGGCATCAAACAATATTAGGGCCTCATTATGGTAAACCCTCTACACAGGCATGTGAAGAGAGAGAAAAAGTTCTGTCTACAAGTGCTTTGCATAGTGAATAGTCAAGAGAAAATGCAGAGGGAAGACGGGAATAATGTCTTCATTTTGAAGCCCTTAATAACATGCCTTAACTTTTCTTCAGCCCTGAAGTGGTTAAACAGACCAGAGGATCATTAAAGCTCCCTTCCACCTGAAAGTAATCTATTCTGTTTTATTCTGTAGTATTTTACAGACAGAATGCAAAGAAAAGTAATTTGCCTAGGGCTGCTGTGTTCCACCAGATTTCTGAACTATGTTCTAGGCAGTTTCTGATAGTTTATTTTACAACATCCTTTTGGTCTTTGAGGAATGCTCCCCTGCTTCCCCCTCAGCATGTAATTTGATACAGAAGATGTACGATCATCCCCCATCTTGCCATTTCTCACGTCCTTTCCAGAGACTTCAGTACTTTGCTAATCACTTTCATTCTCTTTCAGCCCCAGAAAGAGAAGTTCCAGAATGGAATATGAATGCTACCTTTGATGTAAGTAACTGTTATCATCTGCCTCACCTACACTTGTCTGACTTTAAATAATTAAACAAACGAACAAGCAGGTAATTACAGGCATCTGAAAGAAATAATTAGAATGGAAATAATATTCTTTGCTCTTCCTGGTGATGCTGGCATGACATATTAGAGTGTTTATACATCTTTCAGAAATGGTTTGCCGTTCTTTCATGTCAAGGAGGTGATGGGGCAGGTCCAACTCTTAGGCAAAAAAGGGCGCTGCAGATTAACTCAGTGTCAAGATAAGGCTGTCACTGTGCAAGTCTCTGCTGCGCTGAAGCGAACGTGCACAATCTGTTTCTGCAAGTGCTTTCATATTTTTGTTCTTTATTATGCACATATACAGCATGTAAGTGTTTTTAGTATTGGCTGACTCTGGTATTTTGTAGTCACGATTGTGGTATTTAAATGGGAGATGATCTGTTCTGCACATGGAAAAGGGGCTGTGTTAAAGAGGAAATAATTTTTAAAAGCGTTGCTATTTTTTGGCAAGAGGATGTTATGTTTATTTCTCAAAGAACATACTTAGTGTTCATTCTGTTCATGTACAAACCCGTGATGATTTGAATCTGGTTTCTATTCCATACCTAGGAAGTGTTATCATTTAGTTAGAAATACAAGTATGCTATTAAATTGTGAAGTTCTTACATGTATATAGTCTCATCTATTTCAGTTGTTGTATAATGTTACTTCCCAGTTTCACTCTAGGAGCTGTGATTACTTAGATTAAATGAGCAATGTCACTTGAATAGCAACTTCCATAAATAATGGGGATCTTTTTATAAAACTTCAGTGTTGTTAATATCCAAAATGCATTTGTTATGGTAAAACAACACATTGCCATCAAGAAAATTCCTTTCAAAGAATTTGCTTGTCAGTGATTTTTAAAACACATTTCAAGACTTTCTGAAAATCTTCAAATACAAACATGACATGATTGTGTTATTACAATGTGTTTGATGAGGTGAAAAAGCAATGAAGATTTGAGGGGAGTGAGTATTGATGTTATCTCCTGAATAAATTAAGAACCAATACGTTTCTTGATGGAGATCAAGAGTCAAGGTGAAGGTGAGAAGGACAAAACAAAAGAGGCTGTAGAGGTGAGAATAAGTCCAAACAAATGCTAAGGCAAGGAGGAAGTACTTGCTCTCTGGCTGAGACCTTCTTTAGATTTGCTTCCATAGGATAGGATGGAATTGCATCAGGACCTAAATCTGAGCTCCACGGTCAAGGCACTGGTTTGACATAATAAAGAAAGTTCTCAGCATGTGACCTAAAGATAGTTAAGTAAAAACTGTCATCTTCTGTTTCTGTTCAGCCATTCTGGTAACTTCTGTTTCTATTCAGCAAGTTTAAGTGAGAAGTATAGTGTCCTAGGCACAATTTCCTACCAGCAGATGGGTCCTCTGGGGGGTGGTATGGATATCAGGAGATGTGAAAAGTTAGGGAGGATGATTGGACCCTGAAGGAATCTTAACCCTCCCTTTCACTTACTTCTCCCTGCCCACCAACTTCAATAAACCAGTGCACACAAGCTGTTTGGAAAACAGCCAGGTCTAAACAAAACTTTATTTGTCTAATTGTAGTTATATGAATGCTAAGCAACACGCACAGCGAAGCAAACTGTGAAGAAGTTTTTCAGAAACATTTCAGAGTTCCATTAAAACAAACAAACAAAAAAGGTAAAAAGTCTTTGGTAACAAGTCTAGCCTAGAAACTTCCCACAGCAGCTTGCCATGATGGTTTCAGAGTAATTTATGTTGACAAATTCAAGTATCAGCAGGAATTGTGACTTCCATAGGTATAAAGTGACTTAGCGTGATATCATGGTGATAGCAGTGTGAAAAAAAACATGGAAACTTCTGTTACACTTGCGTGAATAGGTGTGCAGAACAAAAAACCTCACTGAATGTCCAAGATGTGATTCTGTCAGAAGTATTAGCCCATCTGGCCTGAGATGATGATGTAAAATTGTGCAGCAAATGTTGACTAAGTAGTCTTTCATAGTTGATGCTTTCTGAAGCTGTGTGCCAAACAGGGTATCGCTGTGATTCAGTTCATTTCAAGTGGCAGATGGGGAACACCCCTCATCCTTTCCGTGTGCTGTGGCCCAAGCTTGTCCTGGAGAAGACAGGGAAATGTGTTCACGTTGGCTATCATGTCACCCCAGGAGGCACAACTCCGAAGCTAGACTGTAATCCTGATCACATGTACACATGTAATTCCTTCCTCTTCAGCGACTTTCACTGCTGTTGTGAGGAACATCAGCTACAATTCCTGACTGTTGGAAAGCAAACAGAAATTTGGTTTCTGCAGAAGAAACAGTAGCTTAAAACAGCAAATTCATTAAGTCTTTGAATATCAACAGGAAGGTTTATATATAAGCCTAAGTTTTATGGCTTTAAATTCTATAATTTTAATGTAGCCTTGTTTCTAAAATGGAATTCATTCATGTTACCACTGTGTAGTAATATTTTACAGGTACTGTTAATTCTTATCCCAGATTACACACATACCTAAGAATGGAATGGAAGTATATGTTATGGTATTAATTTATGTAATTTTCAAAAACGTCAAAGTCACGTAACCTTATGTCTAATGATTTCATTTAATTACACGGTTCTACATTTTCATCTTCAAAGAAATCTGCAAACAATGACTAATTAATTCCTTGCATCAGTGCTTTGAAATAGCCAGATAGACGTAATTCATTCCATCTAACCAATTCCTTGCCCAAGGCAATACATTGAATCAATATTTAAACTAAGATTAGGGGTGATTCTTACTCTTTGGTCATTTCCTTAACTAGCAGTTCCCAAGTTTCCTTGATGTGATAGTATAGATGGGCATATGCTTTGGCCTGTGCTAGATCTTCAGTCTCTATCTTCCACCTCTCTGCCAAAATGCTTCCTGTCCCTCTTTGCCTCAGAAATTACTTCCACTCCAGTCAAGCCACATGCAGAATGTCCTTCTTTTCACCTCCAGAATTCTGTACCTGGCTTTTCCTTGCTTATCCGTATCCCTCCTTAACCAACTGCTTGCACCCACAGTCCCCCTCCCACAAGTTTCCTGTCTTCCAGGTGCAATTTCCTCTCTCTGGTGGATCGTTGCTTCTGTGCTTGGAGTGCATGTAGCATCCCCTAGTGAAATATCTCTCTTCACCTGCCCCTGGCTCCCCCCAGCAGCCATGGGGAAGCTGTGCTGGTGTAGCTGCTTTTCTCTTCTAGCTGGCTCACCTTGTATGGTGAGCAGAGAGAAGATTGGAGGTAAGCTTTGTTCCATTAAACACGCTGTTCTCATAGTCCACGGCTCATACCAAGTTGCAGCCTGCAGTTCGTGTGTCTGGTGTTCTAGGTGGAGGTTCTTGAAAGGCTTTGCAGCACACTGTGAGTCACAAAAACAGTTTATAGGGTCAAGGGCAGGCATTGTCATTCAGCTAATTTTGATGTCTAAGGAAGTTCATGATTGTGGAACCCAAGAGAGTCTTATGTAGTAAAAAAGAATGCTACTTGCCTTGAAAATAGACTAGTGATAATATTAACTGGAGTCAGGCAGGTCTGAGCAACACAGTGGCCAGCAGGGATTGCAAAACAACATAGTTGTCTGTGGCAGACTGTGATAATATCCTGATTTAACAGAAGAAATTCATTCTGGGTTACATGTGGTGATGAATGTGGTACAAGAAAAGAGAGGAAAAAACAGTGGAAAAGGAGATTCCCATCTCATGTCATCAAAGATTGGCACAAAATCCTGAGAAATAGTGCCAGACCCTGGACTTCCCACAGTGGTGGTATTTAAGATCTGGTAAATTGTATTTGGCTATAGCTTTTCTTATCTGGTAGGAAAGAAGAGTTAATGTGGTGTATCCTGTAATTTTAGATAATAAAACCACATTTGTATCTGTGCTTTGATGTAATATGTCAGAGTAGAAAAGGTAGTCACAGTGACGGTAGGGAGTCTGCTCCCCAACAAATTAGTGAAGGGACCAAAAGTATTCCTGCAGGTAGCTGATCTGACTGCCCTCAATTGACATACCAAACTTTTTTTGTACTCGTAATTTCCTTTACTTTTTAGAAAATGTTATATCTTCATATGACTGCAGGAGAGAGAAAAGAAGTAGATACACAGAGAACCTGAAATTCCTCAGCAGCATTGCACAGTAGCTAAGGGGATATTCTAAACCAATGCACTACTGCAAAAACTCCAATTTATCTCAGCGTTCCTAAAAGGGTCATTTTCTATGGGTGAGACTGCATAGCTATGTCTTCTGCTTCTTCATTTCCTTTAGAAAAATGTTTAATGCTCTGCCCCTTACTTTCAGGCTCTCTGCAGCCGACTAAAAGGGCAGATATCTTCCTAAAATAGACAGCCCGACTCAAACACAAATTGACTGAGCTACGACTACATAGAATTGTATGTGGAGCAGAAGGTCAGATAGATGATTGTAATTGTCAGCTTGGCTTTAGATCATTGGACTTACTTGGGTACTAAGTCTCTCCATTCAGCATGATTCAAGGGTGTAAAATACAGATCTCTATAAAATAAGAATTGTCCATTCAACTAACTGGAGAATGGCTGAGTATAGACATATGGCAAATTCATTTTTTACAGGCTGTTGATAATCTCAAAGAACATGTAGTAACAGAACAAATCAGCATGATGGTGGAGGTTCCCCCGCCACCCACAGTGGATGATATTTTGGGGCATATAAACAGGAGTGAGTTACAATAACATATCCCTTTCAATCTGAGTAATTTTCACTGAAATCCAAGATGACTGGATGCACAAAGCCATCGTATTCTTTCTGATTTAAAATAATTAGGTAGCGCAAATACATGCAGGAGAAGGCAAAAGGACTTGTCTTGGAGGAAGTAACTTAGTGAAAGTATGAATGACTGTCAGTTTCCTGATATAGTTCAAATGTTAAATGACAGGTAACCTGAGATCACCCAAAGTGGATGGCAATGCTTTATTGTATGATGCTGTTAATGAAATCCTGCTTCTTGACAATTGAATATTTTTTCTCAGTGATTTTGAAGATTGCCATTCAAATATTTTCTCTTGCGCTTACATGACTCTGCAAGTGCATTAGTTACGTAGAACAAATGTGGTGGTTGCGTAAAATCTTGAAGAAAAATTCTTATAGTTTAGGAACTTTTTTTTATTATTTATTTTTGGAATTAATGACCTGAGAGCAGCTGATGAACACAAGGCAAAAGCCTAGCCCCCCCTGAAGCGTTACCAGATACTTCCCCTGTAGTGAACACAATCCTTTAAGATGATGACTGCTAAGATATATTTGGTGCTCTCTGTCTCTCTCAAATCGAGAGGAGAAAATGAAATGTTGATGTTTTGTTATGTGAATTTCACAGGCAGTTTACTGTGTTTAATGAGCTCTTGCAGCATATGCAGGTGAACACTTCCCACCCTCTCTCCATGGGTCTGGCATGACATGATCACATGTTCTGTTTCCGTGCTGTATAATGGCTACCTCCGCTCACAGAAACACAGCCCTCAAAACTGAAACAAAGGTCCCTAAAGGCTTCACTTTGCCAAAGGTCAGAACTGTCTCCACCTCTCAGGCCAGAACATGAGAGACTGATTGCTGGTGTCTTCTCAGCTTTAAACCAAGCCAAAGGCTAGGTGGTAATTAATAAATTCTGCTGCCCTTTCTGTCCGACAGCAAAGACCAAGCATGACCATTTTTCCTTTTTATGTAGGCTTTCACCTTCAGAGTCACAGAACCCATGGAGCTTTGAGCTCCATCTGACCAGAGGGACTTTGCCAGAGTCCTACTGGAATTGAAGTAGTCCTACAGTAGCAGTTCAGGTAAAAGGAAGCATATTAAGCACTTTCAGTGAAATTCAGCTCATTGCAGAGAAGACACATCCATCAGTAGGGTGCCTCTTAAGGTCAGCTATGCATAACCACAGACTTCTGTAGATCTCCTTTTTGCTTCTCACATGTTAGGCATAGTACCTCCATTCCTTCCTTTTCTCTCTTTGTTAATATATAATTGTGTCCACATCTGTTTGTTCAAGAATATTTGTTATTCAGAACCTGTCGATGACTGCATGATAGCTTCCTGTCTCAGCATAAATAGTACTGGTGCTGCTCAGGTTACATCATTGTAAGAAACAAGAGCAAGAAACTTTGTGATCAAGTCAGTGGCTGGAGTGCCAGGTGGAAAATGCTTATGCTGGGGACTGTTTTTCTCTATTTATACTACTAGTCCCATCTTCACTGTGGGACTGGTATTTGTACAGGTCTTTGAAAATATTTTAGCTGTCCTACCATTACTTGGAAACAAGAGGTGAACCTGAACTTTCGAACAACTGAAATGTCTTTCATCATGACAAATTGTTCATCTATTATCTATCTATCTATCTATCTATCTATCTATCTATCTATCTATCTATCTATCTATCTCTAGATATATCTCTCTGTATATATATATATATCTGTATCATATATAATATCAACATATATAACTTATGCATAAAATAGGTATGTGTGTACATCCACACATATATAAAGTGCATACACCAGCATTGCCTCCAACAGTAACATACTTCAGCTGTGGTCCAGCCAAAATTGTAAGAGTATTTTTAGGAATGGTTCAATGGATTTAAGTTGCCAGCCTTGAGAATTGCTAAGCAAGCATGTTAACACACTGTAGAGATCAGGCTCTTTAATTATCCTAAGTTCAGTCTATAAAAGTGAGAATATCTTATGCCTTGCAAGTTTAGTTCTCACAGACCTGCTAGATTTTGCAGTCAGCAGCTTTGCAAATGAACCTGTTCGAAGTCCAGATTTTCAGGGAAGCTCTTCCCTCTCTTAAACCAATCCTGTGACTTACCTGGTGAATTAAAGACCTGATTTAGTTATAAAGAAATCATCTTGTTCTTGTGGTGGGTTGGGCTGCAGTTAGATCAGCTCTCCAAACCTCTGCCTGATCATGTTACTCCAGTGTAAAGCCAGGTAGAAACGTGTGACAAGGCTTAAGAAAGAGCTATAAGTCCTAGGTGGCTATAGGCTTTCACCCTCCATTTTTAGTGTCTTCTCTGCCTAAGAACAACTTGTCTTTCTCTTGATTTTGCCCCCAGCCTGTTTTGTTTTTACCTGCAAAACAGTGCAAGTAGATAACAAAAAGACAATAAGCATGTAACTTACTGAAGAAACGATGTAAGAAATAAATTAGATCAATGCTGCATCCTTTTCTTTTGCTGTGAATCAGCTTCAGTTCAGCCTGACTAGAAGTTCTTTAACAGTACCTGGCCACCTCTTCCCCCACGAGCCTGAGAAGACCTCTGTCTTCTCCACTCTAGTGGAGGTTTTGCATCTCAGCATTGTCTTCATGCATACTGAAAGCAAGCCAGAGTGTTATCTGCAGAAAATAAATTTCAGAAATACCTGCAGTCAAGATGGGTTTTTTTAAACTTTTGCTCCCAGTCCTTGCAAAACTATATGATGTTTAGTGATTCAACAAGTCTGTAGCCCCTGCCTAGGAAATAAAACAGTAGCATATTCTTATCAGGGATGAAGGACATTGAAATACTAGAGAAAAAGTTGAAAAAAAATGGGGCTATTGTGTAACAATGAAGTAGATCAAGCTACCTGAGTTGTTCAACCTACAATTTCAAACTTTTGTGTGAAGTTTTCAGAGTTTGTGTCACAGCTTTATTTTGCCTGCTGTGCTAGGAGAGATTAGAATAGTAAGCATTTTTATAGCTGTTTGCTTCTCTAGCAGAAACATAAGTCAATTTATGTTTTTCATAAATTTAAAATACTGCTGTCCATCTATTATCTTCATCAGCAGTGGCTTTGAAGAAATACCACTAGAGGGCAAGCTGACAGCTGTAAGCCATCTGAATTTTGGGACTTCAGTCCTTCAGGTGTTGAAATTATTAGCTTCAGTGGTGCTAAAATAAACCTTAAAAATTCATTCTCTTCCCCAACTTTTTAAAAACTCCTCCAAAGCCCTTAAATATGGAAAAGAAGCTATTTCATTTAAGCTAAGATGCTATGAATGACTGTAAAATTTAATTTTAAGAATTATATGTATCTTTGTTGATCAGTTTTATAAAACAAGAATATACAAGCATCACATCCCATCATCACATCACATGTCCTTCTGAAATTTTCTGGAGTTCTCTTAGCAATTCTGTTACAGTAAAATAAGATCTTTCAACATTCATTCAACATATATATATATACACACATCTCTCCTTACCTACAAATACATTTACTTCTAAATTAACAATATAGATGGAGTGCTGACAAACATGAAAAAGCTGAATTTTATTCCTAGTACTGTTTTGTTGTTCCCTAGAGCTTCAAAAAGCACTTTAAAAATGCCTAAAACAGCCAGAAGCTTAGAGCTTGGTAGATGCCATAAACAAAGCCACAGTGGTAAGTCTTGAATGAGAGGCCTCAGAGGCAAGAAAGGAGTCTGTGTGATGCATGTATTTTTTTGCTTGTAATCCTGCTATTCCTTCAGATTCCCACAGAAGTTCTTGTATTTCAGTTTGTTCTCATCATGGAACCTTTGTTTCCTTTTCTCCTTATATTTCAAAAAGAAAATTGTGTACAAACAGAAAAATTTTATGTTACCAGATGGTATTTTATTCTAAACAGTACGTGCATAAGGCTTCAAAGGAAATAATAAGCAGCATTTATAATAGTCTTTAGCATTTGGCTTATTATTTAGAGGATGCTGTGGATAACATCTCAATTACCAAGTTACTATGCCCTCAGCCTGGAGCCTTTTCCCTGTAATTTTGTCCCACAAGTGCATGTAGCTGCGGTAAGGCTTTTTTGTTACACTTATACAGTATTCTTTGTGTTACAAGTCCCTAAACAGGCTTCATGAGGCATAGAGCATGTTGATATAATATAAGGAGCTTCCTCCAGCAAGAATTAAGCCTTGGAAAAAATGAGACTTTCAACAAAACTTTTGGAGGCTTCCGCCTAGTGGAAATACCCAAAAACTTTAAGCTCTTGCATGGCAGAGTGGGCCTGTAACTCCTGCCTGTCCCTACTCCAACACCCTTTAAATCCTGAACCTGGTGTGTTAGGTCCAAAAGAAGTAGACTTTTGTGTCTGATAGGTCCCCATGGGCAGATCCTGTTGGCCACAAATCCGGCTGAGAGGGCTGTCCTACTTCTGTACAACTCAGGTCTCAGAGGAGCTCCAAAACTGAGCCTTGAGAGCCAGCCAGGTCTTGCACAGCCCAAACAGCAACAACACCACCTGGGAAGGTTGCATGAGGCCCCTTTCCTATGGAGGTGACATTCCTGGTGCTTGGGAAGATGAAATGATGGGCTGTTGAAGTGGGGGTAGAAAGTCAGAGACTTCCTTTAAGGAAAAAGTGAGCTGTGCAGATGTTCTTTCTCCTGTTTGTCTTTTCTCTTGCTGTTGGTTCCTCAGCTAATCTGACAGTTCGTAACAGTGGAGCTATCAGAGACACAGGCAAGGGATGCAAATGGAAGCATCATCCTTATGATCCAAGAGGGGAAAGGGGATCCTATTCAAGGGACTCTTCTTTATGAAATCCTGAGAGATCCTCATTTGCTGATGGAGTCCTGCGAGTAGAAATTGCAGTGCCCTGCAGGCTATTAGTGGCACTGAGGACCAGACAGCTCTTAGAAGCTAGCACAAACCCCAGAGGACCCCATTGGTTTTGGAAGGCTTCTGTAGGACTGAGTAATTTATTTGATGGATAGTTGCACAACTAATATTTTTCTAAGAAACTAGGTCTGTAATAGGTGGGATATGGCACAAGTGTCTGGCTGACTCTGTAGTGGATGAAATTTCCTGAGTTATTTGGGGAAAAGAGTTTCTTTTGTTTCTGTGATTTGAATTATTCTCTATAAAAGTTTGCATCACCATTGTCTATTTGAAAAGCTGTGTGCCCAGTATATTAGGGGAGTACATAGGATAGTGTTATCTAATGATGATCTTTATAGCTAGTTGAGTAAAGTACAGCTAGTCACATTTTTCAAAAGAAGCATACACAAACACATGCACGAAATAATCTGTGAGAGTTTTTCAGTGACTTATCATTTAATTTTGCAGGTAATAATGAATTCTCGTTTTTGTCCAGTTTCTCCATTTATCCTGTATCTGGTGATCTACCTACTGCTAAATAATGCTGATCCCTGGAGTTGCTGACAGCAAGGCACCAGTGGAGGTGTTCTTAGGACAGCATTCCAAAAAAAGACGGGGCTAATGAAACTCAAAAGACACCTGATTTTATTTCCAAACATAAAATGTTGAGGGTCAGAGAAAATGTTTTGTCTTTCAGGTTTTCATATTTCACAGAAGAATAGATGGAGCATAAAAAACAGACTTTGGAAAATTAGGCAAAGCCATAATTTTCTACAAAAAGACTGCTTCAGTAGAAATATATTCATCAAGCTGTTAAAAGCATGAGCTCCCCTGCTGATAGAGTGCTCTGCTCTGAATTGGCAAAATGAGTGTGGATTCTTACATTTGCATACATCCTAAAGAAACAAGTCAGGTTCCAGCAGAAATTTGTCTTCATCCAAGATGTCAGTCCCTTGAGCTCCACTGAAAGCTCTTACTCCCAGGCAATACCTGGGAGATCTGTGTCCAGCTCTTAACTCTCCTTTTGCCTGATCTCTCTCTGAGTTAATGAGAAGCTATTTGCACTTCATGACCAAGATGCTCCTGTCAATATTAAACTATAATTGATCCTCAACTTCACCATTTAAATAAAGTGTACATTATCTTTTTTTAACACTTGAATTGAGCAGGAGTTTGCATCAAACTTTTTTTATGTTTATGACACCCTTGCAATTCCTTTCATAGTCTAAAATAGTTAATTATCAATCATGAAAATCCTGCTATGGGTTTGGATAAATTATTTCATGCTTCTCTTTATTAACCCTGTTGTCAAACAGCAAAAAAAACCTATGACTGGTCTCTCTCAGTTCCTGTTGCTTTGGAAGCTAGTTACATGTCTTCATTTATAGATTGCTAGTCTTGTTGTTGTTGTTTATTTTTAAAATACATTTTTACAAATCTTGTTGTTTTTCTAAAAAATATTTTCTTCCTTCCTTTCTGTATTATCATTAATATGCTATGTTTAAGAGCTCTATTTCAAATCAGTAGGCTGCAGCTTCTAAGTCTTCTCAGTCAGCCTTCGGAAAGCTAATTAACTCATAATTCAATTTAGAGCAGGATTTTATCAGCAGAAAGTCATAATCAGAGAGGAAGGATGGGGTAATGACTAATGAAGTATTTTCCAAGGTCTTTACCAGTCTTCTTTGGTGACCTCAGAAAATCTGTATAAATACTCTTATTTTCTTTTCCTGAGTCTGTTTTATCTAGAGAATAAATATTTTGATCAAGAACTACCACTCTACATGGGAATGACTTTAAGTCAGTATTTGGGTCTTGGAAGTTTTTCCTAACATAACCAGGTTTGAAAGGTCCTTTGTTACTTAAGATCTTGCAAGTAAGAATGTAGAAGGCATGGAAAAATCTTTCAAAGTCCATGGTAATAACAGCATTTTCTTTTGTTTTAAGATGCATCTGTCTAGTTAATGAGACTGAGAAGGAACTTACATGAATATCAATTAAGTCCATGTAACTTTTAAAAATAGTTGTTTTAGGAGATAAAATGTAGAACAGGTACATATCCATCCCATGACATTTCCTCTAAGTACACAGTCAAAAAAATATATCTTTATCTAACATCCAGTAATTGCCTAGTTAAAGCCAAAAAATTGTTAGGGTGCTTTGTCTTCTGTAGCATACTGAGACATACTGAGTTATTTTTACATTAGAAGGCAGAAGGGAGTCTTATTTTAGTACTACCTGTTCACCACAGTGCAAAATTTCTGGCATTGATCTGAGAAAGACTGTTTTATTTTTGTCAGGAGTTGAAATGCTTTTGAAAGTTACCAAGCTGACAACTCTGGAGACCGGCATCCTGTTTTTATCTGTTGGATGGGTACAAGACTGGCAGTGAACTGCTCAAGCTGTTCTGCATTGTTCATTGCCATCTACTCCAGGCAGATGTAGAAGGCCCACCTGTAAAAAGGAGAGAGACAACCTTCATTACTTCATATTGATAAACAGTAACAGATCTGCAGGGCTTCTAAATACTGTAATCTCCTGTTGGAATGACACTCACACCACCATCTTTATTTATATCTGTCTTTACTGGTAACAGTTGAAGATAATTAAATCCATTGAAATAAAATATTTTCTCCCTAATTTTTGTATAGTCANATATATAATCTATATAATATATATTATATAAATGTCCTTCTAATTGAAATCAACCCTCTTTTAGTTGAAAACCTAAACATTTTATTTCCATCTTTCTTGTAGCCCACTTCAAGCACTGGAAGGCTACAATAAAGNAAAAATCAGAGCTGGAGCCTACGTTTAGGAGCAGCAAATCTCCACATTCCCCATCAAATTGCAAAAGGTTGAGTATCCCTACAAGGGACTTACAGCTCAACCCACCAAGTCTCCCTACAAGCCCTGAAAGTGGTTACCTTTAGGCATTCTTTTAACTACCTGAAAGGAGGTTGTACTGAGATGGTAGCTTGTCTCTTTTCCCAAGAAACAATTGATGGAATCAAGAGGAAATTACATCAAACTAGAGGAGGTTTAGATTAGATATGGGGAAAAAGTTTTCACTAGAAGCAGTGAAAAGATTTCACAANTAATTGAAATCAACCCTCTTTTAGTTGAAAACCTAAACATTTTGTTTCCATCTTTCTTGTAGCCCACTTCAAGCACTGGAAGGCTACAATAAAGTCCCCCCAGAGCCTTCTCTTCTCCAGGCTGAACCATCCCGAGTTTCTCAGCCTCTCTCATAGCAGAGCTGCACTATCCCTCTATCATCTTGGTGGCCTTTCTCAGGACTCACCCCAACAGGCCTGTGTCCTTCCTGTAAAATAGATGTGGCAGTTAGGAACATGGTTTAGTGGTACTCGGAAGTGTTGCATTAATGGTTGGATAATTAAACACCTTAAAGCTCTTTTCCAAGTAAGTGATTATATGAATCTATGATTCTAACCCACAAGGTTCCCGTTCTCTCCACAGGAAACACTGTACAAGATAAAAGTTATATGGAAAATGTTGGTCTTGAGAACACACTTTTTTATATCCAGTTCCCAAAATACTTCAGTAGAGGAATGCCTTGGTACTTTTTCAATATTCTGGAGCAATGCATTTGCATTTCTCTGAATATTGCCCAGGACACATATTCTGATAATATTGATAAATTTTAATTTTATCTAAATATTCTGAGTTTCTAATACAAGAGAGATTAAATTTCAAGCAAACAAAATACTACATTTAAAAATGCCCTCATAAATACCATTTACTGTTGTAAATATTTAATAACAGCCTAGCTACAAATGTTGAAGAAAATCATCAATTGATCCTAAGCTTGTATCTGGAAGTCATCTAGCCATAAACATTAATAGTTGCCTAGTCCTTATGATCCATATTTTCACATGGTATCTGCAAATATTGCATTCCTGAGAGATGGTATATTAATGTTGGACTATAGAAGACTGAGTGCATTTTTTTTAATCTTTTTTCGATGTCTACAAGGGAGCAGGAAGGTACTGGGACTGGGTTTTCCACTGACATTTCTACCTCCTTTGTGACTACTGATCCTAAACTTCTTCAAGATGGAGGTTGATCCTCAGAGGCTGCTTTTCCTTGTATGGAAATGTTAATGCCCCTTTTACAGTCATCTCCTCTCTTCTGGTAAACATGGCTTGTTTATCTTGGTTTGTCTAATCTGCTAGCAAACCTTTACTGTAGAGAGAGGTAAAATGCTCTTCCTACCCTGGCATTCTGTAGAATTTGTCATTCCTTAGCCATTCTGTACAAGGCACCTTAAATTTATGGTGGACATGTATCAACATGGGATTCAAGCAGCATCTTATTGCTGTGACTCTAGAGACCAGAGTGTTTGATGATCAGTTTGGGATGGGTAATTTCCAAACACTATCCTTAATAGGTACAGTGATACTACTGCATCTGCACACACATGCTCATTCCCTGCCCAGCAAATTGACCATTCACTGTCTGACATTTTTCTTAGTTAATTAGCCTTAACTTTTTAAAGCATCCCTTTCAATTTTCTACTGCAAGGTACATGCAACCAAGGTTATGAAGCTTTCAGAAGTCTGAGTGTTAGATTGAAGCACGTATTGTACAATCATCAGACACTCAAGACAACAGCTGAAAATTTTAACTATCATAATTACTTTTCCTTTCTCAAGTAAGAAATATTTATTCCTCTTTAGGATCTATGTACTCACATATTTCACACAAAATGTTTTGCTGGTCTTTGAACTGCAAATTCCTTAGGTCTCCATAGGAACATACATTAAAGGATGAAACTAAATGTTCTTGTGAAAGCTGAAATCAGTAGTATTTGAAAGATTTAGTTGCTAAAAATGTGCCTCTTGATCTATTGTGAATCAGCTATCTATCTATCTATCCACTCCCTACTTAATGCATGAATAAAAACCCCCAAAATATTTCAAATGTATTAGGCTTCTTCAACAGCACAACAGAGTGGACAGTATTATCTTATAACCATTAACTACAGAAACTTTGAAAATAAGAAAAAGCTTACTTTCAGCTTAGTATTCCCAGCAAAAGTAATGAGCAAGATTCTGAGTATAAGACTATATTGACTGCATTTAAGGCCACTTTTCACCTCAATGAGCTTGGCAGAATAGTCAAGGGTTTTTTTGTATAAATTGCCTCATTTTGTTCCTCTTACAAGGATTAGCACTTGCTGTTCTGTACCTAAATTCTGGCTTCCTCAGAAGAAAGGTAATCATAAAGTTTTTGAAAAACATTTAGAACATTATACTTGTTATTACAGATGAGAAATATACCTGGATACAATTAATCAGGTGAAATGTAGTTGTACACAAAATGGTTTTGGATGCTGATGGTGACACTGCAACACGCTGAATGTCAGGGAAAAAAGGGGAAAAAAGTGTTGCCTCAGGATAATTTTTGTCAAATGATAGGGGATGAAATATGTGTCTCAGATTTTCTCTTTTGGCATGCATTTAGTCAAAAGTCACTGGGTAGCAAAAGATGCTGAGTGGCACAGAGTCTTAAGGGAAGCCCAAGTGCTGAAAAGAGGAAGAAGAGAAACATTCACTTGCAGCATGTTTTGGAGCTTGTAAAAATGCAATCAGAGCCTTTCTTCACTGTGGATGAAAGGATCTTTGAGAAACATCTACTCTGCATATATTTTGCTTCTTAATGCACGAGTACTATTCAATTGCTCCGTCTGCCTATATAGAGATTCTAAAACAAAAGGCCTAATGGGTTTTGAACAAATTAGCTTTTCACATATCTTTGATTGTTTCTAGTGGAGATGAAAAAAACCTCAAATCACATCTGTGAAAAAAAGTTGTGATCTCTGTTAAGACCCCTATTCAGAAGTCTTATAATTATTTAATGCCTAAAGAAGGTTGCTGTCCCTCACAACATTATTATTAGAGCCATAGATATGGAATATATTGCTTTCTTGGAAAGCTTTCTGTAACAGCATCCTACTGTTCAAATGGTAAATAATGATATAAACAATGTGGAAATGAAAATTATTATTATTTTATGTATCTGGTGGAACATATTATTTTTATTTATGCTTACAAATAGTAGGCAGTGAGGTTCAACTCCCAGTGGGTGGAGACCAAGACAACACACAGGTCTGAGACCAGAGCCTTAGAAATATTTTGTTTCTCCTGCTGTTGTTTTTGGATGACAACAACATACTTTCCTGACATTAAATGTCTTACTTTTCTGACTGTAACTCCTTATTCCGTCTTTGCCTCCTAGAACATACTATGAGTCTAATAGGTTGAAACGATATTGCTTCAAATTAAGAGGTGGTGCTTAAATCTAAAATCTCTCTTAACAGAATTTTATTTGTGGTGATGCAATTTTCTCAGGTTTAATTGCACCACGTTTAGTGTGGTGTTTTTGAAATATGATTCACATCACCTTTGTACAGTTAACAATGTAAGACAGTTTGATAGTTCATCCATCAGCAATTAGAAAACAGAAGGCCAAAGGCCTATATTAACAAGTAAGTAATCCAAGTATGAAGCAATGTCACCATAGCAACTTAGCTTGCTGTATTTAACCTTGGGGAGCTCTTTAAAACTCTTGATTCCTGAAATAAGTAAAGTCTATGTGGTAGGGGGGCTGTGCCTTCAATGCTATAGCAGTAGATTTATCTTAGAAATGTGCAATTGCTTTGGCCCAATATAGCTTACAAGAAACCAATGGTGTTTGAGCACTTAAAGGGGTGCCTCATGGAAATCTTGACTTGCAGTTACAAATGTGCAAGATTGCTTGCTATTTTTTGGAACTGGGAAGGAGTTAGCTGTAGAGCTTATTGCAGTAAGACAGAAGCATCTTAACAAAAAAATATTTGCAGGAATTACTCTTAGAGTTTTATTTTATTTTTTGGTAGTGCACACACACCCTTCTATCTTCACAGTTACTGTGAGCTTTGTCAGGTAAAGGGGGAAAAACATGCTTGCCTTTGTGTTTCTCTTGTGGGTTTGAATTTTCATGTTCCTAAACTAGCTATGCAGATGGTACTAATTAATAATGTGAATCTGTATGTCCTCAAGTCAGGTAAAAATCATGTGAATTAGCTTCACTAGAGGGTCATGCTGCTAGTAAAACAAGCTCTAGGCAGCAATTTTTTGCAAAACTGGTATTTAAATAACCTTTGGTAGGGAACACAGGAGTTTTAGAAGTATGAGATCATAGGATCAAATTAATTCTTAGAAGGCACAAACAGTGGCAGGTTTGAATACTGTGTGGTTACTACTTCCCCTCAGTGGTCAGGCTGTAATGCTGCACCATTTCCCATTTCCACCATTTTAAAATCTTAGCTCAAGGCTGGCTAAGATTATAAAATACCCAGGTCAAGAGACCAGATTTGCTGGAGGACTTGTTACCTAATTGCCTTTCAGGGTGCCAAATTAAGAGTTTCACAAGTCCCTCTAGAGCTACTCACTGTCTATAACCCCTTGGCACCTCAGTTTCCAGTGGTAAGTTGCCCCAAGTTCTTACAGCATTTCTGCAGAAACAATGAATACTCTACCCAGTGTCTACCCCTTGCTATAGCAAGACTTGCAAATGACGCCTTTTCTGTCTGTATCTCACCTCTAGGATAAAAGTGTTCACGTCTTTATATATACTTAGGTTCTGGGGAGAATCACGGATTTGGAACAAGAAAATGTCAAGGTCTGTCAGCAGAAGAGACACATTTATGGACAACTAAATTTCAAGGGAAGATTTAGCAGAATTTATCCTTCTAAATAAATTATCAGCAGGTTTACCAATAATTGAAAAAAACATTTTTCATAACATACAAAAGAAAAAGAAGAGTCACTACTACAGAATTTTGTAATATCTGACATAGTGTGGATTTCAACTATATAACTAAGAAATATGCATAGAGTTGTGTTAAATATTTGGGGGTTTTTTTCCCTCACACTCTGCTATTGCACTCTTTTTCAGACATGTGCTTGTACTATGTTTTAGAACCCTATCTGAACAGATAGTTAAAAACCCTCCATTATATTTAAGTGAATTTTGCATTATTTCATAACCAGAATCTGTCATGAATGTAGAAGAGTACTGAAAAACAATCTGTTAAATAAGAGAACAAAAAGGAGCAGGAATACTTTCAAAATTCCTGCCAAGTATCAAAATCAGGTTAGGAGGCTGATTACGAGCTGCGAGTATTTTGTCTACCCCATCAGTTTCCAAGTCAGTAATTTGTAAAAGCTGTAGGTTCTTTTAAGAGTCATGTCCCATGCCTAGTGAATTCAGATGCCAGAGATTCCCCATTGCAGCAGAAAAGGAAGGTAAACTCTTTTAGGAGGGATAAATGTTTAAAATTTCCTGCCTCAAGACAAATACATTTTAGCTGAGCTCTTCAGTAAGGTACAATCCTATTATTTGCTGTGCTCCTCCAGTGACAAACTTCTCAGTGGATGACTGTGATTAGAGACTCTCTGTCTTGGGGCCAGAGACATCCATCTGCCTGTCTGACCATCCTGCTGGGACATGGGCTTCTTGACTAATTCAAAAACCTTAGGCACAGTGGAAAGACTGTTGAGGCATATCCAGTCCCTGACTGTGACTCACGCTATTCATGTTACTCATCCATGTGGGCACTAATGAAGTGACTGCGAGGTTCTGGGAATGGAGGGGATGGAGTCCAGGTCACAAGTGGTGCTTGCCAATACTCCATTCAACTGCAGAGGCCTGCACTGGGTCATATGAGTCATGAATTTGGATGCAGACCTTTACTAATAATGTCAGCACTGGGTTTCGACTTCCTTAAAAATAACATGCTGTTTTTTAAAGGTGGAATGTTGGGAAGAGGGAGACTGTGACAGGGAAACTGTCAAATACCAGTGCTGAAGCCCGGAGAAGGACTTTGATCTAGGGTTAAAAGATGTGCTCTCAGTATCCAGAAGAGTCAGCTACAGAGTTTCAAATAGTCTTTGAAATGTTACATGCCATTCATGTCATGTTGCAGAGACTAGCAAAATGTCTAATCTGGTTCCGAGACTGACCTTCAGCTGCAGATCAGACCATGACTTTATTCCAAATGGTTATGGAAGTTAAAACTGCTTGCAAAACATTCTCTGAATTCAAGGAAGGACACATAAAACAAATAGCACTGTCTTACAAATGCATAGAATTGCAGACTTTTTAAGGCTGAAAAAGATCTCAGGAGCTCTGTAATCCATACCCCAGCTCAACCAGAGTCAGCTACAGCAAGTTTCTTAGGTCCATGTGCATTCAGGGTTTTAGTGTCATCAAGCTGAAGACTCCATAAACTTTCTGGGAAACTTGTTAAGTGTTCAGCCACACTCAGGGGAAAAAAAGAATAAAATTATTGTGTGTTCAAGTGTAATTTCCTACATTTCAGCTTGTTATCATTGCCTCAGTCTGTCAGGAGATGACTGAGAAGGGTCTGGATCCATCTTTGTTCTGATCCATCCAACATTTCCCCATGCATAACTTCTCTGGAAAGGTGGATGTTGGGAAAAGGTGTCATAATAGGCTATAATGCTAGACATTTCTCAGCCATGATGGTGGTTTACCCATGCCCAAGTAAAGGGAGTGCAGAACCCTCTCTTCATGGTTATGGAGTGACTGTCAAGAATAATTTTCAGTGATTCACATGAAGAATGTGAACCCTCGTGTGGAGTCCCATTTCTGCTATTGATTGAATGATGGAGTTGAATTAATATGTTTAGAAAATCTATAGACAATATGAACGGAGAAGTTGCTCTGATTTAGATGACAGCATCAATACTGCAAAATAATGAGTCTAAAAAATCAAATATCCTCTGAAATTAAAAGCAGATGAACTTCAGCAAAGACATGAAATTAGACATGTAACAGAAGTGACTTTACACAGAGAAGGATCTGAGGGTTGTGGTGAATCACAAACTGACTATGAGTAACAACACAGTATTTTTTCCAAGAAAAAATCTTGGTCAAAAATACATTCCTAGGAATATGCAACCCTTGGGAAGTAAGTGTTTTTCTCTGCTTGGGAGCCAACTGGATCTCAGACCAGGTGTCCACATTTAGACACCACATTTTAAAAAAAGATGACTTGGACAAAATCCACAGTATGGTGCAAGGAATGCTAAGGCATATAGCAAACATAATCCATAAAGAAAGGTAGTCCCATTCCTTTAGGCTACAAAAGGGAACATTTAAAGGGGAAATTTAAATCTTCTAGTATGTACAAAAGATCATTATAACTAGAATCATGCTCACTTGTTTCTTAAGACCAGAAAGGAAGGACAAAAAGAAACTATTGCAACTAAATATTGTAATTTCTAAATTGCATTGTTTAGAATAATAATCTTGTAGGTCTTTTAAGAAGGAGTATTTTGACTTTTGAAGTATTTAATGCTGATATATTTAAGAATATGTGTGGATGTGTTTTATTGGATGTGTTTAAGGACAGTTCATACCAGCACCTGTTGGGGACAGTGCAGGGGAGGGGCAGGACAGCATCCTGTTGTCCTTCCTAGACCTGCATCTCTGTGGTTTTAGGGCAATGAGTCTCAAAGTGAGTTAACAGGCAAATGTAAATTCTGGCTCTGACAAAGAACACACCTTGGAGGGGAAAAATTCACATTTTCTACAATCTACAGATAGGATAAAGCTCTGTAAGTAGGAACAAAAGCCCCAGATATTTTTTTCTCAAATGTCCTGAAAAAAATATAACTAAATTTTTTCTACACAGACCTCAGAGCTGGTCTGTGTGTCTCTATTGGCTAGAATATGCACTTTGTGGAAAATGAATGGCATAAAATTTTGCAGGTAATTAAATTAAATGTATCAAAGCAGTGCTCTGAATCTAGCAACAATTCTTAGAGAGACAGAAAACCAACTCTAATTTACCAGTCTGCAGTGTAAAGACAAGGTTATTAATCTGGTACAGTCAGTCTTTATTAGTAAAACTTAATTACACAGCACAGCTCTTGTGAAGGCAATGGCTACTCTTGCCCTCCCACAGAAAAAGTAGCTGCAGTGCCAAACTGGCTGTATCCATGCAAAGAGAAGCAAACCTGCTGCTTTTTGTCAGTCAGAAGATCTGAAATGAACTTTGACTAAACTGAAAAGACAAAGGCACCCCGGGTGTTCCTTAGGTAAAACCTTGCTCTCTTTCCAGTTGGATGGGCTCCACTCAGAGCAGGAAGATCCTTCTCCTTAGTGGATCAGTCACTGATCTCGAAGAGTGTAAACTGGCCACTTATTCTTGTGGATGCTGTTCCTCACTAGAACTAAAACAATCTAGGAATATAATGTTTTCTTTATTTTTTTAAGTATAATTCCAAATGGCCTAAGATGTAATGCACAGAGATCCCGTAAAGCATTTTTGTTGCTGAATCTTAGAAGAGTGTTGCTCCCTTTTGTTAAATTCTATAAGAATAGAATTTCTTATAGAAAGAAATTCTTTCTATAGAAAGAAGCCATCCCTAAGTGCTTTCTCTATAACAAAGTAATTTCAGGGCAATATGCAGAAATTTCTTTACCCATATAGTGTAACTTCATCAATATATCTCAAAATAACTTCATGATAAAAATTATTATGAAAAATTGTTATCTCTGGGACAGATTAATTCCTAGGAAAGCCAGCAGAAGTCAGTATAAACAGACTTATATGAGCACCTTTTTTACCACAGATTAATTTATCACCAACTCCAGAGTTGAAGAGTTTGATCCAATAGTAAGGCACCTGAGAGTGAAAATGCAAACTTATCATAAGACAAAAAATACTGTCACTACCTGATTAAACCCATGTTAAAAATACTAGTGTTCCTTCAAACCCAATTAATTCCAATAATTACACAGCCATTAAAGCAACGGTCTAAATGGGAAAATACGTTCATAGAAGAGTACATGTGAACAGTTATTTAATCTGCTTTTTAGAATATCTAGATGAATGACTTTTTGCCAAATATAGGACATTCTATTATCAGGTCTTTACAGTCATTCTACTTAATTACTTCTCTGCCAGGATCATTTCTACTCCTAGATCTCTATATAAGACTAGTTTAGAGGGAGAAATTTTATTCCCGCAGCTCTAGGAGAGGCCTTTTCATTCTTTGAGTAGTTTCACACTGTATTTTCTTCACATTATCCAGCATGAAATAGAAAACTATTAATTTCCAGGCAGCCTATTCAGTAGTGTGTCTGAGGGCTGCTGCCACAATCAGACTTGAACATTCAACTTCTATTTTATCTCCAGTATGAACACTTCAGTCCCAAACACCCAGGTCATTAACACCCTGTCCATGCTGCTGTTCAGCTATTTATGCTCCCATATTTCAAAGGAATGTGTTCCTCTCACCCACCTTCCCCACTAGGCACCCTAACAGCCCAGTTATAGACACATTTGTGCACTTGCATTCTCTCAGGAACCCAATGAATATTCATTCCATGCAAAGTGGAACAGTCTGAACAGAAATAATGGGATGCCTCACCCTTGTGCTTTAAAATAGCCGACCTTTTGCGATCAGCATATTCACTTCCAAGTGGGAGATGCCAGGTCAGATTTCCTCAGGCAGCAAAAGAAATTTAACCCAAGCCTCCCATAGCCTTGCTAGGACAGGTAGGTATTATGATCCAAGCTTTTATTTGCTGTATCTTTCTGGTTAGCTTGGCTTAGCTTCGGTCTACAAGTAACTCTTGTTCCCTTAAATAATACTGGTCATTTATGAAATAAATATGATGGCCTCTGTGATGCACAGCTGGGCTTCCTATCTGTGGAAACTGTGCATAGAGCTGAGACCCCAGCCCTACCTGAGCAGAATAGATATGTACTCAGACTGAGAAATGTGAAAGTGGTCACTCTTTACATGGTCTGGATGGATGCTTTCATTAAATAACCTGACATACTGGAATCTCTGGGAGATCTCTCTCTTTCCTCATGCTGTATGGAAGGCAGAGCTTCACAAGCTTTTTAAACTGGAGAAACAGCCAGCTCTTTGGAAAGAGGTCTGTCTTGCAGTGCTGCCACAACTGTTTTAATTTTAAAATACCTACAGATAGTTTAGCCTGGAATGTTTGTTTTTTCCTTTTGCTTTCTTCAACTCTTTGCTTGTGTGCTTGGGCATGTAACAGTATATATACATGTAGGAGAAGATGTGGTTCAGTTTTGGCACTGGTTTTATGCAAAACCTTTTGATTTCTTGCAGGCTACTAACTCAGAGTTGTGGATGATGACTATCTGTTCTGCCGCCAGAATCTCTGCAGGCTTGCAGTGATTCACAAACTGTTAGTGAACTTCTCTTCACTGCATTCCTGTATAAATGGTTTGTGCTAAAATCCCACTGTCAGAAATGTCCTCTGCTTTTAGAAAGCTGTCTAGAAAATCATGTTTCAGAGCACTCTTTAATGAAGAGACCTTTTTATGAAGTTTTATGCAGCGGGAACCACCCCCACCTGGAGTTCTGAGCATTCACTATGCCTGCAAATTCATACAGAGCTGTTTCATATTAGATACCCAGAAAATGAAGAAAGCATAACTTGTGGCCATTTTTTGAAAACTGTGGTTTGGATGACCTTCTCAGCACTGTGCAGAGTTTGAGGAGAGATGCAGGGACACAATCCCAGCTCTGGATGCTAATACTCAGATTTGGAATGAAAGAGGCAGGTGCTGGCAAGGGGGGGGCAATGTTTTCCTCTGGCTCATACCCTTCATTTGACATAGGACAACAGAGACTGCATGCACTAGAGTCCGAATGTCTGTGAAAATAAATAGTATATGATCATTGAAAAAAATACCTCATTGTAGCATTTTTTATAAAGTAAAAATGCTCTTTAAAAGTAGTCGTAGTCCAGGAGCAGTCCATCTTGTTCTTTCTGAGTGCTGGCATTTCTGGTCAGTATGGGCAAAAGGAGCTGTGGTTACAGAAGCAAATGTTGGCTTATCAATTGACCTGGTAATGTAGTTTGGTTTATAAAAGTTATGGGGATCTGAGAGATGAGCCTGGCTACGGATTAGTTTATGTGGCCTAAACCTTAGGAAGTGAAACAATTATGAAATTAATCATTTTGAATGCTTGGTTGGGGTTTGTTTTGTTTTGGTTTATTTTGGTTTGGGTTTGTTCTTTTTTTTTT